>OX393576.1:38540601-38924433 GCA_947652605.1 Elmis aenea
AATCAAGTAAATGTAATTTCTATTTTTTATGTGTGCTAATATCTATGTAAACTGCAGTAGCACTTGCACAGGTTTTGAAAATGAAACTAGTTATTTGACGTTTACATCTTTTAGAATTACATTTTTATATCAAACATGATTATACAGCACCTGCAATTGTTCATCGACCTTCAATTTTAATTTTTGAAACATTTGCACAAATATAACAAAACGTGACAAATTTTAAAATTTGGAAAGCTGTTACAGAAACATCTTTTTCCTCTTCTATTGTGGTGTTTAAAACATATAAGTAACAATATACCGGGTGATTCAGTTTGACTGTCGCACCCCTAAAACTTTGTTATTTTAAAAGGTAAAAACAAGTTGACTATCGCCAGTCTGACATATTTCATCGTAAAAGAAACACTTTTTCATTTGATAAAGAATTTCATGCGATTCACAAAAATATAAGGTTTATAAGGGTTTCCCTTTACAATGATAAAGTTATAGGGATGCGGCAGTTAAACTGGATTTTCTGACTTACTGTCAACAGAAAAAAATAACTAGTTTACTAGTTTTTTTTTTGTAAATAAAATTATAAGCCGGTTTTGATTAAAAAATGTATTTATAATATAATACAGTGCTGCGCAAAAGTATACACTCAAACAAATATCTAGAATAATATTAAAGATATAACAGTGAAATTTGGTACCTGACTGTCATCGTATGTTGCGTATTTGGTGAAAATATTATGTTTGTTCCAACAAGCAGTTTAAAACCGATCATTGAATGATACATGAACTGTTTTATTCGCATGCGTGAACTATGTACTAATACATGTATTGCCCAGTATTAGCCGTTGTTGGAACGCTTTCACGACTGGCCTAACTGTTAATGACATTTGCGTCTATTGGGTTCATACAAATGTACGCATCGCAAGGGTAAACACCTTAAGAATCTAGCACTAAGTGGGGTTGGGAGAGCGATGCGTAGCTACCTGAGCTCACATTAGTTATGAACAGCGCTTGCGTTTAAAAATCCAAATGCTGGTACATGTTCTCATCCAAGAACTGTTTTGATCGTACACTGACTAGTTCATGTATTAATTTTGTAATGATGGTACAGCCGACTAAACCGTCCGGTAAACTATCAGAGACTGTGTTGGAACGCGATATTGATACTGCGCACACTCGTGATCGTTTACTGTACCGTTCAAGTAGCTGTTGGAACAAACCTATATTGAGGTTGCAATACGACTTCTGGTTTATATTTTTTGATTAAATTTAAATTTAAAAATGTAAAAGGTTTTATGGGTCTAAAGTCAACCGTTTTCGTAAAATTTACATTTTTATGAAAAATAATTTTAAAAAACTAAGTGTAGTAAATCGGACGTCTTAAATATAGCATGTGTAAATAAAATATCAAGCTTGTGTATTTTACTATGAACTGAGTATATCTTCATACACAAAATTAGAAATAACTTTTAAATATTTTTTAATTTTAATACCATAAAGCACTCAATATAGAACTTTCTAATACTTAATATAAAATTACACTTTTTGTTTGACACAACTAAGATTCGTCGTACTCTTAACAACTGAAAATGAGAAAAAGTCTTAAATTAACTAGTCAAAAAATAATTTTAACATTTACAGAACTCTGAATTTTAATAGTTCATTAGATATTATTTATTAATGAAGAAAAAAAATTAATTATTTAATTCTTTAGTTATTAAAAATTTATGAAAATTTTAATTTATTTTAACTTGTAATTGGTTTTCGCTATTAAATTATGCGTTTCAGATACGATTTCGATGACGTTTTGCTATAAAATGAATGATTAAAATTGTTTAATTTTCATAACTTGAATGAAGAGATTCGTCATACATTACCTGGGTTCTTAAGAGTTGATAGTTTTTTTCTTAGCGTCAAAGCTGTCATTGCTAATATTTAATTTCATCAGTGAACAAAAGCATCACCTATAATGATTGTATAGAACGTATTCAGTAGTGGTTCTTTTGTTTTTCTTTTGACTAACGTCTAGATCTTGTTACAGTATAACGTGCATTGTCGCTACTTGCAAGAGCGTTCTGCAATATATGTGTGTAGCGTGCCCAAGAAAGCGTTCAAGCGCGAAGCATTCAAAATACCATTCAACAGACCCGGCGCCGTACTATCAGTATCGCGGTGCGATTCTGTACTCAACAGCCCCCGGTAAGATTTTTACGTTTACTTTTGCTCTGTTTTTAGAAACCATACACAAGCACCACGACTGGTTCTCACTCGCGGTGTTGCGTAGGAAGCCTCTGCACGAAGTGTTAAATATTCAGGATTGTTGAAATTAAAATGATTGATTTGTTTATAACAATCAGATGCACAGTAAAAGCTATTTGTACGGACGTATAATTATATATCTGATTCGCAATTGTTTATAATTTTACTTTCATAATTCAGCAGTCAAACTGATCGCTTAATATGTGCGTAGAACTTTTCATTCAAAAGTGTCTTGTAAATGGCAATAAATAAATAAAACAATTTATTTTGCTAACATATTAGACAAAACATTCATTGTAGAATAATCAGTAATTGGTGGTTTAAACCAGCGGTTGTTAACCTTTTAGTAGTCGCGGCCCCCTATATATCCTAAACTATTTTCGCGGCCCCCTAGTTTGTAGTACCTAACAAAAATATTACGATTTATTTAAGAAGATATCTCTCCGATGGTTCGAGTAAAATAAGGAGCAAAAAATATTTTTTTAAAGATTGAAATCTTTTAAAAAATAAAAATTATACGAGTAATTTTTTAAAAATAACCACTTTTCCGACATTATTTAGGTATGAAAAATAATTTGCTTGTTAAAAATCTTGTGTTTGTTATTTAACGAATTACAAATTAAAGGTAAAAACTAATAGATTTTTTTAAGTGGATGAAACTGTAATAACTTAACTACTATTCTAAATGAAAGAGTGAAATATTTTTTTACCGAGACTAAAGCACTTTTTAAATGTTTATTGTTTTAAATGATTGCTTATGATTGTTTTTATTAGGTGGTTGAACCCTTGTGGATGTTTTACGAAATACACAGGTCTCTATTGATACACATTTTGAAACAAAAAAAAACACAATAACCTTTACAAACTTCTTTATTTTGCAACTGCCAAAGATTTTAGTGAAAATGTATTATTGCCCAAGGGTGGCAACTTTTAAAATTATATGGTTTAACTTAAATCCTGTTTTTATTAGAACAGATAATTTAAGAAAATGCTTTTTTCATAAACATTTTTTAAAAATTATAATCTATGCATATTTAGTTGCAAATTTAAATATGCCTCAAATACTTTTTTTTTAACGGCCCAGAGTAATTTGCAACTATCCGTTTTGGATATCAAACAAATGTTGTGACGGATTGATAGAGCGTGTAGGCAATATCCCAGTGGATACTGGCTTCATTATATCATTAAAAGTAGAGTAAAATAATGTTTTTGTGCGATCGTACTAGAAACAGCTGTTTGACGGACGCGTTAGCAACCATAAAGCATTACCGGCCCTATCCTTAGCAACGGCCGTAAAAGTTACTTTTCAGGCCGTTACCCTTAGCAACGGCCGAAAAAGTAACTTTTACGGCCGTTGCTAAGGAGAGGGCCGGTAATGCAGTACACACGCCGTCATCTGTCAGTGACAAAATGTCACGTAGTTTCTACCCTATAATTTTGAAAATTACTAAAAATTTTAATTGTTTTTAATTCGATCGCACAAAAAATTTAATATGCACCTCGGCCAAAACGTACTTTTTGGCCTAAATAACTATTATATAGTGTTCATCACTTAAGCCTTAAATCTTTGCCCTAATTCAAGTGGTTTAAACCTTTTAAGTCTACTTCTGTAAGTAAGTTTAATTAAAATTATAGACTAATTTTAAGACTGTCGTCTCTTTGTTATTAGTAGCAGATTCTTCACAAAATAAGTAAAGCGATTTTTAATTAAACTTATACATATAAATTAAATGAATCACTTAAATAAATGAAGCACGCCTTAAATACTATTCATAAAAAATAAGCATATTGGTTACTTGCGCATTCAGTTAAAATATCTCATCTGCATTTCCTTTATAAATAGACGCGAACATGTCTTGAATTATATTAAGCTATAGTTTTACTTACATTAATTTTAAATAAATAGAGAAATTTAAAAAAAAATGTTTATGATAGGTAGATACTTGATTTTAAAGGTCTATATAAAAAATAAGATCATAATAAGATTATTTAGTAAATCTTTGAAGTTACACTTAAGTATTTTGATCTACGAGGTTTATTTTTATTTTTATATCCAGAATCAACAATAAGCATCCAAACGGATAAAAGAAGTTATTTACATGAAAAGGGTGCCATTGCATATCGCACCATAAACACTTTTAGTTTTATTTCTGCGATTGGTGTTTATGGGGATTTTTATCGCCTGCGAAAATTTTATCGCTTTCGTTTGTTATTCAATTCCTGCGGATCCAGTAACCCAACACCCTGACCAATTATTCACAGCTGCAGTTAGTTAAGAATGAGAAAATCTGTCAGTTCAGGTACAATGTTTGTAAATAAAACAAACTAAATAATTCAAAAATAAGTATGATATAGAGTTTTTGGTGTTTCTTAGTTTCAATTCTAATACTCTATGGAGTAATAAACGAAATTATTAAAACAAGAAAAATGCCAAAGGAATGGAACATGGGAATTATTTTACCACTTTACAAGAAAGGGGTCAAAAGGAACTGTTCAAACTATAGAGGCATAACACTAATAAGTATACCAGCAAAAATACTAGCCAGAATAATAGAAGGCAGAATAAAGGAAAAATTAGAAAATACGTTAGAAGAAACACAATATGGTTTTAGAAGGGGAAGAAGCACGCAAGATCCAATTTTTATATTACGACAAACGATAGAAAAAGCTATGATTAAAAACAAGGAAATACATATATGTTTTATTGATCTGGAGAAAGTGTTTGACAGAATACAAAGGAAGGATGTGTGGAAAAGCCTAAAAACCAAAGGTATAGACCAAAGGGGAACTATACACACACTAAAAATAATGTACGAAAAAACGCTAAACGTGGTAAGAACACATAACGAGGAATCATTAGAGTCTGAAACGAAAGTTGGATTAAAACAAGGTTGCGTGCTTAGTCCATTACTATTTGCAATAGTAGTAGATGTGGCAATAAAGAAAGCAAAAAAGAAGTTCAGACCACTACAGTTGGGGTATTGGGGGATGGAAAAGGTTGAACTGACGGAGTTATTATTCGCTGATGATATGGCGATGGTAGCAGACTTGGAGGCAAACCTACAGTATAATATGGAAAGACTAAACGAAGAACTAAAGAAAAATAATATGAGGATAAATGTACAGAAAACAAAAAGCATGATAGTAACAGAGAAAGAAAAAACACACAACATTTCAATAGAAGGCCAGTATATAGAACAAGTAACACATTACAAATACTTGGGAACAATCATAGAAGGAAACGGAAGACAAGACAAAGAGATAAACGACAGACTAGGAAAAGCGGGAAGAATATATAATACCCTAAAAACGACCATCTTCAGTAAAAGAGAAATATCCAAAGAAACAAAAGTAGATGTAGTTAAAAAAGTAGTCACACCAACATTATTATACGGAAGCGAATCATGGACACTTACAAAAAGAAAAGTAGAATAAATGCAGACGAGATGAGGTTTTTAAGAACAATCGAGAGAAAGACAAAACTAGACAAAATAAAAAACGAGACATACAGAGAAAAACTAAAAATAAAGTCAATAGAATCTAAGATATGGGACAGACAATTAGGATGGTTAGGTCACATTAACAGAATGACAGAGGAAAAATTAACAAGGAAAACGTACGAAGCAAGGACGCAGGGAAAAAATAAAAGGGGTCGACCAAGAAAAACTTGGAAAGAAGGAGTAAAGAAGGCAGCGCAAGAAAAAGGTATTGAACGGGAGGACGTAAAGGAGCTGTCTCAAAACAGAGCGGGATGGAAAAGAATAGTGAGCAAGAAAGAAAGTTAACCGAAAGTCTTACACCTAACGGTAAAAAGACTAATGATTAAATAAAAAATAAATACTCTATGGATCAGGGTCGGCGATCAGGGAGTGTAGGGTGTCCACGCACATGGTCCCGCAGGTAGTCCGGCCCCGCGCAGGCGATGTTTTTGATTTGAAAGAAACATGTATCGGTAATGAGTAAATAACATTTTATTTTGCAAACACGCGAACTCCATGACCTGCTTTGCTGTGGATAGTGTGTTCAAATAACTTTTTAGCTTTAGATGACGGTTATCATCTACAGAGAGATTTATGAAAGAGCAATTTCAAAAGCAAGTTAGAAAATTATGTGTATGGATTACATTGTCTTTGTTATGTGATAACGTTCCCCTTAAACAACATTTCAAATTATATTTTACATTTGTTTACTCTTTTTTTAAAAAAGTAAAGAAAAGTGATGTTTTTGTTTTAAGATTAAAATTTTATTTAGATTATAAAATATATATACATATACCTACAGGATATTGCAAAGATCCATATTATTTCGATTTAACAAATTGAGAGAAAAACCGACCAAATATTAGAGTATACATTATTAAATTGCCAAAACCTGCACAAAATGTAATGAAAATAAATAAAAAAGACGTTATTTGTTTGTCTTTTTAATGGTCCTGGTATTGTTATTTGTATTGTCAGGATCAGATAGTTTTTGTTCTGATCTTTCCTGTCTGGTTAAATAAACTCTTTTGAAATTATTTTATCGAGAAAATGGCTAAATATAAATTATCACTTATAAAGTATAATATTTTAACATATTAAACTTTTCAAAGAGTTCAAATTTAGCCATGGTCACAATACTACAATAAACAGTTATAAAATACAAAATAATACACGGATTTGCTTTAAAGTTGAAAAATACATAAAAATTTTGAATCTTAATGTGTGCAGACTTTTTAGCCCTTTCATTATATGTAAGGTTTTTAAAAGTTATTTTTAATAATTGAGGTGGTAATGATTATCTTGTGTTTCGGTTTTCTATATTAAAAAATTGTGTTTCGTTTATCTTTATCAAATTAAATTATAGAAATGAATCAATTAAATTAAATTAATCTGTTTAACCAGAAATATGAAAAATGATAACCAATCATGTTTATTAAAAGTTACCAATGTGCCTGATTTTGAAATTGGATAACTTAAATTAGAAAACTGTTTTAAAGTAACTACAGTTTACAACAGTTGAAACTGTAATTTATTAAAATAAACAGACTTTTAATAAACAAATCTGGAAACTTAAATTAATATTTTATTTAATTATTATATTGGAAATTATTAGTTAAAGCCACAACTATTTGTAAGTTACGCACTCCTCAGTAGTGTTCTAATTGGTTACTTGTTTTTTTACCTCATGGGTTTTAAATACCTTTGTGTGGTTATGGTAAATAAACGAAGCTGAAAGTTTTGAAATAGCGTAAAATAATATATCTGTGGAACAGTACTTGGTAAGATATATATTTAGTATAAAAATCGTTTGGTATTGGACATTTCATTTAACAAAATATTTGCTTCGAGAACAACAATGTCTCATGTTAATCTGTATCTGTAACATGGTACTTAAAAAAAAAAACATGAATGTAGACACGTGTATGCGCGTTTTTTCTAATAGCATTAATTACACAATATACAGGTTTAATTTAAAAGAGTCTGGAATTTATTCACGCATTAAAGCGGGTGAATAAAATTAAGTAATCAGTCATTGATGGCCACAGTACAACCTTGTGCTAAAAATGAAGTAACCTGATTTTACAGTTATAAGTGCATTGAGTTTACGGAAACATGTAGCTTACCTTATCGTCATAAATACATTTTATTCAATCCTAATCATTCTACAAGACAAAAAAAAACAATCGGAGATGCTTCGATTTACTTAGGGTTAATTTCAAAATCGTTAATTACTCGATAAGTAATAAAATTTGTTATTCTTCAAATGAATGTTCATCGGAAGTTAAAAATTAAACCAGTCTTTCTGAGAACGTGAGGAATCGCTGTAAAAAGAAAATCTTCTGAAAAGCTGTAGGTAAATATCAGCAACAGGTGGGGACAAAGAGGAAGGTAAAATGAGTAGACTTAGCACGGTTGAATCTTAACCAGTCTACCACGGATCGCCAAGCGGTATGATAGCGGCTAGTTCAGTATCAGCACCTAATTTTCTAGTTAGCGGTGTATTGCAAAACGAGCGTTAATATCGAAACCGGCGTTTAAGCATATAAAATTTAATTAATCATTGTGCCTTATACGGTGCCACTAGACTTTTTAAATAATTTTTATTTGTTCTAATATGCATAATGCAGTCTATGTCGAAGCACATAGAACTCATTAAATAACGTTAAGAATTAATCTGATACCATTTCTCTTGATTTATTTACGAAAAATAATAAAACACGTCTACTTAAACAACACGTGTTTCATTTTCAACGCGACAGTAACTTTCCAGCGTTTTGACCTCATGTCAGTTTAATAAAATTGCTCTTTACGGCTACAACTTCATCAAGCTATTGTCCTTGGCATTGATGAGGGCAATTAATAAGCGTGAAGATTAAAACTTTCAAGTTTTGTGGGTGAAAAGATGATTTATTGCATTTGTTAACTCAACAAACATCCGAAGTTGTTCGTATTGTGGTGTCTGCAATATGACCAATGTCAACAGGATACGCGTGGTGGTTTTGGGTGCTTCCAGAGTAGGAAAATCAGGTAAGCAAATTGTCCTGATAGACTTTTTTTGAGAATATACACGTAATATTCTTTAAGCTTTTCAGTGCATAGTATGTCCAGTAAATAATTTTGATCTCTATGTATAACTTATCGTTCTAAGTATAAATTATAAGATTTGTTTTCTGTTTGTGAGCTAATGTTACACTTACAAATAAAACACACATTTCTGAAAAATTTTAGGTATGCGTTGCATTTTTTTTTTTAAGTCAAAAACAACAAATTATTGTGTAATGACTGTGTCCTGTAATATAGTTTTTGAATAGAGCCCAATTATAGGCAATAGTAATAAAGTTACGTGCGTATACGTGTTACTTTTGCTTGATTTATTGTCCTCAAATCATAGAGAAATGAACGAATAATTACGTGGTATTAACAAACGAACAAAAATTAATATATATTTTTTTTATTGTAGTGAAATTTGCTGTTGATTATTAATTTAAAGATTGTTAAAAATTGGACAGTAATCATAATTTTAGTTCTTAGAAGCTCACTAAAAGCTGTAAAACGTCAATGTGTCTTAATTATGTATTGTATATGGTTATAATTGCCCATGCAATTTCTATTCGACGTAAAAATGTACCTTAAAAAAATGGGCATTAATTTGAAACAAAGCTTCAAGGATAAGTCATCGAAAGCAAAATTGAGGTTTTTGTAGTTTTCATTGTTATATTTAACAAGTCTGTGCTTTTATATGTAGTAAGACCTTTTACTATTTTTTTACTTACCAAGTTCTTTTATGGAATGTATTAATATTTAAAAAAAAAATATATTGGCAAAGAAAATAAATTGGTGGTATATTTTGTTTTTCTTATTTATTTATTGTTTTTTTTTTTAAAGCATGATTTGGTTTGTTAAGATTGGATCATTTGGATCAGCTGTTTATGATTAATTAAATAGATTTTACGGTCAAATAAAAGTAAGATATATAAAATTGCAACTGATTATCCTTGAAACATAGAAACCTGTATGCTTGAGGATAATTGAATTTGTCTATTTAAATGTATTTTATAGAATAAAATAAAATTAGTTGCTTTTAAATTCGTGTCGCGCAAATAATCAAGATGATCTTAACATTATAATTGAGACAGGCCAGAAATGAATGGATGAAATCTTAAGACATACTCCAAGTTAAAAGCAACAGACAATTGTTGTTGTTGGTCGCACTAAAATCTTTGTGTTTAACTTTCTTATTTTTAAATTTACCAAAAACGAATATTTGACTTATAAGTATTGCATTTTAGAAACATATTTGAGTGTGTGATTGTTTTGTAGTATTAAATTTTATTTTATTAAACTTCATTTTTTGTTTCATAGTTTTACAAATGCATTCATTACCCATTCTTTACCAGGTTTTTATTTAAAAAAATACTTTGCAATTTTTTTATTGCATGCAGAACTTGGGGACTTTTTAGATTGTAGTTGTTGTGAAGCAATAAAATAATTAGGTAGGTAATTTACATTACAAGTCGTTACATCAAAATATAAAAAAATTCAATTTGTCGCTATATTAAATCATAAAAATAATCTACAAAGCCACAATAAAAAGTAATGCACAAAATGTTATTTGTTATGTTGTCACGCTTTTGTTTATTTCAATACAACGAGTAGTAAACTTTTTTTTTGCAAAATAAAATGAATAATTACAAAAATTAATTTAGGGGCAAACAGCATTGGACTGTACGACAATAGAACAAATTTTGGACTAAACTTGTCTGTTATAACGCGGTTTAAAACGATAAATTTTCCTTTGTAATTCGTAAAATAAGCGAACTCTGATTTAAAAATTTCACCTTCAAGAGAGTGGACGGAGATAAGTAGGGATGGTGCTATCATTCATTTCTATAAGGCAACAGATAAAATATCACCACATTTTTCAAAACTGTAACTTACATGCTGATATTTTTCTACGTTTATTTTATTAAACAATGATCCAAGTTATGTTTATGAAATTATGTTTGAAGTATTGACCAGATCTATTCATTACCATAAAAATTTAAGTAATTACCTTAACTAATTATTTTGTTTGCAATTAAGTTGCATTAATGTAGTTCATAATTTGTAATTTTTTTTTGTCAGCACTGAATTAGTTTTATACAAAACTAATTAATGCGTATAAATTTTAAATTAATAATTTTGTTTGTAACTAGTATACTTAAATTGTAGCTTTTTTAATGATTTTCTGAATTATCCATTTCTACTAATTCTTATTCCGTTCTTAGTTGGCAGTATTTTAAAGACATGTCTTTTCTAAAACGGGAAACAGATCAGATCTACTTTCCTACAATTCAACAAGCACCAGCTGATTGTGTGGGTGGACAAGTTCATTGCCTATAATATTACCTACTTTACCTACCCAGTAAGTATTTGGACTGTACTGCTGTGCAAGCAATTTAATTTATAAAATCTGCTATTAAAATTAATGGACGTTCATTTAGCAATAAAGACATAATCAGAACAACTGCTATTATGTGTTACAAGCTACGCTATTAATTTCATACTTCTCCAGAGACGATGTGTGTATCAACAGAATTCTTGCGAGTATGTACATATTGATGTGCATTCGGTTACTTGATAAAGCAACACGGTTTAGTTGGAAACCGTGTGACAAGTGTGCAAGATCGTTGATAACACGCTTTGTTAATAGTCAACTAACTGTGTAAGCGCGACACCAGTTTCTTCGGCATCGATAAAAAATTGTCAGCGAATGATAAAGACAATTATTTATAAATATAAAAAAGCTTAATTAAAAAGCACTTATCTTTTTTCAAAGTATTTCTCGTCTAGATGCAAAACCAGTTTCAAGACTTCCGTCTCTTCATTTAAAAAACAAAGGCTAGACAACAAAATGTGTAAATAAAATATTAAGCAAAGTTTATACGAGTACTCAAAAACCACAACAAGGAAACTTGCTATACCACAGCTAAAACTATACATTATTTTATAATCAGTGGTAAATATAAAATTCCAATAAAATTAATTGTATTTGTGATTTGGGTTATAGGGTGTGCCTGATAACATTTTCAGCATGGGGATCTCGCTTATTATAAGATATACAGGTTTGCTCGACTAAAATGAATTATTCTTGAGTGTGATAAGAGCTACAATCAATTTTTAAAAGTATAAAGTTTCTTGTACTACTTCAAAATAAGTTATAGGTAGCAAAAAAAATAAAATGTTGAATTCTTTTTCTCTCATAACTATTTTGTCTTAATCATTAGCTTAATTTTATATGTACTTTTTCAAGGTACTTTTTTAAGTAAAATGTACCTAACTGTTATTTTAGATTGTTTTTATCACGTTTCATTTTTGAGATATTACCTTTATTTAATGTTTTCTTATACGATTTTTCTTGATTTGCTGCGTTATTTTTTAAAATAAATATGGCAAGTGTTATCTGATTAGAAAGAGGGAAAAAAGCACATTTAACTATTCCAAAGCCCCCTTGACGGTAATATATCAAAAACGAAAAGTGATAAAATAAATCTAACAAGGGAGGGTCACGCTACGTTGTCGCTAGAATTTGATTAAGGCTATGTTTACTGCATCAAGGGCATCAAAACTAAATGTTTTGCAAAGTTATACGTGCCACTGGCCATTTCCTTCGGCAAAATAGGGAAAAAACTGAAAAATTGGTATAAAAAGTTCATTTTTGCGATCGCGTTGGCCATGAAATCGTCAGTGACAACATCGAAATTTTTTTATTTACCAATGCGCGAATCCTCTGCAAGTAAAATGGTGCAAAATTTTTGAAAAAATCTTGAATGGTTCCGGAGAAAAACGTCAAAAACGAAACCCCTCCATAAGCGCTATGATTTGAGAAGTTGTGGTATATCTGTAAAACTATATCTATGCGACTTGCATATGCGTTTAACATAGGGAAAACCGTTTTTACAAGGGCCTCGTTCAACGCGTTTTTCTCCAGAACCGTTTAGGATTTTTTCAAAAACTTTGCACCATTTTACTTGCAAAGGATGCGCGCATTGGTAAATAAAAAAAAATATATTTTGTCTCTGACAGTTTCATGGCCAACACGATCGCAAAAATTACTTTTATTATTCAACTTTTCAGTTTGTTCCCTATTTTTCGGAAGGAAATGGCCAGTGGCACGTATAACTCTGGAAAACATTTAGTTTTGATGTTCTTGATGCAATAAACACAGCTTTAATCAAATTCTAGCGACAACGTATCGTGACCTTCCCTGGTAAGATAATAGTTACATTCTATATAAAAAAGTATCTTGATCTAAAACATATGAAATTTATCTAGATTAAGACAAATAGTTATTGGAGAAAAAATAAATTCAACATTTTTATATTTTTTAATATAACTTTTGACGAGGAATTTTGTACTTTTAAATAGGTTTTAGGTCACTCCTACTTACGAATCATTCATCTAATTTAAGTCAGCCTGTATATCTTCAAATAATCGAGATACCCATTTTGGAAATGTTATCTGGGGTATCCGCTATAGGGCGAACCAAACGAAATATTAAAACTTTTGTGAAAGAACATGTAACAAAATAAACCATAGAAAAAAATCTCCAGTCGAGGAACATTCACACAACAGAAAATAGTTAATGGACTTTTTTGAAGTAATAATATTAACTAAAGAAATAAACTGTTTTGGCAACCAAATGACTTTCGCCAAATCTATATTGTGTGTATCTTCCTATACGTGTGTTTTAAAACTTTTAAAGTGTCTGTTCAGGTGTTCTAATAAACTTCATTTTAAATTTTTTAAAAGTAATTTATTATAATATTAATAAACGAATCACTTGATTAATCAAAAACTTTTACAATTATTTATGATTAATTTTGATCTTATAACGAAAATACACATGACTTATTTAATTTTGTTATAAATATTAAACCTATTATCTAAATTTGTTGGTTAACTAAAAATTACCATGTTTGTTTACACTGCTAAAATATCTAATATATTCATTTTTAGGTGGTATTTAAAATATATTGTTTGTTAAGTTATCAGAAAAAGATCAATTACAAATGAATAATAAATGTAATCACATTTAATAATTGTTTTAATTTAACAAGACTGAATCTACATGTTAAGGTCTTAAGTTATTTTCTCTGTAGGTTCTTACTAATATAAATGTTTTGAATAACATCAATAAACCTGTATATTGCTTTAGTTTTACGAGATTCATTTAATAAAAACTCCGTGATTAGGTCCTAAAAAATTCATTTTAAAACCCTAAAGCTTAAGTCTCATTAAATTCAGGGTGGTTTAACAAAGCTTATCATTTTAAGAAAATGTTTCCAATTTTAATGTGTCGTCTTTCAAGCATGTTTAAAAACACATATTTTGTTAAAGTTATCGTGAAGTGGTCATAAATTATTTCGGTTAAAGCGACTTACAAAAATTATCGTTTTGAAACCATTTGGATTTAAAAAATATGGATTTTTAGTGGCATAATAGTGAAAATTATGCCGATTAAGTGTTTTGGTTGACAGCTCATACAAATTGTTTTGAATTTTCAAAGGCTACTACCGATATTTTAGGTAAAATACTCGCAAATAATCATAAGAAACGAAATAACTCCTAAAGTATTATATTTAGACATAAAACATGCTTAATAACTTTGAAAGATAATTAAATTTTCTACAAGAAAATGTAAAAATATATAGGGTGTTCCATTAAAAAAAAATGACTTACATGCGTTTAAAGTTTAGCGAAATGGACCGAGTAAAACGAACACCCTGTATATTATTTTAAAAATGTAATTAGTCAACAATCACTACGACACTATTGTCTAATAAATTACCAGAGTAAATTGCTCTGGTGTTGTTATGTTAATAAATATAAATATTTTTATAAAGGTCTGCATCTGTCAAAATTTTCAAAAAAACCTTAATAACTCAAAAACGGTTCATTTTAGTCATAAACAACCTATAATATTTTTGAAAGAAAATTTAATTTTACATTCAAAAATTACAAAATATACAGGGTGTTCCATATAAAAAAACTATGTTTGGTATCAGAGCGCAAAAACAAAACACTGTGTATAGTTGAAAATAATTTTAGGTTATGTAGTAAATGATTTCAAACAACTTTTATATTTAACTTTTTTTAATATTATCATTAATAACAGAGCTATCGAATAATTCGTCTTGGCTGGGACACCCTGTATATTAATAACAAACATAACTTGTTTACGAACTTTAGCAAACTTTGATAAGGACATTTTTACAAAATTAGCTATATCTTGGTTATTTTTTGCAACAAATACATAAAAGTATATATTTTTGAAAAGAAGTTTTTTTTATGAGGGGCAGGGGCGGGGAACAAGGATAGGGTGGGTAAGGTAAGGGTAGGTGGAAGTACTGTCACAGCGTTTGCCTATGGTAGGTAGGGGAAACCACCTGAAATTTTCAAAAATGATGAAATACCATTTTTTGTCTGTAGTGCCAAAATGGAAAGCGATATAAAAACTGATTACACAGGTGTTCTTTTCTCAAAAAATAGCCCAGGAGACCGAGATACCCCGTAAAACATTCGAATTTGGTCCACCCTGTACAATATCTTAACACCTTCAGAAAGTTTGAATTATAAAACACTTAAATATTAAAGGTACTGTATTTTTATATCGCATTATGCTGGTTGCAATACAAGAATATTTTGATTGCAAAAATACGTGATTTTAATTCGATAAAAATTATAAGTTATGCTTCATTGTATTTGACACTAAACTTTTATTGTTAATATAGCACATATATATTGCTGTAAAATTCATTGGTGTTGTAAAACAAATTTTATTGACCTCGCCAATAGTTAACGCATCATTGACTGACTTACAGTAGGTAACATGACGCTGAAATGAGCTTTACAAATGTAAATGTTCCCATAAACTAATTCGTGTTGGTTGCTGCTGCATTCCGTTGACTTAAAATGAGATTACAAATGGAACCCGGTAAACTATAAATTTAATTTGACTCTAATAATAATTAAGAGTAAAGTGATACTGTTAACTGTCGACTGTTTCAAAGTTATCCCCTCACTGGGTTGTGTTTTGCGTTATCTCTATTTCAGAATGACGCGCTACATTGAATCCGTGTTGAACATGTCGGAATGCTGAAATTTACTAAGCGATTTGTCTGATTTTTGATAAAACTGTGCAATAATTTACGCAAATATCTTTTTTGCAACTGATAAATGTAACTGTTAGTCACAATGACAGTGTTTAGAATCAGAAGCACGTATCGGCACATGCATAATTATAAATCCTTTTGCAATGTTTGTAGGTGAGTCTTTAATGGGTGCTTGGTTGCTCATTGTTTGATGCGTGCGTAACTGTTTAATTTAAATAGAAAAGCGAGTCTTTAATAATTTTCTTTATCGCAAAAATAATGCAGCGTGAAAGTAAAGTAAATTGGCAACCACACAGTATATGAACTTGGTGTAAATATACTTACACGAGCTATTTATAACTTTATAACGGTGTTAAAGTGAAAATTTCAAGGTGCATGGAATTCTGCTGTTAATTACTTTACGTTAATTAAAAAATTAGGTGTGGATTAATGTGTTTTTAAACAAAACATTGAAAAGTATCTTTGTTGAGTATACATCACGTCTTTCTGTAACTAAAACGTCGTCATTTAGGTTCGGTGTGACCCGTATTTATATGTAGGTACATATTATATAGAAGCTGAAACCAACTGTTGCGTCAATTGTATATTAGTATTCTGTTAGTATATTCCTAAATATATTAAAACAAAGGTGTGTTATAATAATTTTATGTTATATAAGTTATAGCTGAAAATGAATCGTTTTTTTTTAGAAATGTTTCATGAATATATCTAGCGTGCTCTATTTCCTGTCTTTTTAAAATTCAAAACCCAACTGCGCGCCTTACCTATTATGTAAGCTATGTTTGAATTACATAAATAATTTAAAAAATACTAATATGTAATACAAACATAATGTTAATTATTAATATTTGTTTGTGGATGGCACGATATCCATACCTAACGCAAACGATTGGTTGTATCGTTTATGATATATTAAGTGTACATTACAGAATTAAAGATATATACCAGTAAAGTATGGAGTAAAAATAAATAATAGTAGTAATAGTAATAAAATAAAATTAGTTCTCTAGGCCTAGTTGACAAATCTTCCTCCATTTCACTCTATCACTTGCTTCCCGTCTCCAATCTCTTTTTTTCCAGCCTTTCCAGATCTCTATCCACCGCTTCCATCCACTTAATCCTGGGTCTCCTTCTTTTGCGTCTTTCCTCCACGCCACATGCTAGCACTCTCCTGGCTGCTCTTCCTGTTGATAGTCTATGAATGTGTCCCAGCCATCTTATTTTTTGTACCTTTATGACATTGATATAAGATTATTGGTTCCATACATCATTATCAATTCTTTATTGGTTCTTTTTTTCCACATGTCTCCGACCTTTCTTTCTCCGTATATCTTTCTCAACACTTTTCTTTTCTATACCTCCAGGGCTTCCATCTATTTCTTGTTCATATTCCAAAGTTCGCTCCTGTACAGAACTGCTGGTCTTACTACTGATTCATATATTTTTACTTTTGCATTTCGCGATATGTTCTTTGAGTCCAGTATTTTTCTTACTGCTCCAATATATCTTGAGCCCTTGGATTTTCTTTTTTAAACTTAATTTTTTCCGCAATACTTCTTATTGTTAGTCCTAATTAGTTTAAATTATCTACTTTTTCAAACTTGTATTCTGTCCATCTCTGTCCCAACTGTTAGTTTTAAATTTTTATTTGATTGGGTTTGTTTGTTTCTTTTAAGTTCCATGTAAATTGGTTTTTGCTCATGGATCCTCAATCCTTTATCTTGCATCTATTTAGTTTTCTCTTGCTCTTGTCATATGACTATGTCGTCCGCATACGCTCGGTTCTGGTTCTTGTAATTAAGTAGTGTTCCGTTTCCTCTAACTCCTATTACTCTAATTGGCTTTTCAAGAACTTTATTTAAAAATGTAGTCGATAATAAGTATCTTTGTCTCAATCCACTGTTCACCCCAAATCCCTCCGATATACAGCCGTCCGCTACTATTTTACATTCCGTTCCTATCAGTGTGAAACTTGCTTGTGTAAATTATTTCTCTGTTGCATGGGTATGACTTTATTATCCAAAATTATGTTTAGTGATGCAAGTTACGTTTGTGATGCACAATTTTAAATTTTGATTCTCCTGACTAATAAGAATGAAACAATAATATTCACAAAATGATTTAATAACAGTGGTAATTGGAACTGTTTATAATAAATTTGTAATTCATAATCATTTAAATTTGTAATTTTATTATTAACGTGTCTTTGCCTCATATAATACATACAATGAAATTTTGTTGTAATTTGTAATTTTACTACTACTACTACATACTAGTATTTAAAGCAGGGACTAAAAACGAAAAAAATTTCGTTCGTTTCTGTTCGGAACGAAAACGATATATATCGTTTTCGTTCTTTTCGTTCTAACCGAAAATATTCCTTTTTCGTTTTCGTGAACCGATAACGGTTAAAACCGGTTTTGGCACTTTTTTTTTGTAGTCAAAAAATCGGGGACTTTAATTTTTTTTTTCAAGTTACTTCAACCCTCTATTAATACGATAATAATATTTGCGTCTCCACTAAAATATAAACAAGACGATGGGTTTTGACGCCCACGGGCAGCATATTTTAGACTGGCGAAGCGCCGCCATATTAAATTTACCAAATCGTTAAACACATTAACATTTAACCATTTTATTTAGTTTAACACCCGTAAGGTGCAAGAATACAACTTGATTAGTTTAAATTGTACACACGATTTTTATTTCAAAATAAAAAAATATAGCAGTGCTGTTTTAAGTTTGTTTTAGTACTAAAAATCTATGAATTTGAATTTAATTAGATCCTGCTGTAATTATTTAAAAAGAAAAGAATTAATTCAAGTGGATAATTCACTAAATGTTTCCATGAATGTTATAAATTAAAAAAAGATATTAGAAAAAAACTTATATTAACTCTAAACGCAAATAAAACATACACATAAATAATATACGAAAAATTAACTTGAAATATATATACTCTAACTTAAAAGTTTGTACATATCATACAATATATACATTTTCACAATCCATTCAATCTTATTAGCAACACATCATCCAATAAATCTTTTTTTACATTAGTCCTTTTCGAAGTAAGAGTAAATTTTACTTTTATTAACACAAATAAAACATACACATTAATAATATATATCCAATCAAGTGTACAGACAATATCTTTACCGTTTCTTGTGTTACACGAAACTGCAAGTATAAACAATAAATTTCAAGTGAGATTTTTTACTGCCTCGTGGAGTCTCCCCAGCATAGAAGGTGAATTCGGGTTTGTGTTTAACAAATAAAATTTATATAGTGATAAAACCGGTTAAAACCGGTTTTGGAAAATATTTATTTCGTTTTCGTTCTTAAAAAAAATTCGGTTAATTTGGTTTAACGTTTTCGTTTTCGTTCCGTTCTCAGTCCCTGATTTAAAGTGTATTCACCAAACATTATTAAATTGTTACTTTGTCTAAAATAAAGTATTTATCCATTTTCGTTTCGAATATACATGATGAATAATTCGATATCCTTATTTTATTGATTTACTTTTGATTATGTTCAGTTCTGTTACCGTTAATATAAAAGTGGTCTTAACATGTTGGAGATGCGATCTTAGCCGTACCCTGTATATAGTACAGACATATAATAATTAGCTATTTAAGCACAAGCCGTTATTCGGCAGAAAATACATATATTTACTAAGTAGTAAATAAAGATTGTTCCTAAATATTTGTAAAATGATAAATAATTATGTAAAGCTAACTTTTTTAAAGAAAATTTATCGTGTAGACATACAAACATTTATAATCATTTAAGGCAAGAAAGGTCAAGTATTTATTTCAAAATTTGTCATAAAAGTTTCAAATTTAGGACTAAAATGTTTGACCTAAATCGCAGGCAAAGATGTACAGGAAATTTAAAAAAAACATCGTCGGAATGCGATTCATTAACCTTAGGTATTCAACTAGCAGCATATGTTACAAGATAAGCTTTACGCTAATTATTTTTCATTGTATAATTGCATGCATTCGTGCATACTGCTCATTAATAAAACGAATAATGACATTGCATGACTTTGACTCACAGAGAATATAAACTGTATTTTCTTGAACGAACACAAATACCGTTTACTTTATCCAACAACATTTTCAAAATATTTTTTTTTCGAAACTATGAAGTCAATGACATAAATGTTAATTTGTTTCATACGCTTTTATTTCTTTTTTAGCTACCTGCCGTTCAGTTTTTATTAATTGCTCAGTCATTTGTAGATCAATTTAATTATAGAAAGTGTTATAAACGGTGTCGATATATTTTGAATGGCTATATCTAATATAAATTTGCTATTATAAGTCTATAAATCTAGATTTTAATTTTTATTGTCGTGTGGTTTTATGTCAGTGCATAATTGACGAAGTTACGTCGATCTGATGTCTTGGTATTTAGATCAATTATAAGTGTCAGAGCCAGTAAATTAACAAAGTAATACGTGCACCTAATTCTAATTTGAAATATATTTGTGCAACCTAACACCCGCAATCATTGATTTGCTTGAAATTTTGGAGGTATCTATACAGGTTAAAATGGCAAAAAGTTATAAATAATACAAACTGATATCACCAGTTTATATTATATGTGTAAAGAAGATTTAAAAAAAATGAAAAACTCTAAAATTAATGTTTGTCTCTACCAAGTTAACTACGCATAATTTAAAACATTTAAGTTTGCCACATATTCCGCTCCATTATAATAGGTATGTAATTTTTTAGTATTTTACCCGAATCTCTATTTTTTAATTTAGTCTTAAAAGTTATTAACCTCTTTAGGGACGAATGCATAAAAGCCGCAAAAAATACAATTGATTTTTAAAAATGTAATTTTTATTAAAAATACATTCAAAACAGAAATTTTAAAACACAAAAGCGAAAAATAATGTACACATATGTGGCTATTGGGTGGTAAGGTGCACGTTATAAATGAAATGACTTCATACATTCAGGACACAGGTTCATTGCATTTCTCGCATATATAACTAATTAGAATTAGAAAAAATAACGCTTTGTACCCATATCCTCCTTTTGTTTAAAATACTGTTTGCACATAAGTACAATATAGAAGATAATCAAAATGTAGCACATAACAATATGCGAGGTTTAGAAAGAATTTACTACCAGAATTGATAAGCGTACACAGATGTGTACGTTTACTAATCTCTTGTCAATGAGCATGAATATTGTAAATAATCTCTAAAATTTACATGGTTATGTTAATTAAATATCTTTCAACTTTTTTAAACTGAAATTGTAGAGATCTTCGGTTAATATTAAAATAAATTTATTAGTATAGAAAAACGGTCAACAAATTTCAGTACCACGCTATTTATTGTGACGGTACTATGACATTTCTTGTTTGTCCATATTTATTTAGTTTTTGTTAGCGAATATCGTAGTGACTACCTACTTGTAGTAATTTTCATTAATTTTTTTTTTAAACCGTGGCTGACTTATAAAAAAATTAACGTACACATACATATGTGTGAGTATCCCTGAAGAGGTTAAACGAATAATTTGTAAGCAAAAATATAATTTTTCATACGCCAGCCTACAACACATGCAAATAATTGAAGCATTTTTATGCAAGTTGCGGTATTTTATTTTGAAACTGAAACCTGCATCTTAATTATGCTGCAGTTATAATACCAAGAAGAGTTAAAATATTTTACGTCGTTATTGATTGATGCAAGTGGATTAATTTATCTGATGTAGATATCAAGATATGAATATATTCAACAGCGGTAATTAATTGATGGTAAAAAGCATAACTTATGCATATTACACGTCAATACTGTTGACAACTATAGTTCCTTACAGCATATCTGTTTATATGTATGTATACTAGTTGAAAGCATTTTTGACGGTGTTGTAAAAAAACCTTAATTTGCATATTGGTGAGCGAACGACGACCCTTTTGGTTTGTTGTCCTTGTTTTTTGTTGAGTGTTGATCGTTGCAAATTCAATCTGACAGCGGATCAAAACTTTAAGTAACGGTTAATAATACGAAATTGAGCGCAAATGAGCTTGATAAATAACCAGTTGCCTCTTGGTGCTTGCCCCATTATTTGATTCCCTGTTATCGATTACCGAAATATAGAAGTGGAAATAATTGGGTTATTAAATCGTTACTTTACAAATTGCACTGAAGGCGTGCTAAAATGTTCCGTGTCACAAAATACATGTTGTGTGGTATTTTGCCATTATAAAAACGTCTTCTATATTAGTCATCCACCTTATTCTCTATGGGTAGTTTACTGGCCAACTATTTTGTCTTAGTCATTCTTAAAATTGCAGTGAATAGTTCGGTTTCTTTGTGCATCCGCTACATGGATAATTAAATCGGAGCTTAGACAAAGCTCTAAATTTGGGTTCTACATCGCCACTCACAAAAAATCTTTTACAACATACATTGATTTACTATCAGCATATTCATTTATGCGATTTAATATTTTTTCATATTTTTAGAAGGTAGGTACATGGAAAATAATTGTAAAAATTTAAAAGCCGCTTTAACAAGAATTATGTAGACTATTCATTGTATTTATTTTGGCCGAATTAATAAGAATAAGTACCTATAGCTGCTTTTGTTAGTAAGATTAATTAAAATGTAGCAATAAAAACCTTTATGTCCTTGTCAATTTTAATACCTTTATTGGGAACTCTATAGGGAAGGAAAGATGATATATGACATTTATAAAAACGATGAGATAAGAGTTTCTCTAAAGCAGTGTTAATCAAACTTACAACCATCTCGTACTCCTCTTGAGAGTTCAGTCTTATCGGCGTACCCCTCTCGGCCGAAAATAGGACTAGTTTGGGGTAGTTTTAAATAATAATATTTTAATTAATTTTATTTCTACAGCTAAAATATGCTTAAGTTAAATAAAAAATTCTACCTTGAAACTGTTTCGCACACCCCCAGAGGGTTCGCGTACCACATTTTGCTGAACGCTGCAGAGGCTAACATATAACGTAATAACGTTCCATATAACCTTGAATGTAGGTGTAGAACAACCTATAATATTATATTTTTTATGAAAATGTGTAACAATTTAAAATAAAATAAGTAAGTAATGCAATAAGACTCGCATTAGTTTTTTTCTATAACTGTAGATATAATAAGTAAAAGACAAAAAGTTTGTTTTGCAATAAGGAAGAACGATATAGAACAAAATGAAACTACATATAGAATATAATGAGTACAGCAAAAAATTTAAGTAATATCTATACCAGGTGTAATTGAAATCAGACTCATTTTTCTTCTTCTTTAGTTTTGATTTTAGACAAATAAAATTTTAGACATAAAATAATTATGTGCTGAAAACCGGATTTTCGAAACATATGTACACTATTGTTTCACTTCCGGTTACGCCAGAAATGATCCTATCTTTGTTATTTTAAATGGAACACCCTGTCTATTCTTACATTTTTGTAAACAGGAACAATTTTGAATGAAAATGCACCATTTTGCTTTATTGTTATAATCTCAAATAATTTTTGGACAAAAATTAAATTAGCATATGTGATTAAAATATCATATGGTTTTGCTAACGAGTAGTTATTATCTTTTTGTAAACTTATAAATAAAGTTGTTTTGGTTGTTGTTCGTAAGAGTTTTCATTAATTTTCAGTTGATATAGATCGTCATGACAGTTGTCAACAACAACGAGCATTTGTTTTGTTTTTATTGCAACCCGATTATAAGGATGTCTTACCAAAACCTTACAATAATTTCAAATTTTAATGCCTACTCCTAATAAATATACCAAATTATTGATATTGTTAAACTCGTTAGAAAATACTTCATTTAAATAACCTCATAAACCACTATTGTTCCATTTAAAATAATTGAATTTTTGTCAAAAAATCAAATTCGTAACCTTAAGTCTATAAAAGTAACCCAAATATCAATTAAAATCAACAAAAAGTTTTTCAGACACATGTTGGCATTATAAAAATTAATTTATGTAGTTTACGGCACGTTTAATGAGATTTTTTTTTCAACAAAATTTGAGGTTATGAATTTTAACCAAAATCGTGCAGTTGTATTATGGTGTGTTCCATTTGAAATAACAAAGTAACAGTAATTTCCGACGTAACTGGAAGTGAAACAATAGTGTACACATGTTCTAAAAATCCGGTTTCTTGCACATATTGTACATCAAAAATGTCATTTGTCTAAAATCAAAACTAAAGGAAAAAAGGGGGTGAGCCTGATTTCAGTAACACCCGGTATAGGAAAGTATTTTCTTGTATAGTAATGTATGATAACGTTTAGAATGTATGGCATTTAAACAAATCTTTTACAGCACCATAACGAAATTACAATAAACATGCAAGGGTCATTTAATTATATTGTAATAAAATCGCTTATGGTGCATTTGGTTTAAAACAGAAATTAACCCCGAATTATTTGTTACTATTAATTTATTATAATATTTATAATTTTTAAATTAATTATTAATTTTTTGTAGCCTAAAGAAAATCTGTTATATGGGAGTTAGGAGCATTCAGAAAACCCAAAAACAGCATTAGGTGTAATAAAATGGTTAAAGTACAATAGCGATTGGTAAATAAATAATGTAGAAACAAAAAGTAGTGTACAAGATCATGTACGCCAGGTCTAAAAGGGTTAAGTTAATATTTTCAATGTGTAGTTTACGCAATTTTATTTCTGTAACACCATGCATTCATTAAATATTTAAAATTGCTGGTAACTGAATAAAAACTAGTTACTAGCAACAAAGCAAAGTAGACAAAGTATTTTTTCTATAAATTTTTCAGAAAATAAATAAAAACAGTTTGTATGCCGTGAATAGAATGCGCTTTAGTCTATCTTTTTTTGTATATAAATCCTTTTGGAATGTTTTATTTTGTGTGTCATACACTCGAAAGTATTTGATATGAATCGGAAGAAGTTAATTAAATCAGTGATTTTAATTTGATTAACACATTCTGACAGATCTATTAGCGTGTTATGATGTGTCTACATTAGTCGCATGACTAAGTCAGACGACACTGTCTCGCTATAAATCGCTGTCCACACTTGAGAGCATTTTTTGATAATTGCAAGGATTTAAAAGATGTGAAATAAAGAAGATGTTACAGTAATTGCATCTGCCTCATTCCTAATTTTCAAATTTAAAGACGAAATCAAGTCACTGTGATACATTGGCATTGATTTTAACAACCGATGTGATTTTGAATCGAGTTAATCTTCTAACTTTGGTATATTAGTCAATGGCAGTTTTAAAAATATTGTTTAAAATTTTGTACTGAATGTAAGGAATTGTAAAATAGTTCCTTCGAGAAAATCAGTTTGATTATAATAAGTAAGTACTAATAACAGCGCAGATTTTTGCTGAGACTCTGACAGAAATTGTTTGTTAAGCGACATACCATCATATAACATGATTTAGCCTTGGCAAAAGATATGCTTTTGAAGAAGATCGACAAACATTGTGTTTATTTATTTTTGTTACTTTATAAATGCTATTTGTGTCTATTTATTTTTGTTTAAAATAGATTTGTAATACTCAGTGTTGTCAAAATCAGTTCAATTATAAATCCCTGGCACTGAAAAAAGATAAATAGTAAGTATAACCATATTAATTAAAATTAAAGGTAAATTTATTTACGTGATAGCTTTTTTATTATCGAATTAACGTTAAAATTAATTTGTGTATGAGGATATAATCGCGCTTCCTCATATTGAAATAAATCAGTGTTTCTTAACCTTTTTGAGTTATGACCCAAATTAGAATAAAGTTTTGGTTTTGCTATCCAAGCAAAAAATAATAATAAAATAACACATAGCTTTCTAAACAAATTTTAACACGCTTATAAAGTATCGTATGTAATAACAAAAATATATTCTTATTGTTAAAAACATTTCGCGACCCTCTCAATACACCAAGCGATCCATAGATTAAGAAACACTGCAATGGATTAACACTTGCTATGCATATTTTACCATCAATGATAAAACTAAGTTCCATTTGTAAGTAAGTGCAGGTTTGGCGAAATTTGATTACAAAGTAGACCTAAACATTTAACTATTGTATCCATAACTTACATTTATTTAGTTTAGCTCTTATTTTCGAAAAAAAGAACGCTAGGTATCTATTTAAAAAACAATTAACAAGATGACTATGAGCTTTTGTTGAAATAACACTAAAGGATTAATGAATGGAAACATGCAAAAGGATGATGAGAAAGACATGTCAAAGTGTAATCCTATCTACATCTTGTAAGTTTGTAAAAGTAACTTTAACAATTAATATCCGTTTCGTGGTTAGTAACCTAAGGTTTCTTGATAATATTTTGTACATAATATTTATAAAAGTAGCTCATGTACCTACTTGGATTTCTTAAGCAAAATGTTCATACATTTATTGCAATTTTATTTGCTTATAATATTTTAATGGTTATAAGCGTTTCTTACTCAATGTTGTATTTTTATATAATTTTACAAAGTGTAAAGTAGACTTTTATGTACATAAAATATTATATGCACTGTAAAAGATTTAAAAAACGTTATTTTTTTAATGTAAACCTTTTTGTATTTGCGCCCCCTTTTTCATATCAGTTGTTATTGCACTTCCCTTTTAATCCTGTTTTTCCACCAAAACGCTTTTTTGTTATTTATCAACCGTCCTTGAACTAAGTGTATTACTTTAAAAATGCGTATTTTTGTTATTTTTTTTGCTTATGTAAATTTAAAGATACAATGAAATCTGGAACACCAGTTGTTAGGCTCACCAAGAACATATCGTATGTGTGACTGCTGTCGTTTAGGAAATATATTCCTTATTGTTTTGTTTTAATAAATAGTTTTTTGTGCGATCGTACTAGAAACAGCTGTTTGACGGACGCGTTAGCAACCATAAAGTACTGTATTACCGGCCCCATCCTTAGCAACGGCCGTAAAAGTTACTTTTCAGGCCGTTACCCTTACCAACGGCCGAAAAAGTAACTTTTACGGCCGTTGCTAAGGAGAGGGCCGGTAATGCAGTACATACGCCGTCATCTGTCAGTGACAGAATGTCACGTAGTTTCTAACCTAAAATTTTGAAAATTACTAAAAATTTAAATTGTTTTTAATTCGATCGCACAAAACATGTAATATGCACCTCGGCCAAAACGTACTTGATACATAAATAACTATTTTGTGCGATCGTACTAGAAACAGTTGTTTGACGGACGCGTTGGCAACCATAAAGTACTGCATTTCCGACCCTATCCTTAGCAACGGCCGAAAAAGTTTTTTCGGCCACAGCGTACGAAAAAGATCATTTGCATTAAGCAGAACGGAAAGCGCATGTGCGTGTCTGAATATAAGTTCTCTGAGATTATAGCTTCCCCACTAAGGGTAGTGACGTAGAGGTCTTTAGGTTGTTAACTGTCAGGTAGTTTATAACCTAATATTTTCGTGTTGATACTGTTACTGAATACTGTTTTATTGCGGTCAATTATACTATGTATTAATATAAATATGCATAAGGCATAATTACGTTAAAAACCGTATAGTAATGTTACTACTTCTTGATTTCTCGCATGTTTGTACATTTAAAATGCGTGTGTTTTACATTTTGATGCAGTATGTGTTTTCCAATTAATTTTCTATTAAAGAGACCAATGCATAGCATGCCACTATCTGTGGAAAAATTGTATAAAGTACATATTACATGTTTAACTTACACATATTACAAAAAGCACCTTGAAAATACATATTATGGTATTCACAATGTTAGCAATTATTCTTTTACCAGTTTTTGTACTTGGTAAGTTTCATATGCCATATAATGAAAAATATACTCGGTAACTAATAGCAATTTGCGGCAAACCTCAGAGCTAAGAGGTCACTACGCTGGCGCCGCGGTTCCGATAACTATGTAATTTAATATCTATTTTGTGCTAGTCTAGAGTTAAAATGCTGAACACTTGTGACTTCACAAAAGTGTGCGTTCGGATTCATAACAAAAATATTGACTTATATAGCACGATATGAAAAATTACTTTTGATTCTTCTGATCAGCAAGCTTGTGTCTAACAGTCATCCAAAACAATATTGTGGACGGAGGTCCTTGCCGATTTTTGAATTTTCATTGGATATAACTAAAATTACTACAAAAGTTGACATAATATAATAAGATATAGTAATTGACACATTACCTTTTGACATATTGTTCTGATTTAAGGGGAGAAGTTTGATATAGATTTGCTATGCGATTAAGGCTCTTATAAATTCCATGAAATTTATAAATATTTAAGTTTCATACAAAATTAGCACCTTATAGTAGCTATTTGCGCATTAGAATTAAATTGTGTAATGTAAACACTAATGTAACATTAGGTGATTTAGTGCATATAAGTTTAATTAAAAATCACAAATCTTTTTTATAATTGTCTTTCAAAAATTCTAGAACGGTTTCAAGTCTCTCGCCTCTTCATCAGTAGCATCAGGGCCGCCGCGTGCATGCATATGAGCCGCCCGCCCTTGTGCAAACTTTAATAAACCGCCCCTCCCCCCTGAATGTTAATAAAAAATTAAACATTTTTGTAATTATTATATACATTTATTACAGTATAAAGAATAATAAGACAAAACAAAACAAATTTATCATATATGAAACGTGAAGTATAAAATTATACCTTTGTATATGTATAAAGGTTAAACAGTAAAACAAGATAAGTTTGATGAACCTGATATATTTAATAATGATGAAACGAACCACACTATAATGTCATCAGAAGTTGCAGTCTTGCAGTTAAAGAAATTTTGGATTCTGATTCAATGAACCCGAAACTTTGAATTAACTGTCTATTTTAATCTTAGCGATCCAAGTACTTAGCCAAAATATGTAACCATAATAATTAGAGATTGTTGAGTTGACAATTATTGTTCTCAAGTAAAGGGATTATCCTAAAGACGAGAATCATATTATTATCGAATGTTACCAAATAAAGAAAAACTTAAAGAAGTTATTTGGTTTATTCAAAATCGGGATTAACGGTTTTTGGTTATCATTGTAAAATATTTCATGATCAACATACCCAACTTACTAATGAATACGGTTGTCTTGATTGAAAACAGTTCAAAATATAGCGAACTTAAAATGTCGTTAAGTAATAAATGTTCGATTGATTCAATACAACAAGAGTATAAGAAAATAACAATGTTCCAAACAACACAAAAAAGAATAATGCTAATTATTTAGGTAAGAAGATATAAAATGAAATCATTCATGTTATTCCTGAAGCCATAAAGCAAAATATTTTAGAAATAGTTAGAGTCGAAATATTGTTCTTTAATTCTTGATACAACCCTGGACTTAAGCGACACAGAACAATTGACTATTGTTATTAGTTTTGTTAAGCGCAATAAAAATACAAATATCGCGAAATTTGTAGTTTTTTTTTTGTGTTTTCGGTCTATGGATTATAATAATACAGGGTGAGTCACGACGGACGCGTCGGAGTTTTATGGCAAAACGGTATATATTTTCCAATTTCTGTCGCTGTTAGATTATGTAAGTCAATAAGGGCTACATTTTAAAAATATTTTCAAAAATACAGGGTGCTCCAAAAAAAAGTGGCATATCAAAGTTATACTTTTTCTTATGGAACACCCAGTATATTTTTACATTTTTGGATTCCTCTTTAAATTTAATTCAAAAAATGTATAAGGTCATATGGGTCTTAAGTCAACCGTTCTCGTGAAAATTGCATTTTCATGAAAATACAGTATTTTCAAAAATTTTCAACATTTAAAAACTTTGAGAAGTCTGAAGAAATTCGCTTGGAGATAAGATTGACAATAGATTATGTAACACTTTGCATCACCTACATTTTTAAAATATTATACAGGGTGTTTTTTACGCTTGGTCAAACTTGTGAAACTTTAAACATCGATAACTAATTTTTTTTAAATACAAAACCCTCTATTTTTTTGCTCCGTCTTATAGAAAATTTAATTCTCTTTTGAAAATATTAATACTGTTTTTTACCTAAAATTGATATTTTCCGAGATATTGCGATTTTATTGTTAATTATTAAGGCAAAGTAATATTTTCGATTAGGCTATGAAGGTAGACAGCGGTAATTTGAAACAATTGAAAGAAAGAACAAGAAAGGTTTAGTTTTTTTTTTGCCTACGCATTTTTGACATTTTTTTCTAATGAAGAGCAATCTCACGTTTAAATCGAGATTTCTTAAAATTATTATTTATGCATTTATTTATTGGACCAGTATGATAAGATGATTACTAAATCCTATAAACCATTTTTTTGTATGTTTATGATACGACACTCGGTTCTACCAAAATGTGTGTGCTTAAATTCTGGTTCCACGCATTTTGCAAACACTGTGTTTTATTTAGTGTGCACAATATTTAATGTAAGTAAGTGTTTATGGTGTGTTAACTAAAATATAAATACACAGAAAGTATTTCAAATTGAGACCATAGTAACTTTAATTGAACATTTATAAAAATATTTCTAGTGATATCTAAAATGTATGTAATAATAATTCAAAACAAAATTTAACAGCCGATTACAATAAATGTTCAACATGACGACCATCCTCTTGAATACACATTATGATCCTCTTTTCAAGTGAACGTCTTACATTACGCAACATATTAGGAGTTATTGTCTCAAAAGTTTTTGAATTATTGTTACATACATTTTAGTTATCACTAGCAATATTTTTACAAATGTTCAATTAAAGTTACTACGGTCCCAATTTGAAATATTTTCTGTGTATTTATATTTTAGTTAACACACCATAAACACTTACTTACATTAAATATTGTGCACACTGTATAAAACACAGTGTTCGCAAAATGCGTGGAACCAGAATTTAAACAAAGACAGTTTGGTAGAACCGAGTGTCGTATTATTAACAAACAAAAAAATGGTTTATAGGATTTAGTAATCATCTTATCATACTGGTCCAATAAATAAATGCATAAATAATTTTAAGAAATTTCAATTTAAACGTGAGATTGCTGCTCTTCATTAGAAAAAAATGATAAAAATGCTTAGGCAAAAGATAAAACTAAACCTTTCTTGTTCTTTCTTTCCATTGTTTCAAATTACCGCTGTCTACCTTCATAGCCTACTCGAAAATATTACTTTGCTTTAATAATTAACAAAATCGCGATATCTCGGAAAATATCAATTTTAGGTAAAAAACAGTATTAATATTTTCGAAAGAGAATTAAATTTTCTATAAGACGGTGCACAAAAATATAGGGTGTTGTATTAAAAAAAAATGAGTTATCGATGTTTAAAATTTCACAAGTTTGACCAAGCGTAAAAAACGCCCTGTATAATATTTTAAAAATGTAGGTGGTGCAACGTGTTACATAATCTATTGTCAATCTTATCTCCAAGCGAATTTCTTCAGACCTTTCAAAGTTTTTAAATGTTGAAAATTTTTGAAAATACTGTATTTTCATGAAAATGCAATTTTCACGAGAATGGTTGACTTAAGACCCATATGACCTTATACATTTTTTGAATTAAATTCAAAGAGAAATCCAAAAATGTAAAAATATACAGGGTGTTCCATAAGAAAAAGTATAACTTTGATATGCCACTCTTTGTTGGAGCACCCTGTATGTTTGAAAATATTTTTATTAATGACTTACATAATCTAACAGCGACAGAAATTGGAAAATATAAACCATTTCGCCATAAAACTCCGACGCGTCCGTCGTGACTCACCCTGTATAACCCGGTCAGGGATTATTCGAATTTATTATAAATCTTTTAAAATTACTGAATATCTATATTTGGAATTGAGATAAATTCCAGAGCTTTTCTCTATTCATCTGTGCCTATTCTTTAAATTTGATCATTAACGATATAACGTCGCTCCTGTTTTTCCAAAAATTCCATAGAGAACAAAATATTTTTTTTGTAAGTATACGTAGCATCAGATGAATCAATAGATACCGCAAAAAAATATTTTACGATTTTAGACATCACAATATCATGAATTACAAAAAGATTTGTATAGTCGAAATAGCACAACGAAGATTATAAATTTAGCTAGGACATATGTAAGTAAATTAAAGGAATGGAGTGATAAAGATCTATTTAAACACTGCAAAGATTTACACATAAAACTAGGCGTAAAAAAAAAAATCGGAAAATCGGGATATTGATATTTAGGTTTAGGAGAATGAATATGTAATAAAAGTAATACCACATTAAAGTCACAAATGTATTAGTGTGCTGTGATTAATATATCACAGAATTTGTACTTTTAATGCCACAAAAACTGTTTGTATATTAAAAAAAGGGTTTTGCATGATTTTACTGACATTCATTTTATGTAAAATATCATGTCATAAAATTATAACACAAAGAAATTTAAACGAGGTGATTTTTAAAACAAAATTATTAGCTTGCGCTCTGGATTCAATGTCTTTAGTTGTGTCTTAAATTATTTCTAAAAGGGCTTGATAAATTTCATAAATATTAATTTTCAAAGGTTTTATCGCTTCTACATAGGTTTTAAAATAAGGTTTAAACTACTTAGAATTTAGTACTTAAATGTTGCAAGATGAATGATTTGAACAATCTGGGGTTTTGGCACGAAATGAAAATAAATATTACACAAAATATGCAAAACCCTTTGATTAGCCGCCCTTGTGCGGTGCACAACCTGCCACCCTATACGCGGCGGCCCTGAGCAATCTTATTCGTTGGAGAAGAATATTGATACGTAGTAATAATATTATTAATGTTTAAAAAGCACCGAATAATTTCATGTTTTGGAAACATGTGAAACGACCTCATCACATGAATACACTCTAAAAAAGCCTTAGAGAGTCTAAGATCGAAAGGCTTGAAAAACTCTCTATTATTTGCGATTAACAAAACAAATGTTAACTGAAATTTTTACAATATGCTAGTTTAAAAAAGAATATCTACTATCATCCGAATACCTACTTTACATTACATGACCCGATTTTGAAAAATAAGTTGTCTTCTGTACCTTGGGCAATTAAAATTAGATTTATTTGTTTTAGTATAAAAGATTTATCATTACACTCTACATTTAAGTTTAACATTTTATCTTTACCTACAAGCATTGCTGCAGAAATATACATATAATTCTGACTGTATATTATTTTTTTTTCTTTTAAATATTTTTTATTTTTCTGTTACAAATCTTTTGACTACTATAAGTTGTATACCAGCAACCTAGTCATCATCTTTATATTTGTAATTGTTTTAAATTTGTGTAGAATTATAATACTCTAACAAAGTAATTCGTGATGTAGCGATTGTATTGCACAATTATGTGTTAATATTATATACATTACTGACATTTATGTTAAATAATTGATATAAGGATAATATGCACTTAACAAAGTTTAAAACTCTAAGATAATTAATTTATGTTTGACTTTAACTGAAATGGTAATATTTCTTAGTTGCAAATGGTATTTACGAACCCATGTGCGCTCACTTATGCCTTCATAATATTAATAATTTAATTATTTTCAGTTTGTACTTTCGGATCTTCATTAACAAAAAATAAAATAATTTAGAATAAGAAATATTATTGTTAATTAAAAACGTAAAAATGTGTAATACATAAAAAGGAGTTTCACTCATAAAAAAAGGTAAATTCATAGTAACTATTTTGTACGTTGTAATTTGAAAATTTATGTTCTTTTTAAATTTGGTATTGTCGCCCTTTACTTTAATAACAGCGTTTGATATATTCTTTATGAGAAGGGTTTGGCATCCTTCCTGGCTGCATCTGTAGATCTGTACTAACAGTGCTCAATTTGTCCAGTTAAAGTTCAGGTTCTTGGACGTTATTTAAACATGTCTGGATTTGTGCCAGATATTTTTAATACGCTAAGATTTGGATTTACAGATGTTAATTCTAGAACTTTGATATTAATTACTTTTACGCCTCTCTACCATTATCATTATCTGTGAGACATTTGTTTCTTCTTATGTATGTGTGTTAAATTTATCCTTTGAATACAGTGGATAATCCCAGCTTCGAGCAAATAAATAAAAATCAGTAAAGATTAACACTTTTATTTATAAAGAAAACTTCTGATACATGTTCACGAATCAACGACTGACAGTTGACTTAATCTTATCCTTAACAACAGTGTCAAAAAAAAACTTGAACTAAACTAAACGTATCTGATTCCGCTCAACACTCCCACTTTTAGTTACAAGTTACTTGCAAAAGAAAACAAAATCAAAAAATGAAAATTGATAAAAAAAAAAAAACTACGTTATTTTCCTTTTGGCACAACGCTCACCAACGTTCGAAAATGTTGATGCTTGTTCTTTGGTAACCCCTTCGTCATGATATCCGCGAGTTGCTCATCCGTTGCCACGTAATTCAATTCGAAAAACCCTTCTTCAAATTTCTCACGTATGAAATGATATCGAACGTCTATATGCTTTGTTCGTTTGTGAAATTCCGGATTCTTCACAAGTCGGATCACGCTCTGGTTATCCATGTAGAAAATTGGTACCTGCATCTCCATCAACAATAATTCTGATAATAGCCGCTTGAGCCATACCAATTCCTTGACAGCATGAGATGCCGCTATGTACTCTGATTCAGTTGTTGACAATGCTACAGACTTCTGGCGTTCAGATCCCCAGCTGATGATACCATTGCCGAAAATGAATGCAAAACCTGATGTTGATCGTCTGGTTTCTATGTCGCCTGCGTAGTCTGCATCGCTGTATCCCTTCAAAAACAATTCAACGCCGCTTTCGTAGAGTATTCCCATATCCATCGTGCCTCTAACGTATTTCAGAATGCGTTTGACTGCATTCACGTGGGCCACCGCCGGATTTTCCATGTGTCGGCTGACATTGCCAACAGCAAAACTAATGTCAGGTCGCGTTGCCACGGCCAAATACATCAGACTACCAACTGCTTCACGATATGGAAAGTCGACCTTTACATCCGCTTCAAAATCCCCAAGATTCTGAGTGTTGTCCGATGGTGTCGCAACTACATTACAATTTGCCATGTTGAAACGATTGAACACCTTCTGCGCATACGCTTGTTGATGTACGTGTATTGATCCATCCGATCGCTGGTCAATTTCAAGCCCCAAGAAACATTTGAGCTCAGAAGCCTTAACTTCGAATTTCCTACGCAAATGCTCAATCACTGGCAAAATAGCATTCGCCTTTTCCGCCGCAATCAATCCATCGTCGACATAAATCGCCAATATCATCATGCCTCCTTTTCCGTTGCATACGAAAACGCATGGATCCGATTTAGTGACTTTGAAATCGAATTTGCCAATGAACGCCGAGAATTTCTTGTTCCAACAACGCGACGCCTGTTTCAATCCGTACAAACTCTTCAATAGCTTGCACACTCGTCCGCTGCCATCATCATATCCAATCGGTTGACTCATGTAGACGTTTTCTTTCAAATCGCCATTTAGAAAAGCCGTTTTCACATCAAATTGCTGCAACTTCATGTGTCTAGATGCCGCCACTGCCAAAATGGCCCGAATTGATGTGAATTTGACCACCGGACTGAATGTTTCCTGATAATCGATGCCATACTCCTGCGTGAAACCACGTACCACCAAACGCGCCTTGTAGCGTTCGATGCTTCCATCTGGATTCTGCTTTAGCTTGAAAACCCAACGATTATCAATTATCTTTTGGTCTTTCGGTGGATTGACCAAACTCCATGTACGATTTTTGATGAGTGAATCGTACTCCTCGTTCATTGCCTGCTCCCACTGCTTGTGATTGCTCGACTCGGTTGCCTGCTCGTACGTGTGTGGTTCTCCATTGACTGCTAAAATAGCGTGTGCAATCAATGCAAAATACGTTAGTTTCTTCGTCGCCGTTATTGTGCTTCGGTCGCGCAAACGTCTCTCGATGACATTTTCATTATCGAGATCGCACAATGTACCACGACGGGTTGGTTGATCTGGTATCTCATATTCTTCTACATCCTTATCCGATTCGCCATCAGATTCACTCGCATTCTCATTGACTGCCTTCTCAACGTCACCTATCTCAATCGTTACCGTTGATTCCTCCAATAGAAATACCACATCACGTGCCACTTCGATCCTGTTCGCCTCCGGATTCCAGACGCGATATCCTTTCGAATTGCCGTCATATCCGACGAACACACACTTTACTGCCTTTGGGTTCAGCTTCTGTCGTTTCTCTTTTGGAACATGTATGAACACCTCGCAACCAAAAATTCGAAAATGATCGATTTTTGCCTTTTTGTCATGCCACAGCTCATACGGTGATTTATTCGACATAGTGCTCGTACCAGTTCGATTCAAGACATGCACCGCCATGTTGACTGCCTCCGCCCAGAATTTATAATCCATTTGTTTGGAATGGATCATGGTGCGCGCAGCCTCAACTATTGTACGATTATCGCGTTCCGCACAACCATTCTGCTCTAGCGTATATGGCACCGTTCGTTGATGTTGAATACCTTTGCCATCGAAAAACTTCTTCAGATCCAAATTTACGAACTCCATCCCGTTGTCAGATCGAAAAATTCGCACCGTGTGACCGCTTTCTTGCTGCATTCGTATCACCGCATTTTTGACCTTTGCTGCCACTTCCGATTTTTGCTTCAGGAAGTACACAAAACGAAAATGCGAATAATCATCTTTCAAAAGTAGAAAGTACCTCGAACCGCCAATTGAATTCGTTTGCATTGGTCCGCAAACGTCTGCATGAATGATTTCTCCACACGTTTTTGACTTTTCCTCACGAAGTTTGAAACTCCCCCGATGATGCTTGCAATACAGGCACGCTTCGCATGCGAAATTTTCGTCGATAAAATCAATTTCATTGTTCCGCAAAAATTTCTTCACATGTGCAATATTTTGATGACCCAATCGCTCATGCCACGATCGGAGCGAAACTCGTTTCACTGCCACGTTTGCTACATCGACTCCTGTTGGTTCAATTACCTTGAACAGCATCTGGAACAATCGATCCCGTCGAACTCCCACTGCAACGATGTCTCCATCCTTGATGATTTCACAGCGCTTGTTATTCGACTTCAGTTGATGTCCGCGATCCGTGACTTTTCCCGAAGAAAATAAATTCATGTGAATTTCTGGCACATACAAAACATTCGCAATGTGCTTGCGAATCCATTTGGCACCGTTGAATGCCAAAATATTGATGTCACCTCTTCCTTCAGCCACGATTTTCGAACCATTTCCAATTGTAATACTCGACGATGCCTTCTTGAAATTCTCGAACCACTCACGTCGATGACTCATGTGATCACTTGCGCCCGAATCCAAAATCCATGCGTCTTTATCATCCTTTGATATTGAGCACACAAACGCACCTTCGGATGGGCTTTCCTCTTTTCTACTGGAACTTTTGCCAGATTTGCTCCTTCCTTGAGTACAATCCCTTTTCCAGTGACCAGTTTCTCCGCATGAGAAGCACTTGCCCCTTGGTTTATCACTTTTGTCGTTCTTCTTGCCTTGCTGATATGACGAATGTTTTTTTTTCGAATTATTGCCTTTTTTGAAAAAATTCCGTTTGGCCGCCAGTGCCTCAGCACCCTCGACTTGACCTTGCGCCTTTAATCGAAGCTCCTCTGTCATCAATCGTGCACGCAAATTCGTCATTGTTTGATTAGCCGACGCCGTTGACTCCCATGCACTATGAAAATGATTATATTCAGCCGGCAACGACATTAAAATCTTTGTCATGACCATTGTGTCGGAAATGTCCTCATTCTGATCCTTCAGTTGCTGCACAACTTCGGTCAGCTTCGACAAAAAAGTTGCGACGTCATCACCCGGCTCCTTTGTGAAACCATAAAATTTCTGTTGCAGAAATAATATGTTTGATTTTGATGCTTGCTCATATGTGCCCTTGAGTATTGTCCACATTGCATGTGCCGTTTCACAATTCATAATTTGTAGCACGGCCTGCTTCTTGCAAGCTGTCGAAATTATTCGTCGAGCCTTTGCATCCTGCTTTTTCCATGTAACAATCTGCGTCGCATCATCACCACTCGCCACTGTTGGTTTCTTGCTGGTACCGTCCACAACATCGAACAATTCACCATCCTCCAAAATTTGACGTATCTGGAATTTCCACGTCAACCAATTTTGGCTGCCTTCTAGCTTCTCGATGCTCACACGATCACCTTCCATTTTGTCTAATCTCGCACCGGCACCAAAAACAAATTGTCCAGAAATTATCGAAATTTCACAAAATATTTTCGCCGCGTGACCGAAATTAAATGGTCCAGAAAATCGTCGCCTTTGACTTTACAACATCAGTCAACTGTCGCCTTCACTGTTCTTTACTTTTATTTGCTAGTGTGGTCTGGGCCCATAACCTGTTAAATTTATCCTTTGAATACAGTGGATAATCCCAGCTTCGAGCAAATAAATAAAAATCAGTAAAGATTAACACTTTTATTTATAAAGAAAACTTCTGATACATGTTCACGAATCAACGACTGACAGTTGACTTCATAGATAAGAGTTGACTTAATCTTATCCTTAACAACAGTGTCAAAAAAAAACTTGAACTAAACTAAACGTATCTGATTCCGCTCAACAATGTGAACTCTGACGTAATTCCACTCGATCCCTCTGTAACAGTTTATTACCTCCTTGCTCCTTGTTCCAAGCTTTCCTTTCGACTTTTTTCTTCAGTTCGCGATTTGTAGGCTTTCCTGGGCAGTGGCGGATCCAGGGGGGGGTAAATGGGGTAATTACCCCCCCCTAAGACAAAGATATTTAAAAAAATTAAGTTTTGCAAATATTTTATTTCCTGTGTTCCCGCTTTTTATAACTAAGTCTAGTGAAGATATAAATGAATTTATAAATACAATGGTCACTTATTTAAGTAAAGTATTTCGAAACGACGATCTAATAAAATTAAAGCTTAAAACTGAAATCGATTTTTGGACATTAGAATTGCAAAAGAAATTTCAGTTAAACGAAAATGTACCTGACAGTGCTTTTGAAACATATAAAAAATGTAACTCCAACATATACCTACCCCACTTTAAAAAAATGCAATGCACCCTGGCCCCCGACGTAGAGGACCCCAAAACAGCAATCGATAAAAAAGAATTTATCAGTTGTAATGAAAAGAAAACGTTTTAAATAAAAATTAAAAACTAATGAGAAGTAACAGTTGTTTAAAACAGTGGATAAAAAGGGCAGGAACAGTTCAAATTGTACAGGCCATAATATCGTTTTTGAAATGGAAAGCGAAAATAAAGAAATTAAGACAAAATATACACAAGAGGATAGTAATTAATTATTAGCTTCAAAGACATGACAGAATCAGCTTTTTTACTTATAAAGTCAGAGCAACACGTACTTTAACATTTAAAAATATTGAATTCGAAAAATCATTAAGAGAAAGTAAATAATTTTTCAAGGATTAAGGACTAGGTGGAAGTGCAAAAATTTCTACCCATCGTATATGTAAAATAACAAAGTTTTTATTGATGAGATAGGTACTGGTAAAACTTTAGATGACCCTGTAACAAGTTATTAGATTTTTTTTGTTTTGTGCCCTAATCGACACCTTAATTTCTCAAATAGACGAACGATTTAAGTCAGTTCCTTAAATTTTACAAAAATATAAAATACTGATTTTTTTGTTAACCCTTTCCCGCGCAATGCGTACTAAAGCGTAGTAATTGGCAACTCTATGTGACATTTCTGTATACTAGAAAGTTTCCTTTAATAGACATTGTCACTTTTGGCGCTTACATACTACTTTTAAATTCAAAAAAGGGCGGAACTCTTACAGCAGTTGATAGGCAATTACACATCTCTGAAACATTCTCTATGTTCATCTTGCCCTCAACCAAAAAATTTTCATATTTTAAAAATTGAAGAAAGGGTGAATTCCTGCGTATTCTGCATGAATTAAAAAAAAAACACCAGCAGCAAGAGCAGTTCAGAGTGCTTTTAAATGCTTATAAGCAATCTAACACTGTGTCCAGTGGGGTGTTTTCTCCAGTAGGTATCATGGAGAGAAGGGAGTTCTAGTGAGCAACTAGGTGGTTGAATATTTTTTTATATAAAGTTCATGATGTTGTTATTGTTATGTGAAAATTAGAATAGTTAATGTTAACTTTTACATTTTCAAATAAATAATTTAAATGTTAATTTTATTTAGTAAAAACAATACTTTGTTTTACGCATATAACTGCCCAAATAATATCCGTGGGAAAGGGTTAAAGAAACTTTCTCGCCTAAACTGTTAGAAAAATATAAAAATAAGTTTTACAAAAAAAAAATGGATGTTTTAAATGAGAAAGAAGTTACAAACGAAGTTTTTTAATATTAAATGTAATAGAATAAAAATCCTTCTTTAAGATCAAACCACTAATTTGCTTTAATTTACCGAATTTTATGTATTATAGTTTACCCCAATATTTACATTGCACTTAGAATTTATTTAACACTTCTGGTCACTGTGGTGAGTGCAGAACGCTCGTCTAGTAAATTAAAATTATTTAAAACATACCTCAAATATATAATGTCTCAAGAGAAACGTAATTTTTTAGCAATATTGTCTATCGAAAAAAAAAAAAAGAAGTTACAATGAGAAACTTTGAAGATATAATTGAAAAATGGGCTGTTCAATGCCCAATCTAAAACTGATGTTGTAATAAAAACTTATTGTTGTTAATAAACTTATTATGCACTGCAGTAAATACCAACCCGAAATATTGGATATGGAAATGTATATATCTGATAGTTCAAATTTTATTAGTTCAATGTAAAAATTTTCCAAATAAAATTTGTATAGGGGGCCCCAAAACAAATTTTTGCACCCAGGCCCCGACATATAGATGACCGGCCCTGCGTATATTTACTATCGCTTACAATTAAATAAAGTACTTTTTGTGTTAATAGAATTAGTTTTAGTTTAATGTATTATTGCATCAATTAAAACTGCATATTATAAAAATAGTCATATTTATTCTACACTTCCCGTATACTTTTAGCCATTGGCCTTTTTTTCATTTGAAAAATTGATTATTATAATTATTAAGGGGCGAAGCGAAACAATTGCTGATTAAAGTTGAAAGGAAGAAAAATCCAGCGGAGGCCAATTGACAAGGGCCCACTGAAAGTTTTAATTACCCCCCCTAAGATGGAGGGCTGAATCCGCCCTTGTTCCTGGGCACTCTTACTTTCCCATTCTATGCACATGACGAAGCCATCCTAGTTGTACCTCCTTTAAATTTTTTACCTCCATTGGTTGTACTTTTTTTGTTTTCAGTTTTGTCCCTGCGCGTATTACCTTAAATTTTTCTTTGTTATTTTTTGGTCGTGTTTCGTGATTCACATTTATAGGTAAGGATGGGGCTAAACCTTCGTTTCTTTGGGCATTTCTCCATTTTGTCCTTTAACAATTGACATAATTCGTCATCTTTATGTAATTTTGGAATGCAAGGTGATGTTCATAAGCAATTTTTGCAATCACCTTACAGTTTATTAGCGTAAGATTCCCACTCGTTTATTAGACAAACACTTCTAGTTAAACCATAATGCCACCTGCTAATTTCACAGTTTTTTCAAACAGTCTGTATAAAACGCTATCGCTTTTAGATTGATTACACATCCACGTTCAACTCCGACCCAAATATTAAATTTAGTCTCATAACTAAATTAAAATACCAAGTTATTGATTGGTATAGTTGAATTCGTCGGAAAATACTCTATTTAATATTTAAATAACCGCATGAGCCACTATCGTTCCATTTAAAATAATTGACATTGGGTCAAATAACCAATTTCGCAACCTTTAAATTCGATTAAAGTAACCCAAATATCAAGTAAAATTAACAAAAAATGTTTTTCGGACACTTTTAGACATAATAAAATTCAATTTATGAAGGTCGTGGCACACTTAATAAAAAATTTAATTTTTGTCCAAAAATTATTTGAGGTTATAAAAATTAACTAAAATAGTGCAGTTGGATTTAGAAGTGCTTCTTATTTCCAAAAATGTAAAAATATACAGGGTGTTCCATTTCAATTAATAAAGTGAGGGTCATTTCCTGCGAAACCGAAAGTGAAATAAACCTTTTAAAATTCCTCTGCATCGAGAAAAAACTAACAGAAAAATTGTAATTTACTAATTTTACAACCGAACGAACCCGAGTGTCCCGAGTTCGTTGTTGTATCAACAAAGAAATATGTGTGTCCTAATAAACGTTGTAAAGTACCTACGCGACCATAAAACTAAAATATTCGAATGGACTCCATCAAATGTTTTAAACGTGATTCTGATTTGTAGTCTGTAACAAAAGTTAATCTCGATTAGGGTTGATATGTGATACCTGTACATATAGTACGTATTCGTACATGTGTGGAGTCTATAAAATACAATCTACGCAGGCTGTAATTTGATAAACCACTACAACTATAATCACGACATAGGCAATAGATCCTGCGGCGTATAAGCTCAGCTAATGTATTTAATTACATATTCTCACTAAGAGAATGGCTACGGGTCAGATAACCTGCACACAGAGGGTGAGAATTTCATTAAAAATTATCTTTCAGCAAATCAACAGGTAATACGCACACTTGACATAGTAATATGGTTTGTAAATCCATAAATTTAAATAAACTGCGTTAGTTTTGTTGTTAATTATTAGTTCAAAGTTTATTTGTAAAATAACACAGTTAAAATTACCGCATTTATGTAAAAATTTCCCAGAGTATTTAAATATATACATTGTTGTAGGATAATATTTAGTTGTTTTATTTAGTATTTTATCTCTGTATTTACAAATGTTTTTTTTTTTCATGACACGTTTAATCGTTTTGGTACTTTTAACTTTTATGTATTTTAGATCTGTCTACGACAACAACGGATCATGACCATGTAATTAAAGTTATTATTATGAAAGTCGATTACATCGGAAGTTGATTACTAGGGCATTTTATATCATAGACATAGACCATCAATATCATTTGATGGTTAATTTTTTGGGTGAATTTTACAACAGTCGAACATATAAATAACAATGGAAAAATTGTTTTTTTTGTACAAAAATTTATTTGTAGAAAATATTAAACAGTAAATTATGTCACCCGGCGCTGAAAAACATTCGTTAGAAAATATATTAACAAAACGAGTCAACTTGGTGTGTATAATAGTTAACTTAAGTATGTCAAGCGGTTGTTAATAAACAACATATCGAAGGCTTACCCTAAATAATAAAAAGAAGCGATCAATCGGTTACGTTGGACATCTTACTATAAAACATCCTAATTGTTAAACTGTTGGTATATTGTATATTCAACTTTCACTGTGATTAACTGCTGTTTTGCGAGGGGATGCAAAAATATTCTTATCTTCATTTTATGCAAACTCAAAAGGTTTAAAGTTATTTTGTGTCATTTGTTGAACCATCTTCTGATGAACTTTTTTAACACCGTCAAAAACATATTTTGCAAATATATGGTTAGTCGATGGACATGCCTAAGTTCCCAAGAATAATGATCGTTATTTACCCGAATCTAGTCATGAAACTCGCGCTAGTCGCGGTTAGAATTAAAGAAAAAATTAAGAATTTTATGCTCTCTCCCTTTTCTCTTCTTGCGAGGTCATAGTTGGAGGCCCGACAGGGAGGTTTGGCCCTCTTAGTCAATGTTGTTTATTATTATATTTCATGTAAGTTGTCATTTGTGTAGCATTTTGTATTTTTGTGATTGAGTTATCATCCTTAGGACCCGTTTATTTGTGTACGGCAAGGTTGGTACAACCATTTAGGAAATACAGTGGTCCCTAGGGGTGGGCGATAATTTTGATGTCGAATTGTCGATATACCGAAAATGCTTCCTTTCAAAGTTAGAGACCTCCAAAGTTGCAAGAAAAAAAAAATCGAATGTCCTAGCCGTTTAAGCTAGAGCTATCAAACTTGGCCGAAATGTTTAGGTGTTTCCCATTGACTTTGTGGGATAATTAGAAAGAAAACACGTAATTGGAACTATGATTTATTGTCAGGTGATCCGCTTACCATCTTCAGAATCTTTTACTCTGGAATAAAATTGAAAATCATTCGTCCATAAGAAAGTACGACTTAAGAGGAAAAAATTCGTCCCTCTTTGTTTTTTTGCTGTAAACGTAGCCGTTTTCGAGAAAATTAGCGCTAAAGATGCATCGACAAACTCTGTTTATACACCTCAAATATTTTTTTTACTAAACTTAGTTGGCTAATGTCATGCTTGAAAAAAAATCTGAAGATGGTAAGCGGATGACCTAACTATAAATCATACTTCCAATTACGTGTTTTCTTTCTAATTATCCCACAAAGTCAATGGGAAACACCTAAACATTTCGGCCAAGTTTGATAGCTCTAGCTTAAACGGCTAGGACGTATTCGATTTTTTTATTTTTTTTTCTTGCAACTTTGGAGGTCTCTAACTTTGAAAGGAAGCATTTTCGGATAACAAAATATTTGACAAATGGTCATCATTTTCACTCAGGAATATGCACCTACTTTTTGGCGGTGTATAATTGGGACACCCTGTACAGGGTGGTCCAAATTCGATGGGATTGCATGGGTATCTCGGTTAATATTTAAGATAGAGAAACGGTTAAACTACCAAAAATGTGCAGTTTTTTGAGACAAACTCAGAACCGTTTTCAAAAATATTCTATCATTTCCGGTTTTCGAGTTATCGAATAAAAAGTGTTTTTTTTGTTATATTAATAATGTGTCATATCTCCGTTATTGTTGTAAATATCAAAAATATTTATTAAGATTATTTTTGGATATTTTTATGTTTAATTTGATTACACTAAAAAAAAAATTTTACGCTCGCCGTTAAAAAGTTATGACACAAAATTACCTTTTTTAAATGGAAACGATAGTTGGCTGTGACCTATTTAAATTCCTCATTTTTTTCTCATTTCAAATATATAAGGGTTGATGTATTTATTTTCAACAATACGCAAGTTATGAAGGTTTTTTTAGTTTTTTTTTTTAAAGAAAATCATAATAGGCTGTGAAAACAAAAAATAAACAAGGTGTATACCTTATAAAACTCATGTGGTACAAGTTACCAAGGTTTTTTAATTTGTTATTGAGATAAATACGAAATTTTTTGAACATAAGATAAACAACAATATCCTACATTACTGCTGATACCGACTATATCGTTGTTTTCTTATTTTCAAATATTTACAATGTTTATCTCCACAACAAATTAAAAAACCTTGGTAACTTGTACCACATGAGTTTTGTAAGGTTTTACACCTTGTTTGGTTTTTGTTTTCATAGCCTACTATGATTTTCTTAGAAAAAAAACCTAAAAAACCTTCATAACTTGCGTATTATAAAAAATAAATACATCGACCCTTATATATTTGGAATGAGAAAAAAATAAGGAATTTAAATATGTCATAGCCAACTATCGCTTCCATTTAAAAAAAGGTAATTTTGTGTTATAACTTTTTAACAGCTAGCGTATTTTTTTTTTAGTATAATCAAATTAAACATAAAAATATCTAAAAATAATCTTTATAAATATTTTCGATATTTACAACAATAACGGAAATATGACACATTATTAATATGACAAAAAAACACTTTTTATTCAATAACTCGAAAACCGGAAATGATAGAATATTTTTGAAAACGGTTCCGAGTTTGTCTCAAAAAACTGCACATTTTTGGTAATTTAACCGTTTCTCTATCTTAAATATTAACCGAGATACCCATGCAATCCCATCGAATTTGGACCACCCTATATAATGATAAACAAGTATGTATATTTAATTCCAATAACAATGTTTTTAGATACAAAAGTTCATCCATAAAAATAATCAATTAATAATAATAGTGGGAGAGTTAATGCTGAATGAGTATTATTAAAGATAATATGTAAATAAAATTAATAAATAAAACGCTGGAATAACAGATGTTTTGTTCGACTTTCGATTTTTGTTTTTTTCAAAACAGGTGTTTCTTTAAATTTTTTGTTCGAGTTCAAGTTGTGTGAACAAAAAGTTCGAGAGTCCGCTGTACACGTATATTGTCGTTAAATACATTATTACTTATTGTGTTTTATCATTTACTTTGCAATGCTTATATTATATTATATTATCCAGTAACCTCTTCTACCAGCGGTGTCGAGGTATACTTTGCAATACTTATGTAATTAAAAAACTAATTTTAACTAATCCTAAAACCTTTGTTTGCCCTTTCAAGCAAGGTCAGCGTGCGTTGCGTCATGTCCTTGGCTACACGCCTCCTTCCACTTCCCTCTATTTTGCGCTGTCCGTTTTACTTCACTCCACTCTGTCCCTCTTAATGGCCGCATTTCTGACTTCTTCACTCCACGATTTTCTCGGTCTTCCGTTGGCTTTCTTTTTATAGATACGTGCTTTAAACACTCTTCTAGCAGTCTTGTTATCTCCCATTCCCATGACATGCCCTAGCTATCTCAACTGTCCTTCTTCTATCGTGTTTAATATTGGGTTCATTTCCAGGTTACCTCTAATTTTGTTGCTTCTTATTTTGTCTTATATTGTTTTACCGTCAATTTTTTTGAGTAATCTTATTTCCGTACTATGAATTTTTGTTTTTGTTTTTGTGTTTATGCCCATGTTTAAGAACCGACTGTCAAGATTGGCGTGGCTACTCTTTTAAATATTTCAGTTTTTGTTTGTTTTGGTATCTCTTTTTTTTGTGTCTAAAAACGAATTGTTAACTGCTTAAATAGTCCTCCCGCTGCACCTATTCTCTCATTTATTTCTTCCTCCCAACTGCCGTCTTGTGCTACTTTCGATCCCAAGTATTTGAAATGACTAACCCGTTCCAAAACTGTATTTTCTAATCGTATTTGGTATTTCTTATCATTTTTGCTTATAATCATTGTTTTTGTCTTTTTAACGTTTATTCTCATCGACTGCTTCCCAACTGCTATTATATTCTCTTAGATTTTCATTTTATGCTCTCTTACTGTTTGTGATCAAAACCAAATCATCTGCGTACGCCAGTTCTGTGATTTTTATACCTTCCATTTTCCAGTCATCTATTTTATATTTTTTTGGCGTTTCTTTTCGCCTCATACAATACTATCGCAAAAAGTAACGGGCTCAATATGCAGCCTAGCCTAACTCCTTTCTTTGTTCCAAACATCTGTGATTTTTCGTGCTTCACCCTGACGAAATTTTTCGTTTGATTGTACAACGCTTTTACTCCATTTATCATCTTTTCGCCTCTAGTATTCTCCATATATTATCATTTCTATTTAGTTTATCGAATGCTTTTTTGAGGTCTATGAAGCACAGGTGCATCTCACTGTTCTCCCTAGTTGCTTTTTTGCTTAATTGACGTATAATGAAGTTTGCGTCTGTCATTCCCCGGTTTGGTCCAAAACCATATTGCGTATCTTCAAGGGTTTCCTCCAGTAGTTGTCTTAGTCTTTTTTTCTAATATCCTGGCATATAATTTCCCTACTGTGCTTAGCAAAGTGATTCTCCAGTAATTATTACAGTACATCCCCTTTTTTGTATAACGGTATAATTATTCCAATTGTCCAGTCTACTGGTGCCTCCCCCGTGCTTAGTATCTTGTTCATAAGAATCTTTAATATCTCTACCATTTTCTCGTTTCCTGATTTTATCATATCAGTCGTTATGTTATCATATCCTGGGGCTCGCCAGCTTTCATTTTCTTTATTGCATCTTGAATTTATTCTGTAGATATATCCTCAGTATATTGATGTCCTTCCTCTCTCACCGAGTTCCGCTGCCTTTTATCTTTCTCCGTTTCTGCCTTTAAGTCCGTCCCTTCCAGTAGGTCTTTAAAATATCTTTTCCATCTTTTTATGATCTCTTCTTCTTCTAATAAAATTTCATTATTTTCATCTTTAATGTTATTTACTATGGTACTTTTATTTTTCCTCGCGTTTCTTAATATTTCAAAAAAATAATTTTTGGTTCTCCTTACATGCAGTTTTCATTTTTTCTCCAAAATCAGCTCATTCTTTTTGTTTTTCTACCTTTCTTCTTGACTCTTCCTCTTTCCATTTTTTATTCATCAAAATGTCTTTGGTTTTTTGTGGTTATATATTTAATCCAAGCTTGCGTTTTCTTTTTTGACTGCTTTTTTAATTTCTTCTGTCCACCAGTTCGTTCGCTTAACTTTTGTTTGTAATTTTTGTTATTCCACATTCTTCCTCGACACCTGTCAGTATTATCTCCCTGAAATGATCCCATATTTGCTCTACTGTTTCCTGTGTGTTAATCTCTGTCAGTTTTAAATTCAGCAACTCCTGGTATTTATTTCTGATTTCCATCTTTCTTAACTTATAACATCTTATTTTTGTTTCCTAGTTTTCTCTTTGTTTGTTCTTTGATAATTTTGTTATTATCCCATTTCATAATCAATAGAAAGTGCTCGCTACCTATCTCCGGTCCTCTACTCCCGTTTACATATTTTTTTCGTATCTCTATATAAAAAATAGTCTATTATAGACTTTTCATTTTTGCTATTAAGCTCTCTTGTAATCTAGTGTATTTTTTTTTGTGTTGAAAATATAATTAAAGAAGGTATAAAAACAGCAAAACTATTTTAGTCATCGTTTCCAAATAGTTTATTCTATCTATAATCTATTTCCTTTCTACCCATAGGGTGTAAGGATTATAATTTATTTGTATATGTAAATAATGATGGTAAAATAATTCCGCATGGTTGAGTAATTGCATGGCACGATGGTATGTTTCCAAATAAGTTCTTAGTGCATGTTCATTAAAATTACAGCTAATTTGTTGCGAAATTAAAGAATCTGTCGCATCACGCCTGCCCTCGTGATATTTGTGTTGTGTAAACAGATTACCCGGAACCCGATCTTGCGATTTCATTTATAAAGAACTTGGCTGCATTAATTAAACGCGATGCGCTTCGTTGCATAAACTGCACGTGGCTGCAAGCTCCATCGACAAGGACTTATTTATTTGTAAATGTAAATTTGTGTGTATTATATATGAGTGTAATAGTGTACTTTATTGGTTTAGAAGTCTTGTATTTATAACAGTTAGTCTATTTTTGCTCTGAAAAATTCTTCCTTGTATTAATGGAAGTTGCAATATTATTTATATGATACCTATATTGTAGCACTTACAATTTAATAAAAAGGTTTTATGTAGCAACATTTAAAAAAGATTTGTTTCCTGTCTAAATAAGAACCAATAGGTGATTAAAACAACAAATAATAGAAAAGTATGCAGACTGTACTTATTAATATTACTGGTAAAGTGTACTCCTTGTGTATATCTGTCAATCTGATGTCATGCCAAAGTTTTTCATATTTAGAAACAAATAAAATTGCAGACATTGATGATGAATATTAATCGGTGAAGAAAGTTATATAAATTTTAAAAAAGTAGGCAATCAATTATAGGAAATTCAGGATCCAAACATGCATTTTTTTTTACTTATGGAAAAAGGTATATCGCTTAGAAACAAACACGCTATATTAATGTCATTTTAGTTATGTCGATTGTCGATTGAGGTACATCTTAACGATAACTATTATAATAGCTAATAGCAATGCAATTTATGTTGTAAGGCAGTATTATGCCACATTGATCAATTAGTTAAATTATGACACAATTAAACCTGCGCTTAATAAAATTAAAATAAGAAATAAGTTTCTCACTGTGGTTATTTACATTACATTTTTTTTAAGTCGCGTTTTTTTAAGATATTGGGAAATTTAAAATGGTAAGTAGTAAATTCAATTGAACTTTATTTAAAATTGACCTATTATCTGTACCGATGGAGGTAATGCATTTGCCGGTGTTTGTCGTTCGCGGAAGAAATATTGAAATCTGATATTACTAAACGATAAAACAAATACAAATGTAGGCCGACGATTGCTACAGCAGGTTTATTGTTATTGCAGAGATAAATTGCAGTCGGTGACAAATTTTACTTTAACTTGAAAACTTGATGCATCACTTCAAACTTACATGCTGTGAAGAACATTTCTGTGCAGTGGTGCATTTAACTATTTAATTGCACTGTAAAGACAGGGAGAAGATTTTAAAAGTTACCTTGTAATATTCCAATAACGATAATACAAACAAGTGCAAAAACTTTTAGATAATCTAATACATTAGGAAAAAAAACTGATTTGTGTAATGTGATTTTATGTTGTATTTGTAAAAGATAAAAAATTTGAAAGTCTTCACTCATGTATTTAGAAGTATGGACTGTTGTTAACAAAAAAATTAAAATAGGAATTAAATTGAATACGTTCTTTAAAAGGCTTGTATTTTTATAGTAAGTATAAAATTCACAAGCATTGAGTGTAATGTTCTGTCCGTAAAATTACTTTTCTGTCAGTATTTAACGTAAAATTTTTTGTTAGTAGATACCTATTTATTAGTGTTTGCCACTCTGCTTAGTAAAAAAAAACTTTTACTAAACCTTACTTTTTGAACTATTGCGATGTTATGTTAGCTGATGTTATTAGCCATATTGCTGCTAACCTCTGGGATACTGACAAAAGAAGTTATTTTACCGACAGTAAAATGTATTGACACAGTTTAATAGTATGACTGGCGATTTTTATTATTTATTACTGACCAAGCATCGATCAGAATACGGCCCATAGTAAATAAAATACTTACAGAAAAAATTATTACTCTTCAAATATATTTTGATAATGAAAAATCTGGTTCTAGAGTTAAAAGGAGCTAGTTATTTTCTAAAAAGCTTAAAAAAAACTAGACAATTTTATTATGTTCTAAACAAATAGTACTTTCAACATTTTTTGTTTATTATTAGCCATGGATGCAATGTACTATGTGATGCCATATTTTTTGTTCTCTATTGGCCATTCTTGTTTAAAAAAAAGGTAAATATTTTAGAACCTTTAAACACACTATTTTTTTGTAATACTTTTTTGGTAATAGATACTATGTGAATTCTTTGAATATTACCACTTAATAATAGTTTTTTTTTGTTGATTACAATGCAAAACTGTTAAGATTTATACACGTCATAATGAATATTAAGCTACACGCTTCGGGCAAGAGCAATGTACAGTCTGTCACTTACGGTAATTACAATTTTATGAATTCACAAATATACTTCAATTTGTTATTTTTGTGAATGTTACGGTACATAATTGCAGCTAATATATTTTCTTTGCACTTTTGGCGTTTCTTGTGAAAGTCTGGTGATAAATATAAAAAACGTGTACAGTGTAGTTACCGGTTGTAAAACGCATTATCATAAATATCAGTGGTGCCAAATGGGTAACTCCAAAAAATAAAATCACTATGGGCACGGATGTCTAGACATAAATGTGATCATAAATTTTGTGGCTTAAATTTAGTGTCTGAAGTTTTGTATTTATTTGAGGACAAGTAAATTAACCTTGGCGGTTATGCAGTAACAAGACTTGCAATTTTAATTTCAATTTAAACCGTATCAGTTAAATTTAAATTACTCCTTAATTGCTTTATTGATTTAATATAGAAGACAGTCTAACTTAAATTTAGAAAATCAACATTAATTAAACTCTAGAATGTTACAGGTACGTATATTTTGGGGAATCCGTAATGCTTGTGGGGTGTATTCATTAAAAAATTTCCATATTTGTATATATTCAACAATTTGTCTATAGGTGTGCAAAACAAAAATAATTATTGTCGCATAAATAAAGATACACTCGTATTGATATACTATTATTCATTTTATTAAAAGTAATAAAGAATCCAATTGGTTAGTTTACTAGTTTTCTTAACCCCTTGATTGTATGAAGTGTTTGTATGTTAATTTTTTACTTTTTGTCTTATTTATGGCCTAAAAGGTTTATTTAAAAATAATTCGATTATCTTTAGGATTATCATCGCGCAGCGCAAGATTTTTTGTATTATTCCACTTAATGTTTTGATTAAGATAAAAAAAGAAAGAATGAAATATCTTATAGTAGTATGATAATAATAATACATATACAATATTCAAATTAAGTTACAAAACTATTTGAACATTACATGTTAAAAGAGTGACACAAAAGTGAAACAAAAAAAGCGTCATTTTGTTCAGTATCCGATGATTGCATTAATTTTTTTCTGCAACATCGAAACATGAATTGCACATTTTAGAGTAGGGGAAAATTTCAATAATGCAAAGGCATGGTTAGTAACTCTATTGTGGCGAAATAGAGAAAAAAACGGCAAAAAAATATGACTACAATAATATTATTTGTACACCTGTCGAAACGCTTACAACTAATGGAGAGTAAGTCCAATATTTATAGTTAATTTTTAGTTACTTAAGTTATTCAACTTTTGTTTTACCCGAATTCTGTAAATAGTTAGTTTTGTTTTTAAGTCATATTTTCTAAAAATTTTAATAAGTTTTTTTTCAGTACTCGAATGATACCTTTAACTAAATTCAGAAATATCACTGAAAGTGTTATTCATTTATATTCATTGTTGGTTCATTATTTATCTTTAAAACTTGCTTTTAAGGATCCATGTTGTGCCTACTGCCTACTATAATTTAGTGCTTATATGAAGCATAATACAGTAAAATTTGATAATTATTGCCTCGTTACAGATCTGAAAACTTGTTTTATAAAAAAAAATATCCGCTTTTGTTAGCTTAAAATCTCCCTGTCATCTGACAATTTGTGCCATAACGTTGTTTAGTGAGCTTAAGTTTAACTTTGATTTCCAGAACTCGTTTTAAATTTTACTGTTAAAATAAGCTCTCATATATTAATTTATTTGGCTTTATTTTAAAAAGTTGGTGTGCACTAAATAGTTTCCCATAGTTCGCCCTTTTACAGTCGCTAAATATAATTTTCTAGTTTTAGCGTTGTTTTATTTTTATGGCTTTTGTCGTTTATATAAAGATGCACTTAAGTTGTTAGTTTAAAAGTTTTACTAACACTGAGTGCTAGTTATTGGTAATTTTCTAGCAACCTTGAACAACATTGTAATTTTCAGGAACTTCAAGTCAGGTGTTCTGTCGCTTCAATCGGTTATTTATAGAAATTCTTGTTGCAGGGAATTGCTTAATGAAGCAAATAACTGACATTATAAATTGCAGCAGATGATGTAAGTGAAATTAGACCAGCTTATGCCATTAATTTACGTAAAATATGTGCAATAAGCGATGCTTTTCTAAGTATATCGCGTGCTAATCGCATAGTACCGTGAGATTTGCTTTTCAAATTTGCTGATAGGCGCCTTGAATTTCTTAGCAGTCTGCCTGTGCTTGCGAGATCATCACTATGATATTAAAATATTATAGATTTTTCGGATAAACCATTTTATAAAATTATGCTTAAGAAAACATAAACGAAATACTCATTAGATTACCCGCACATTAATTATCTTTTATGTGTGATGTGCACGTTTAGAGTATTTTTAAAATAAAAATTACGTGGTGGTAGTCTGGTAGTACTATGAAAGCGAAAAATGTTTTACCGTGAATCTTGCTGGAAATGTATTAGAGGTGCTGAGTGCTGTACAATATACTATTCATCTGACTGTAACAAGATTTAAGTGCATACGTACTAAGTATTCCATCAACGCTTGATAGCATCGTAATTAACCGTAACGTATGCAGCAAGAAGACTACAATTACGGCGCCAGATTAGGGTAATTTAATTCTTAGCGGCCTAACGCTCGTTATTTCTCGTCTACATTAATAAAATTTCAACTCGGTGACTTGAAGATGTTGCTAACAATAGACGAGTCTGTAAAATAGTGTAAATAAATGATCAACTAATATTAAACTTTAATGAGATTTTCTTAGGAAAAAGTCAAGAGGTGGCTTGAAATATATTTTAATGTTCAGTAATTGAATTCTTCGCTCGTTTTATTTTTTGCAGATATTTCCCATACACGTATTGTTTGTTCCGTTCACTTTGATGTCTATTTTCTGCCAAGTTGGTTGTAGGGAGAGGCGAACGGGACCAAATTCCTAGGTGCAATATTAATATTCTAAGAGTGCGCCAGATACCTTTTGTTAGTACTGGTTCTAATAAATTTCACTTCCTCAAACATAAATGTCGACTGTTATTATTTTTAATATCTGAGTTTTCGTATTGCACAAAACTGGAATTGCAAGGTTTAATGAAGATTGATTAACATCAAGTTGTGTTTTTTATTATACCATACTAATACATCTTGCACGCGTTATGTGTATGACGAAGTTCGCACGAATTTTTTTTTGATTTTATAGTAATCTAAAAGAATAATTAAATATGAAAATAATGGGAACAACTAACTGACAAACATATCGCTGCTGACAAATTGCTGACAAAAAATGTTACTATCACCGAAAGAAAAAGTACGGTACTGAGCCTGACATGTGTGAACGTGCGGATTTAATAACAAGGCAGAAATATTTTTCATTCCTGACACAAACGAGAATTCACGGAACTAAACTTACGCACAGCTAGTATGTGTAAATAGATCTTAAATCCCTTGAAGCTTCTTCCAACCCAAACAACTAAAACACATTTAAGTGCTACCACCTAATTAAGAAACGATGACATTTATTTTTAATACACTCTGTAGCAAATTGCAAACCTTTAATGGCAAATACTGTGCTGTCCTTGCAATATTTTCTTGGCTACCTATCGGACCCTGCTCTAAACATTGATAAAATAAAAAGTGAGTTTGTTTACATTTTTAATGAAATATCATAAAATAGTCTCTTATAGACTAATTTAACAAAGCACATCTAATAATAAATTGGATTAATTAAATTATTTGTATCCTTTATAGCTACTGTACTTAAAAAATATAAAAAATAGGAAGCAAATCAGTATACTATACTTATTATACCGGGTGTCCACGTGCAAGCTCGACCATAGGAATTTAACGTTGTTTTGAACGTTTTTGTGGATTCCTGCTCGCTAATTTAACTTATAGGAAAGGTAATGGTACTAATAGAAAGATAAAATTATTGCTCATCTCATGTACTAGTTAAAAGACTTACGGTACGATGTTTAATTTAAGATGTTAATCCAAAATTTGATGATTTTTAAATCTGAAAAACCGTGATTTTCATTAAACGCCAACTTTGACAGTATTTGTCTGTGAATTTAATTAATTATGAACGTTACATATTAGAAATATCTTAAAATATCTGAACATATTTTGAAATTGTACTTGCAGAAGGTACAGGTCTGTTATTAAATCAAACAACAAAAAAATCTCCTCGCAGTAATTTTTTAAATAGATTAACCATTTCAACAAATTTGCAATTTATTTTAAAGTTCATGTTCATAGTAAACGAATATCTATTGACGTTGCCAAAGATAAACAAAAAAATTGAAAGAGTTTAAATATATTTTTCTCAATGTACCTTTTTTTAATTTAATTCCATTAAAAGCTAATTCGTGCTACAAGTCATATAATTTATAATTAAATCAACAATGGAATTATGATGGATGTTTTTGCATAAAATTTACATACTTGGTATGTGCTTACATAAGTTATTACAAAACACAATAGTTTTGTTGTCATCTTGTTATTGTTATTAACATACTTTTGCAGTAATCATCAAATTCTTACGTTTGATGTAATAAGTTTGTATGCAGTTTTATCTGCTGGTAATTTTGTTTTCCATCCTGTTTTGTTTTTAATGCAATTAATAAATGTCCAATTTCAATTAAGTGATACGTTAATTCAAATATTCTTTAAAATATACACGTAATGAGTTAAATAATGTGTTTGTTAGACGAGTATTATGTTCATAGGATATATAGATGTCAGTATATTTCAACAGTCGTGCTGCCCACGCTAACCCAGGTGGCCTGGCTCAATAGCAAAATTTCAATTAGTGAGCGGCAGTTTTGATCGTATATCTTTTTTATCTTAAACGTGACTATTGCTGAAACCTATTATGTTTGACACTACTTATTTATTCAGTGATAGAACGTGATAGTACTGTTTTGCTTTAGTTTTCGTCTATTGTTTATTATTGCTGATTTAGTTTCCTAAAGTTTTGATTAATGATAATTTATTATTAAGAACAATACTTTGTTCATTTCCGTATAAATTAATTACTATATTTCGAAATATTTCATTTCTGTTGTGCACATAATATTAAAAGAGTTAAATAAAGTTAAGCCAATTTTGCATGAAAAATAATAGTTTTTGTTGTATACTTAACTATAATAGATATGTACCTTGCATCATTATTACGTGTAGTTCGTTTCACTATATTGTATTGAAGACTCCTGCCAAAATCTTGTGTCTGATATCATTGCCATTCAATAATTTTTCCAAAACCGAAAATTAACATTAAACTAGCTAAATTGTAGAAACGATTTGCAAGTTATGCATTTTTAAACTTGTCAGTTTAAAGCCGTCATTGAAGCACAAAAGAATGCCCAACTTGCATTTCTACTAGAAAATGTGTGTTACGATTCAAATTGGTAATTACAAAAGACTATGAAATTATTTTTGAATCTATGGCAAATAATTTTTTGTTAAAACAATTATTTGTTTTTGTTTTTATTAAATTTAAATAAGCTTTTTACTTAAATTAAAAGTGTATGCGATACATCATAACATTTCATTAAATACATTGCTGCAAAAAATGTACCTATAGACCGCTAAATAAGTATTAGGTTTTTAAGTATTACTTATAAATGTCCTGATTAATTAATTGGATGCGATATGGTTAACACATAGCTCACATTTTGATCTTAGGAACTGTTTAACTTTACTGGGGGTTGCTCGGTTACATACGACACGCGTATTTGGTCGTCTACACAGAGCCTGTTGAATTCTTAATCACTGTTTGTACAACCACCGTTATGCTTTCTTATCCGTGGGTGAGTTCTGCATGATCGAGATCAACGGAAGTGTAGAATTATCTCATACGTTAGACCGGACTACCTACAGCGTCAACTATTGTACGATCTGGATTATTAATCGACTGCAATGTATAGCAATTCTGGAGCCATAGCTTGGTTCATAATAGCTTAATGCACTCGGCATGTTTTGATATATTTGACATGAAGAACTACTGCGAAGGTATGATCGTGAAATACGATGTTATTAAATTGTAACAGCTTCATTGAAGTCATTAACCCTAGTTGCATAGACGTAATTAACCGCGACAATGAGTGAAATACTGTTATTTATGCCTACGTTAATAATATTCTCTGTAATATTTCGTACCTTACCACTGACCACCTACAGGAATTGCATTAGCGATCTTTACACTGTGTCAAAGAAATTACTGCAGGTGAATTCTGATAATGATGCACAGATCGATATATCATAAATATAGTATAATGACGGCATAAAACCTTAAAAAAAAACTGATTATACAATACGTACCTACCTGCAATCGATAACGGTATATTTGAAGAGTTTTTAGAAAATCGGTTTATGTCTCTTAATCCAGTTTCGCTGAACCGGTTTAAAAACCGATTTCGCTAAACCGGTTTAAAAATCGTAACAAACCGTTGTGAAAAACAAATAAACAAACCGTGTTTTCAGCATATTACACAACTAAAAGCAAAGAATATTTATATAATGCACAGAGTGTTTTAACAGCAACATAGAACTTATAATCTAAAGCGTTATGATATCATAAAATCGACAAAAGTTTACTTTTTATAAATTTTCTTTTGAATTTCCTAATCTACTAGAAAAATAACGAAACGTCACTTCTCTATCAAATGAGTATAATATAGAGGTATCTTGTCATTTAAAAAAAATCAATTGTTTTGCATTGCGCTTTTGTTATTCGAAAAAAAATATTTTGTCTTATGGTGGAAAAGTAAGTACCAGACAACTTTTATTCAAAACATTTTTCCCTTAAGTGGATATTTACTGAAATATACAGGGTGTCCCAGATTACATTTCCAGCATGGGGATCTCGCTTATTATAAGAGATACAGGTTTGTTTAAATTACATAAATTATTCCTTAGTATGAGAGGAGCCACAATCAATTTTTAAAAGTACAAAATTTCTCGTGCTTCAGATGTTATAGCAAAAAATATGAAAATGTCCAATTTCTTTTTTCTCTCATAACTTTTTTGTCTTAATCATTAGAACAATTTTATTTGTACTTTTTTAAGGTACTTTTTAATGGAGAATGTAACTGTTATTTTAGATTATTTTTAACACTTACCATTTTCGAGATATTACCCCTAACTTAATTTTTTCTCATGGGCCGCGAAGTTGGCTATGGAATAGTTAAATGTGCTTTTTTTTCCTCTTTAAAATGAGATATTACTTGCTACATTTATTTTTATAATTAAGTCACAAAATGAAAAAAATCGTATTTTACCCATCACTTATCAAGCTATCTATGAAAATAAAAACAAAAAACAACTAATTAAATGTCAAATGACAGTTACCGTTTTTTCTGCGGTATCATTTATTAGCAATTCACATTATTGTTGTGTAATTCGATAGTCTTTGTAGTAATTGTTATAATGATGGCAACATTTAAAAATAGCGAAAAATTTGCCATGTTGAGATGCTACATTCTTTGCCATCAAAACTGTGTAGAAGCTGAGCGAATATACTTGGAGCTATATCCCGAGAAAAGGCAACGAAGGATGCGTAATTACAAAAATTTGGAAATAAATTTAAAAGTATATGTTTTTTTCGGCAAACCAACCAAAATTCCAAAACAAATCAATGATTAATTAGAATTATTTATTTTACACAGTTTCTATTGCGAATAATGTGACATTTCAACATATAAAATTTTTAATTAGTTGTAAATGTGCTCATAATTATATGATAACAAATTTGCTACAAAGACCATCGAATTACACAACAATACTAAACAATTCTAATAAATGATACCGCAGACAAATGGTAACTGTCATTTGACAATTCATTAGTTGTTTTTTGTTTTTATTTTCATAGATAGCTTGATAAGTGATGGGTAAAATACGATTTTTCTTCATTTTGTGACTTATTTATTAAAATAAATGTAGCAAGTAATATCTCATTTTAAAGAGAAAAAAAAGCACATTCAACTATTCCATAGCCAACTTCGCGGCCCATAAGAAAAAATTAAGTTAGGGGTAATATCTCGAAAATGGTAAGTGTTAAAAATAATCTAAAATAACAGTTACATTCTCCATTAAAAAGTACCTTAAGAAAGTACAAATAAAATTGTTCTAATGATTAAGACAAGAAAGTTATGAGAGAAAAAAGAAATTGGACATTTTCATATTTTTTGCTATAACATCTGAAGCACGAGGAATTTTGAACTTTTAAAAATTGATTGTGGCTCCTCTCATACTAAGGAATAATTCATCTAATTTAAACAAACCTGTATCTCTTATAATAAGCGAGATCCCCATGCTGGAAATGTAATCTGGGACACCCTGTATAGCATATTCCATACCTACTGGACACTGTATACAGAGTGTCCCAAATTCGAGTAAATGCATGGGGATCTCGCTTATCCTAAGAGCTACGAGGTCGGCTAAATTCGGGCAAAGTTGCGAAATTAGATGCTCATCAAATATCTGCAAAGAAAATTTTCATAGCTGTCTTAGTTCAAAATTTATTCAAGAAACATTGAAAAAATGGATTTTCGTTTTTTGGCCCTATTTCCGTCACTTTTTAAGATATCGAAAATCTAGAAGCACTTCTCCATGGCAACTTCTTACGCTTTATATTTTTAGATAACATAGAATTTCCAACAACGTTTCGTCTCTTCAGAACCATCATCGGCTTCATTTTTTTAAATACGGCGAAAAAATTCTAATTTCAGTCGGATAGCATTTTGTCTTCTGATTTCAATGATATATGACACTTAATATCTAAAATGATATTTTACCACAAAATTTTGAGAAAAACTCATTATGTCCAATTTTTGAATCAAATGATCTTGTACAAAAAAAAGCAAAATAAAAAACAAAATAATTTTTTTGTTTTGTTGTTGTTCTGTTAAAACTTTGACATTAATATGATCGTGATTAATTGTATAATTTGCAACCAGCAAGAAATTCTTTGAATTTGTGCTTTTTTTATTAAATATGACAATCAACACTTTTTAAGGAATTCGAGAAATGTCATAATATACACAAAATTTTGTTTTCTCATAGCATGCTTTTTAATTTTCAACAGTTTATTCAATACTTCATTAAAATCAATTACAATATCATATTTGTAACACCTTTATTTTCCATAATTGACAAAAATTTATTTAACAATACTCAGCAATACACGAAGGGATAGCGAATAAATAAATAAATTAAAAATGTACTACCAGAACAGAGTGAAAATAAAAATTGCGAACAAAGCACAAATGTCAAAGAATTTCTAGCTGGTTGCAAATTATACAATTAATCACGATCATATTAATGTCAAAGTGACAGTTTTAACAAAACAACAACAAAACAAAAAAATTATTTTGCTTTTTTTTGTACAAGATCATTTGATTCAAAAATTGGACAAAATGAGTTTTTCTAAAATTTTTGTGGTAAAGTATCATTTTAGATATAAGTGTCATATATCAATGAAATCAGAAGACAAAATGCTATCCGACCATGAGATTAAATTTTTTTGTTGTAGACCTAACCACAAAGTTGCAATATTAAATAGTAATAAGATCATTATATGAGAAGTGTTTAAATTTAAATAGGATTTAATTACTAAACAATATGAAACACTGCTAAACAAATATATCTGTACATTATGTTATTTTCAATATAGTCTTCATGCATATGGATACACTTGCGCCATCGATCAAGATGCTTAGTAATTCGCTGCTGATTGAAGCTTTTGGCTGCATATTCAACCAACTCAGAACAGTTTCGACAACGTCATAATTTGACGGAAATGGTTTATTTCTTAAAAGTCTTTTCAGGGTTCCAAACAAATGAAAATTGGAGGGAATAAAATGCGGACTGTATGCTGTGGAGGGTAGAAATTTAACGCATTTATATTCTCATAATTTTTAAAGTCAATGCTCTTGATTCATTTCCCTGGTTATCTATCTGAAGTTGCAGCTCATCACACGTGAGGCTGATTGTTGACATTAATCTTTCTTCCCTAAAATTTAACCCATTTACAAACTCGACTTTTGGAAACTGTTTCCATATTCTGCAGAGTCGAGTAAAATTTCGGCAAAATTATCGCCATTTTTTATAATAATACGTTGTACCTTGAAATAATGGACAAAAGATTTAAAGACAAACTAATGGGTGGTCACGGATATTTTGTTAAAAAAGCACTGACACCCTTCATTGTTGGTTTTTAAATTTGTCAATAAAATTGGTATTTATGAAACTTAAAAATGTCTTTAAAAAAACAACTTAACATTAAGTTCTGATTTTATAGATAAAGAGTTTATTGTAAGTTTTCAAAAACAATGAACTGTCAATGTTCGTCTGTAGTGCCAAAATGGAAATTGATATAAAAAACCTAAATACACAGAAGTGTTAATCTTTAAAAAAAAATTACTCAAGAGACCGATATCAGATTTTCGCTAACTTTTATGGTACCTATGGTAACCGAGATACTCCGTAAGATATTTGAATTTGGTGCACCCTGTACAAGGGAATGAATAAGACCTCTAGTTAGACAGAGAAGTATGCCTCGAAAGCTTGAAAGTTTTGATATTCAACAAAGCTCACTAAAAGTTTTAATCTTATGTAATGTTGTATATAATTATAACGTTAATATTTTTATCGATACTGTTGATTATTGTTTATTCTATTGTAGATGAAAAGATTTATTGGACATAGACTTTCGCTGCGTATTTGTTGTAACGCACTTTCACTGATTCTTCCTTAAGAAATATGAAACGATTTACTTCATTGCGCTTATCTAAATATATTTTACAATTAGTATATTGAATAGATGCTGTTAATACATTATATAAACTCGACTTTCTTTAAATAAATTATCGTGCTGGTATCATACAATTGTTTATGTAAGTTAATAAATTAAATTGTTACACACCTTTTCGATATAATCGCCCAAAGACACAACAATTATTTCTATTCGTAGCAATAACAAAATTATCTGATTTATAGATCCATTCAATTTAAGAGCAAAATCCGCTTAAAATTAACGGTAAAAAGTTGTAGTGTGCATTATAAAAATTGTATTGTATAAATTGTTCAGTAGAAAACTTAATAACGTGGCTTTAAGTAAAAGTAACTATTTGTTTTGTTTGTGTTGTAAACATTTTTTTTGCCTTCTACAGAGAATAGGTAGCTAAGCACAAAAACCTACCTTGATTGTATACTTCATAAAATCACTTTACCGTAAACATGAGTATTCATGAATAGCTTGGCCAATAATCTTATCATTACTTTTATTAATTAAGTATTCAATTATATTTACATAAAAAATTTAAAATATCGTATTTCATATAAAAGTTTATTCTAGCATTGGAAACATTGTCGTTTAGGAGTAGTCTTCGGACTATTCACTTTGTTTTAATTTTTGTAAATATCTGTGGTAAATTGGACGTGTATAGGGAAGCAAATTTATCATTATGCCATTTTAAAAATTAATGTATTTGCATTTCTGTTTAAAATAAAAATTTTATTTGCGAAGATAGTAATGACTGAAAGAAATCGCAAGTAAAATGTTTAAAGATTAAAATACCTTCTATTGTTGTAAACCTAAACAGCTTTAACTAATTTTTGGCAAATAGAAACCTGTCACTTTCAAAATAAGCGGCTCATATCTTGTGATAATAATTTGAACAGAATTTAAGTGCAAAGACTGGGAAAATGTTAATAAATATACATATATCGACATTGTGTTCCAAATCAAAGTGTGATTTTAAACTGATATGAAGTACATAGGGATCTGGGAAACCCTTAAGCTAAGGCCGCACTGCGGGATTTTTGGCTGGAGGGTAGATGGTAGATACACGCCGTCGCCTGGCGACAATCCAGGCGCATTGTTTCACAACAAATTGTCGCCAGGCGACGGCGTGTATCTACCATCTACCCTCCAGCCAACCCTCCCGCAGTGCGGCTTTAGCTTTAGAGATAAAAGAATGGTTGGTTTAATGATAAATTGTTTTTTTGCTTAGTAAAAAAAGAAATATGCGTTACACCCAGTTCCTAAAATATATTGAAACTCTAAAAAACTTCAAATTTTAAGTTCTATATATAATTTTCTTAATATGAACTTGAACAGTAATAAATTAAAACATAGTGTTCATACTTTAAGACAGCTTGTTGAGTTTTTAGATGCCGTTTTGAATGTTTATAATATCAATAATAATTTTCATGATTTTTCTGGTTGGCGATTATGTAATGTCAGAATTTTTAGTAGTGGTAGTAGTTATTTATTTTAAATACAGGAAACTTATTAAACAATAGACTATTTTGATTTACGACCTTTTGCTATCTCGCTTACCTAATAATTTCGTCCTCTTAAATTTTTTTATCTTTTACAGTAAATATTTTTGACAGGTGCGTTAACACTTTCAGGATTTAAAAAAATAAAAAATTTGTAAGGAAAAGATGAAATTATAACTCTCTTGTTCTTTATCTTTCAATTGTTTCAAGATTACCGCTGACTACCTTCATAGCCTACTCGAAAATATTACGTTGCTCTAATAATTTACAATAAAATCGAAGTCGTATTGCAACCGCAGTATTTTCATCGATTCCGTAAAATACGATAACGGTTAGATTCAAAATGTCATTGTAGTATTTTTAATGATATTTTAGATATTTGTCTGTTTCCATACTTTTGCGCATCCCTGTATGTACATATTAACAACTTTGTTGCTAATACTTGCAATTTCGTGCAACACAAGTAACGGTACAGATATTCTCTCTTTCTAATTTGTTGATTGGATCATCGATATAGAATATACACTTGATTGGACAACAAAAGGGCGCGTAATGTTTACGTCATTTTTAACAAAAATATGACATTTGACGTTGATGATCTATGGTTTGACAAATTAGTTGTGTTATTGCACCTGACGGATGTTATACTAAATAAAATGCACAAATTTTATTTGGTTATACGTTAAATATAAATAACAATTTGGTTTAAATTATGCCGTCCATAATCCATAATGATCAAAACCGTTTACAATTAAGCGGGGGCCCATTACAGAGCCGTAGCAATGTTTTTGGAGCCCTTGGCAAATACCTAAAATGGCGCCTTTCTTTAACTTATTCTATTTTGAGAAATATTTTTATTAAAGTAAGAATTTATTATAAAGAAACAAAATATATCTTTAAAGTAAAATATTTAATATGTACAGGATGGGCCTGAATTATGTACCTACACCACCGTAGTTCAGATATAGATGGAGCCACAATTTTTTAATTAAATATTCATAATAGTACTGACCATTGTACATCGGCGCATAACCTATGTAAGTACAGGGTGGTCTATTTTCGATGCCCATACAGGGTATCTCGGTTATTAGCAGAGATAGAAAAAAACTAAGTACGTAGTCTCGATTTCTTTTTTCTAGGGAAATTCATTGCTGTAAACAGATTTTTGATGTCTTTTTTAATTTTCGAAATATAGCCAAAAACCGATTTTTGGCACTTTTCAAAAATGTTAAATATCTCGCTTAAACAAGAAGATACAGAAAAACATTTATTACATTTTTGGCATGGTTTTTTGTCCTTAATAAAAGAAAGCGATGTTCAATTGTTTTTTACTCATGTCAATACCGATATATTACATCTAACTTTCTTATTTTAAATGGTAACCATAAGCAAATTATATATTTTTGAACAGCACAAAAAAAAAGCTTTCGATTCATGTCAAAGCCAACATTTTTGAACGGTGCCAAAAATGGTGTTGGCTATATTTCGAGTATTAAAAAAACATTAAAAATTTTAAATATCTCGCTGTAAAAAAAAGATAGAGAAAAACTTTTAAAACATTTTTGGCATGAGTAAAAAAAAACAATTGAACAAAAAACCATGCCAAAAATGTCGTTAATGTTTTTCTGTATCTTCTTGTTTAAGCGAGATATTTAACATTTTTGAAAAGTGCTAAAAATCGGTTTTTGGTTATACTTCGAAAATTAAAAAAGATATCAAAAATCTGTTTACGGCAATGAATTCCTCTCGAAAAAATAAATCGAAACTACGTACTTAGTTTTTTTTTTTATCTCTGATAATAACCGAGATACACTGTATGGGCATCGAAAATAGGCCACCCTGTACATGTAACACACGCAACTGATTGATCTATAAATGCTCTGCTCATCTGCTGCCAAATATCATAAAATTATTGACAATAAACGGAAAAACGGGGATTTCCAGTGCCAGCTCTTGAATTCCTATATCAGGTAAGCGCGCAGGGCCATTTTTACTATTGGTTTAAAAGGGGAATCACCGTGCACCGACAGAAAATCGCAGAGACATATTGGGGCGGCACGAATTTTAGCAAAGGACGCCTGATATTTTTAGTTTCTTAGGCCAGGGTGCATAAATGTTTGCGCTTGGCCCGCCCCGTCACATCTCGTGCCCCTGGCACTTGCCCCGTTGCCAATGCATTGCTACGGCTCTGGGGCCCAACGCTTGTTAAGAAACAGAAAGAAAAATGTAAATGGACTTAAAAATTCATCACAAACATTTTATACCTCACATTTATTACCTAAAGTACAAAATAATCACGCCAAATATATTTTCTTTAAAGGCGAACTGTATTGATTTACCTTCATATCAATACATACGAAGTATTTATATAATCTGAATAATCAAATATTCGAATAATTGAGGTTTCATCGTGTTAATAGGGTCGTTTTGATATTTAGCGATCGTTATTTAGAAAGTTCCCTGCTCTGAATTTTGTAAAAAGAGGGTTGTGACTAAGAAATAATAGGTCCTCGACTTGGTGGGGAGAAACGGTAAAACCGGTTTTAAGCGTTATTAAATTTTGGTTCACGAAAATGAAATTGCATATGTGGGAACCTAAAGAACGAAAACGAAACGTTTTTCGTTGTTAGTGACTGGCTAAAACAGTATTTATTCATTCGGGTAGTCTCGTAGTCTCGTAACATTTTAGTAAAATGGGAAATATAAAGAATAGTATAATATGTCATATACGATACAGAAACAGGTTTATTTGTACAGAAACTATCGTAATGCGATCTTGTTTTTGTACGTATCACTGCTGCAAATATCTAAGATATGCCACACTGTGATTAGCTGTCGCTAATAAGCTTTGTTCCGGATTAAAAAGCGAATCTCTTTTTATCCCCTGTCAGTCCACTTTATCAAGATTAAAACGTAACTGAACTATGTTTTGTAATTAATAGACCTATATATAGATCGGTTGATTTTTGAGAGTTATTAATTTTCTTACGCTTGATGTCATTTAAGTCAATTCATATTTAGTTTAAATTTAAGATAAATTAATTTAACGTTTTTTAACAATTCGGTTAGTTTTAAAGTCAATAGTAAGTTGATGTTATAAAGTGTTTCAATATTGCTGTTTTAAGGTTTCTCAGCATAAAAAATTTCGTTTTCACATAGTAATTTAGCCAATATTTGAGTAAACTTGCAATAAATAATATTACAAAACTCTAATTACAACATTTCTTTAGTTAGTTTTCCTTAAAATCACTGGATCTCATAGCAAATAGAGATTATTTATGTTTTAAAGCCAATACCGATTTTCACAGAGCTGATTTATATCTAATATTTGAAATTTACTATATAATATTAAATACTTAATATTGGCTCTCCTAATTACCAGTGTCGCGCCGTGGGTAGGAGGTGCTTACGTGCAAAAAGTTTTTTGCCCCCCCCCCCAAGTTTTCCTGAAACAACTATTAAATTTTTTAAATTTTGAAGCTGTGTTTTTGCAAAAGTACACAACAAAATAAATTACAGATTGAAAAGAAAAGAAATTTGGAAAAGAAAATCAAATTTCATAAATAACATTTACTTGTATAAATATAAATCAAAATATGTTTTGTAATTTGTAAATTGTACTTTTATTGCAGAATAGAAAGTGATAAGAAAAAAAAACATCAGCTTTTAAAAAGTATATTTATTTTTATAAACATAAATTAAAAAAATATTATTAAACTCGTAAAGATTTTTCGTAATTACGCTTAACGAAATAACTAAACTTAATTGGAAGTAAAATTAAACTCAACTAAATTAAGTATTAATTTTACATATTTGCGTGTCTTGCTTTTGCCGTCACAAAAGTTTTATTGTCTTATTTTATATCTAATGGATCCATTATTTCATTCTAATATTTTAACAAACAATGTAATTTTCTGGCATTATCTTTATTATTTTTCATAAGTAGAGCTTTGAAAGAATTTAATATAAAAAGTAATCTTCGACCACAAAAGGCTGGTAACCACTATTCTAGACAGTATAATAATTTTGTTAACGCCAGTTCTCTTATTATACACATCTCTAATGTGATTATTCCATTTTCTGTTTATGTACAAAATGAAAGTAAGAAATATGAATGTTGTTAGTGTAATTGATAATTATACTTAATATGTTGTCAAACCTTCAAAACTCTTGCTCTTTATATAACTAATTGTGCTAATGTAAATGTCAATCATATATTATATGGATATAATAATGACAACATACAGATCTAACCAAAGAAGCATTTATTTCATGTAAAACGTATGATGTGTATTATACAGGGTGTCCACCTAGTGCGTCTTTTTTTCATAGCTACTTTATTATTCAAAATAGAAAAAAGTTTTAGGACACAATTTGTTGTAGATCATAGGATACATAATCTAAAATAATTATTTTCAGCTATACATTGCGTTTGGTTTCCGCGTACCGATTGGTAGCATTTTTATTTTAAATACAACACCCTGTGTATTTTTTATTTTTTAGATTCCAAATTGAACTTTCTTTAAAAAATGTAAAAGGTTTTTTTGAAAATATTGACGGTTAGCGATTTAACGACAGCATAAAATAATTTGGTAGTTTTGTTAACAATACTCTTGTAGTGCCTTCTAAACAATTAAACTTTTTAAATAATACACAGGGTGTTTGTTTTGGTCGGTCCATGTAGCTAAATTTTAAACACGAATAAGTCAATTTAAATGGATAGCCTTGTATTTGTTTTACATTTTTTGTGTAGATAATTTGATTGTCATTAAAAAATAATAATGGTGTATCACGTCTAAAATTAATATTTTTCGAGTCATTGCCGTTTTAATGATAAATTATGGCAAAAAATACAAAATTTACAAGAATTTAAATAGTAAGCTTTAATGAAATTATAAAAAATTATACATTTCATTCCAATTTTACTCTTAGGCTGCAAATTGCTATCGTTTATTAAAACAAATACGTTTTTCCTATGACTGTTTAATAAACATTAATTAAAAACTTGTTAATCATTTATTTACTGCTTTAATATGAGAAGAAAAAAAAACATTTAAAACTTAAATGTAAGTACAGTACAGCAGCATTTAATGCCTTTAAGCTAAAAACAAATAATCTAAACGGGCTGTAAACATAAATATAAACGATATCGACAGCTTATCAATCTTAGAAAGTCTACTTTTAAATATTTTAGCAAAAAATATATTTATTTAAGATCATTTTGCGTTAATCAATAAACCATTTTTGTCTACTTAGATTACGAGTGAACAGTCATAGTAAAACTTTTTTTTTGTCTTGATTAACATATTAAATAATGAACATGGACAGCCTATAATTGAAATTGTAATTAAACGTACTAATATAAATATTTTTGTAAAAAAATTTCTCAGCCTAATATTTAAATTCATTCAACTTTTCTAGGTTTACCCATAATTGATCATTAAAACAGCAGTAACTTGAGAAATATTAATTTTAGACGTAATACACCCCTATGATTTTTTTAAAACAATCGAATTATCTACACCAAAATGTAAAAAAAATAAAGGGTGTTTTATTTTAAAAAATCGACTTAATCTTGTTTAAAATTCAGCTGCATGGACCGACAAAAACAAACATCCTCTGTATTATTTAAAAAGTTTAATTGTTCAGAAGGCACTATAAGAGTATTGTTAACAAAACACCCAAATTATTTTACACTGACGTTGTTAAATCGCTAAATATGAATATTTTGTTAAAGATCGGTAACCGACAATATTTTCAAAAAAACGTAAATAATTCAAAAATTATTGATTTTATGTACACAAAACCTTTTCCTTTTTTAAAAGAGAATTCAATTTGGAATCTTAAAAATAAAAAATATACAGGGTAATGTATTTAAAATAAAAAGCTATACATCGGTGGGCAGAAACCAAACAAAAACTTTTTTCAATTTTGGATAATGATGCAGCTATGAAAGAAATACGCATTAGGTAGTCACTCTGTATACTTAAAGCTGTTTTTATCTGATTTCCGATATTTGGGTATGCAGGTTAAGATTGTGCCACTATCCGTTTGTGTATTAATTCTTCTTAATTACAGCACTCTCATAAATATGTTTTGAAATATTTGACTACAAAAAAAATGTCGTGCCGCTTGTGGTTATATTGCAGGTCGAAAGTTTTGTGGCATAAAGACAGTTACGACGTCTTGCTTAAAGTTTTCGATTGTGGCAGAAAAATTAACATACAATATTAGAGAATAAATCGAACGAATTTTGTCAATATTAAAAAGATATCAATTCAAATTCGAATTTCAAACAAATTTCTTATGTTCTTGGAGTATAGACGCTTTTTATTTACATACCTAAACCCTTTTAGAAGCTGATCATTCATTAAAATGTTTTTATTTTCGAATTTTGCTTTATATTAATGGTTAATAAAACCGTTTCACATCGCAATGCCTTTTTGTTGTTGTTGTTGTGTTTCCACCAGTTATAAAGATTTGTAAAGTTTATATCAATCACCCTTATTACTGTTGCCGAGTAATATAATAATAATAATAATCTTTATTTGTTCTGAATATCCCAAAAAAGGTGTAGAACTTGTCACAATAATAATTTACGTACATTACAAATAACATACATAGTTAATAAAAAAGAAAAAACACAGAAAAATGATATTTAAATATAACATTTTACAAAGTCAGCATCATTTAAATATTCGCTTACTCCATAGTAAGCTTTAGAAATCAGAACTTTTCTTAATTTCTTCTTCAATTCGCGGGTGGGAAGATTTATTATACTCTCAGGTGATGTGTTAAATTTATTATATATAGCAATAATTGTGGAGGCTACATTTTTTTGAAGATAGGTATATTTGAAACAATCGGGTTTTAGGTTTTTTTTATGTCGCGTATTGGCTGCATGATTTCTTATATTCTCTTCGAACAGATCTACATTATTTTTTACGAACATGATGGCTTCGAGGATAAATAGACCGTAAAAGGTTAATATTTCGTTGTCACGAAAAGTTTCTTTGCAGTGATCTCGGTAGTTCAGGCCAAATATATTTCTTATACATCGCTTTTGTATAATGAAGAGGCGTTCAGAGTCACTAGCGTTACCCCAAAAAATTACAGCATAGCGTAACCTAGATTCGACATATGCATGATATGCAGTTTTGGCCGCGTTTGCATTGACCAATTTTTTTAGGTTTTTTAGTGCAAAATGGTACCGTGACAGGCTTTGTGACAGGCGTTCGATATGGTATGACCAGTCCAGTCTAGAGTCAATACATAAACCAAGAAAAGATATTTTATTAACAACATTTATACTTGTGGAATTATTTTGAAATTTTAAGTCGGAGGTTATTTTACTTTGTGAAAATTTTATAACTTGCGTTTTATTGACGTTTAAGGTTAGATTATTTAACGTAAACCAATATTGGAGTTGGCCTAAACAGTCAAAGAGTTTTTGTTCAGAGTTTTTGGTATCTGAGTCACTAATAATGGCAGATGTGTCATCGGCAAATTGTATAAGGGAAGTTTTGACAAAATCTGGAAGATCATTTGTGTACAGTATGTATAAGAGGGGGCCCAAGATTGATCCTGGCGGGACTCCTTTTTTGATTTTCTTTTTGTTGGATTTTAGAAATCTACCTGACGTGTCTTTTCCGGCAACGTATTGGTTTCTTTCCGAAAGATAAGATGTTATAAGATTATGGGCGGTCCCTCGTATACCATAGTGTTCTAATTTCGTTAGCAGTATCTCGTGGTCAACACTATCAAAAGCTTTTGAGAGATCAACACACATGACCATGGTGTGTTTGTCTTTGTTGAGGGATTGAAGTACATTTCGGATTGCCATGTAAATAGCACGGGTAGTTGTCTTGCCTTTTCTGAAACCATTTTGAGCGTTGTTTATTATGCCATAGTGGTCTAAGTAATTTTCAATTCTGTTGTAGATTATTTTTTCAAATATCTTACTGATGTTTGTGAGTATGGCTATGGGCCTATAGTTTCCTATGTCACTTACATCCCCTTTTTTGTAGATAGGTTTGATTTTTGCACATTTTAGTTATACCTAATCATTTAACAAAACATTTACCTATAATGTGGTCTTAGCTTCTTGTCGCAAGTGGTCAATAAATTGATAATTTTAAATATAGTTCGTAAAATTGTAACGCAAGTGTGGTCGTAATACAGAAAGTTAAAAAATAATAAATGTTTGTAACTTAAATTTTATTATTAGTCCTTATATTGTTTTAATAGTCGTATTTAAAGTAAGACTTCCAAGTATTTATGTCCAACGTCTTGTCATTTTACTATAATTCTATATATGGTAAGTAAAAACGTTGGCAGGTGTTTAGTATACAACATATGATAAATTGCAATTTGCAGATGATAAAGGATGTAGCTATATAATAAATACTTTCGCCACATCAATTATACATTGTAGTATACATCATTATACATTTGAGAAAATGATTTGATTTATAGAGAGGTCAATCCTTTATTCTATCGACATGTGTATCCGTATACCATTTTTGATATAACGTATCGAATAAAAATAATAAACAAATGCATTTATGTGTCTAATATCTATTATTTGGATTTACCAGAATTTGCTATATATGGATAATCCAGAAGTTTATAATAATTTTTTTTGGTTGACAATTTTTTGTAGATGGGTTTTTTAATGGACAGGATAAAAAACGAAAACAGAGATATAATAGAACAAGAACCAATATTAGAAAATAAAAAAGAAACAATTAAACTCGTATGGCCATATAGTAAGAATGAAACCTGACAGAATCACAAGAAAAATAATGGAAATTGAAAAACCAGACAAAAAAACAAAGAGAGAGACCAAGAAGAAAATGGATAGATCAAATAAGGGAAATAGGGTTGGAAAAAGCAAAAACAGTAGAAGAAATGAGTACACTAGCAAAAGACTGAAGAGTATGGAGAAAATGGACTCAAGACACTAAACTTTCCTACGACGCTTGAAAAGGCTAAATAAGTATGAGAAGAAGAAGAAGAATTAACTCTTCACGTAGGGTGGCGCATCGGATACACCGGATTTAATTTTTAAATAAAACAGTAAATTATTATTTAATTAGGAAATTTTTATTGGTTTATAAAGTAGGCAAGTTGAAATTAATTATGGAATACGATGGTGGTCAAATGGCTGTCTTGGCATACCCTGACCCTTTCGATCAAATTTTTGAAGATTTTTTGCAAGGCAGTTGGCTCAATTTCAGAAATAACACGTTGGATTTCTGTTTTCAGTTCAGTAATTGTATGTGCCTTGTAAGCATAGACTTTCGACTTTAAAAAACCCCAGCGGAAAATATCGCATGGCGTCAAGTCGCAAGATCTGGGCGGCCAATTTACGACAGCATTAATGGAAATCACACGACCACGAAAATTTTGTCTTAACAATTCGATGGCTTCTCTGCTGTATGGCATGTGGCACCATCTTGTTGAAACCACATTTCTTCGAGGTCCATGTCGTGCAATTGATTCCACAAAAAGTTCGATATCATGCCACGATATCGTATTTCATTTACAGTTACAGCTTGGCCAGACTCATTCTCAAAAAAGAACGGTCCAATTACACCTCCAGCCCAAAATCTGCATCAAACCGTGACTCTTTGCGGGTGCATAGTTTTTTTTTAATAAATAACACGGGGATTTTTCTATTGCTCCAAATTCGACAATTTTGCTTATTAACAAATGAAAATGAGCTTCATCGCTAAAGATGATGTTTTTAAAAAAATTGTCATTCACTGTTTGGTTTTCCATCACCCAATTAGAGAATTGTCTCCGTTGCAAATGGTCTTGTGGCTTGAGCTCCTGAGTTAATTGAACTTTGTTAGGGTGAAGGTGAAGGTCTTTAGTGAGAATTCGTTGCAAACTTCTTATGCTAATGTTCAATTGTTGAGAACGATGACTTGTTGATGTTCCTGGATTCTCATCGGTACTCTCACTGACGACTGCAATGTTTTCGGCCGACCGCACAGGACGAGGACGCGGTAGAGTTTGTTTATTCATAATTGAACCAGTTTCCTCAATTTTTTTAATTATTCTTCGAATGGTGGACTCATTAATCGAAACATGGAGACCAAGAATAAGAATTCCACAAACTTTTCGAACAGTCTCCGCAAAACTTTCACCAAATTTGTAATGTGTTAACAATAACAATACATTGATCTTTTGTGTAGCGATCCATTTTTAATAAGCTCAATGACAGGGGTTGCCAAATTAAATATCAATAAAATGTAGCGAAATTTAAATCCGGCGTACCCGATGCGCCACTCTATAGTTTGTAGATTTCCTAACTTTTTAAAGAATAATAATTAATTGTTATTATGAGTTATTAAAATAACCCAATTTCTAGGAAAGTATCTTTCGCATTTGCTAGTTTACTTTATATTATTACTGACTTAATCTCTAGGGCAACGGTTCCCAAACTTGATTTGTCACGGAGCCCTTACAAGATTTTTCAAAATTTGTGTAACCTCAACCACACATTTATATTTTATGAACCCCCCTAATTTTAAATAAGGTTAAACAAAAATTGTTTTAATTAAACGTATTTTGTTATTGACATTATTTTATTGATACTTACCTATTCAATGTAGCAAAACAAATATGGACGGAAAACAAATATTAATGATCATAAAAACGAACAAACTATAAAACAAAAGAAATAAATAAAAATAAGAAATATAAGAACAACGTAGTTGCTTCTTCGATTTCAGTATCCTCCAAAAATTTGGTGTAATCTTGAATAATTGGCGCAGTGTCCTGTTGAGGTTTTGTATCAGAATATTTAAACACATAATATGTATATGTCGTAGGCATAATGAGAAATCCGGCATTTTATAAAACGCCTAGGCATTTTATAAAAAGCCGGCAAAACGAGCAAATTATGACTTTTCTTAAACCCATACATTTGTGTTCATACAAAAAAAAGCTTTAAGCAACCTTTAACCTGACCCTCATTCATTTGGTCAGTAGTAGAGGGTCAGGTTAAAGGTTGGTTAGTTTTTTTTAAAAATAAATAATAAAAATGAAGCTAATAGTTTTGTGCCTAGGCGTTTTATAAAATGCCGGATTTCACATTATGCCTACGACATATATAGTTGCAAACGATTATAGAACTCGAATAGCTCGTTGTGATAAATTTGAACTTTCTTCTAGTATATCGCACCAGAAACTTTTTATCAGAACCTCTTCAAACTTAGCCATAGCCTGAGCATGTGAACTCATTTCAATTAAATTTGCGTATTCCAACACGAAAAAAAAACAAGCGGCTCTAAAATTTTTGCGTGGAACCCCGGATTTCCGCGGGACCCACTTTGAGAAACGCTGTTTAGGGTATTAGTATTTTGACGAATCAAATTCAAGTATATTTTGATTCATATAAGATATTTTAAGTAATTACTAATTAATTTGTTACACGATTATTTTTTACATATTTTAACGAAACAACAAAAAGTATTTCCCATTAATTAGTTGTCACAGTGGTTTTTTACCTTAAATTTACATGTGATTGAGTGAATAGTTTTAAATCGTAATAAAAAGTTAATATTAACATTTTATGTATGTTTAATAATTGCGCTAGCAAGTGCTAATGAGTAATTAAATATATATTAAGAAGCTATTAGATTACAACAGTGTAAATCCCTATTAAATTTACCATAGTTTTTTATTTGCACTTTAAAAGTGATTATGACTAATTTACAAATTAATTATATTTCATTAGTCCTTAATAATTGACTAATTAATTTATTGGCACGCGCTTAAGTAAGAAACTAACCGCGTAATAACTTACGAGCTATTAATTAATTAATTTAGGATTTGATATGCAGTGTTAGTATCATAGGAGTATCATAAAACGATTTTTAGACAATTTGAAGCTAAATAAACTTGGTAAATGTTTTGTTGCAATGATGCCAATATGTATTTCCAATCCAATTTATTTTAAATTACATTAGCTGAAATTGTAACAATTTCAACCGGTTTCGTTGGCATTCCGATTAAGTTGAAGGTTCAGAGACCTATGATCATGTTCTATATTCATTATGGTTTAGTGTAGTCGTTAATTTATTGTACATATTATGGTTTTAAATCCTTTTAAAAACTATAATAAGCAAAACTTAATATGAGATGAATAAATGTTTTTTTGCCATAAATATGGCTAACATGGTAATGTTTTAAATGGTTGTAATTGATGTGTTTGCGATATATATAGATATTTTTTAAAATCAGATACAATTCAAAATATGAGATATTATTGTTTGTCATAACTGTTACAACTTGTAGGTAAATGCATGCCGCTACAAGTCAGATGTTGTTGCTACTGCATGCAGTCGTTAAAAGTAGACAACTCTGACAAGTAGTTGATTGCACTAAACTAATATACTATTTATAGAAACTGTATTGCCTTACCCGATCGTGTGATGCCGGTTGATTTTACGATGTCTGGGAATTTATTTATACTGTTTCTTTTATACTTTTGCTGCCTATTTAATTATAATACATTTATGCCAATTAAAATTTCTAGATTTAATAATTTTATGGAAATAACACATAACCAAACCAAGTGCAGTTGTTGTATGTTGCATTAAGACATATTACGTTTTCATTATAATTGTCCAGTTTTTTTCTGGCTCTTATGTTTATTCAGTCCTTAGTTTTTCTATTGTTAGGTGTAGAACTGTTGAATTGTCTTTCGTTATTCCTAAAAACTCTATGTTGTGATTTATCCATTGTTTTTTTCCATTTATGCTTTTAGTAGTCAGGGTTCCTATTCTTAATTTGTCTTTCTAAGATTCTTTTTCTTGTTTTCTCTTTAAGTGCTCTGTTTTTTCCCCTTAACATCTTGCACATTCCATTAATCTATTTTTTCAAATCCGATTTTGTCGTTTATTATTTTTTAGTCTCATTTCAAAATTCATATATGTACATGCCATGAATACAAAATAGTTTCATTAAATTTTACTTGGACTAGGCAGAATTTTCCAGATCAAAAGTTATTTTTAATACATCTTTCATGGCTTGTTCTCTGACTCGTAAGTATAGCGGTCGCTTGAAATGTTAACATCTAAATATTTAATATTTATTACCTGTTAATTTTTTTCCCTTCGCCTCTCTGCGCATTCGTTGTTCACTAAATTTGTTAGGAGTTTTTATATCAAACAAAATTACAGCATATACGATAGTACTAATTTATTAGGCACGAAAATTATGTAACATAATGTTTAATAAAATCGGTTTAATGCTAAATAATATTTTTTACTTCTATTTGTCGTTTCAAATCTATTTTCACAGGTTACTTTGTTTGATCTTATGTTGACTATTTCATAAAATAATTGTTTGCCGGAGTAAGTCAATATCCACCATATAAAAAGGAATTTCCAAGACATACAAATGATGTATTTAAAAAGATGAAATGGTTTAAAAAAGGTATATATTTTACAATATACATCAAAGATCTTGATCGTAAATTAGAGAAATTATAGAACTCGGAGGTTTTCGCTGGGACATCCTGTTTACATTGTCATAAGTTTTGTAATACAACAGTTGCAAATAAAATGGTTTATTGCATAAATTACTTGTAGTTGTGTTAAATAAATAGGGTCGAACCTGAAAATGCAGAGTGTACAACATCACAGTGATATATTAATTAATATTAATATCAATTTTATTTAACAAAAATTTATCAAAACTTGTTTGTTATCAAAGTTTTTAATTATTTGAGGCTACTTCATAAAATCGGCGCTCTACTGTATACGTTATAAAAATTAACTGATGTTAGTCTAAAAATCGCTCAGCGGTTTGCCACTGCAAGTGATTTTAGTTATTATTGAATGGTGATAAGAATATACTGGGTGTAACTAAGTTTTGGTACACCCACTTTGTTTCTTTAGTTTTGATTTAAGATAAATGAAATTCTAGACACATGATAAGTGTTAAAAACCGGGTTATATAAACAAATGTACACGATTGTTTCACTTCCGATTTCGCTGGAAATGGCCCTAATTTTGTGATTTTAAATGAAACCACCTGTATATTATATATTTTATTATTTTTTAAAGATGTAGCCATTTTTGATGAAACAATTTCGGTTAATTTATATAACCTCAAATAACTTTTGGACCAACATTTATTTTTTTGATAAGTGCAGTGACCGGCATAAATTAAATTTTATTGTCAACAAGTGTCCGAAAAACGTTTTTGTAAATTTTAATTGACATTTAAGTTACTTTAATCATTTTTTAAGGTTACAGAATTGGTTTTTTGACATAAGTAAGTCTTTTTTTATAGTAGATGGTAATGGGTAATGGCACATACGGCTATTTAAATTTAAAATAAAGAGGGGAACTCAGTTACACCCGGTATGTACATAATTTAAAAAAATATATATTTGACTGTACTTATTGCAATGTATTTTTAAATTTGATTTATATCTGTTTTAAGCAGTCATGAAGGGCTGTAGGCGATATTTTGTTGAAGTATCAACTATCCAAAATGATGTTAGTAGAAAATATTGTATCGTCAACATATTGGTTATGTTATACTCAATAAGTTATTGTGAGTATATGAATATACATTTTAAATTAACTACATAACTTTATTGCCAATAAAAATCATTATAAAAAGCAAATATTATTGAATGACTAAAAAAGGAGTTACGTAAGAACCGAAGTACTTAATTGGTTCCGCTGTTTAGAACTGTTGATAGTATGCTTAAAAGCGTAGCACGATTCGCTAATTAAACGATTTGTTTATTATCACAACATGAATCAAAAGTGCTCTCGACCTACCTTAAGGTCGTGGCTGACAGTTTACTAATCACCAGTGGATTCTTTTAAATTAAAATTTCTGTATTTGTAATAAAGCATATTTCCTGTTTATAGTTGTAATGCTTTTGTTTCACAAACAATAAAAAATAAAAGAACGAAGTTTAAATGCGACTAAGGCCTAATGTAACTCGATACTTACAGTATAACGTATTTGGTTACTAGATGATATGTCTTAAAAGTTTCTCGTTTCCCGTTCCTGCTTATACCGAATAAGGCTTCGTGATTTTAAAACTATTACCGCTTAACGTTACGTGGACGCTTATTTATTACTAATTAATCAAACGCAACGGACTCTTGAGAAAGTATGAATGTGCATATACGAGGAATTTTTACAGGGTTTATAGGTTTCGACGCGACCATAGACAAATAACATTGTATTTATATCTATGTAGTACCTACTGGAAAACCGAGGTGTAGTAAATGATTAAATTGTATGGTGTACCTACTTTGTAATTTATCTTAAAAACGTACTTCAGTAGGGAGTTTTAAAATTGTACTGACAAAGTTCGACTGAAAATTCCCTTCACCTGTCAAATTTCAACCAATTTTCAACCAATCACTAATCTTAAATCTTTTAGAGACTGCCAATAGGAGCAATATTACACGGTAATAATTTTACATTCCTCTGCCAGGAGTTGATCCTCCTGTCAAATTTGCGTTTTCGACCAATAACAAACTCAGATTTCCTTTAAACGGCCAATAAACATAATCATACTCTGATAATTTACTTTTCGCAATTAACAGATTTTCATGCGTTTATTGGTAGTTTCTAAGAAATCTGAGTTTTTGATTGGTGGAAAATATAAATTTGGAGAGGGAATAAGGTATTTTGGTCTTGACTATTCCCCTCATGGTCATATAAACTGATATAAACCAATCACTTTGTCAAATTATAGTCACGCCTTAATGTTTTGACCAATCACGTTCATTTTTAAGCGATAAAATCCCTAGGGATTTTTTCACCTCCAAAATAGCGAAAACATCCCGTTGTCATGTCAATTATATCCTTAGCAACCTGGTTGTTTGTTTACAGATGTTTGACAGTTGTAAAATATATTATTTAACATGAGCCGTTTCGGAATAACTTCCATAGAAGAAATACAAAAAACTGTTGCAAATATAACTCCCAAAAATACTGTTGCATCCAAAATGTCAATATGGAAACAATTTGAAAATTTTTGCAAGGAAAGGAGTTACGATTTAAATGCGCTACAGAGGTTGGTACGCTATCGAAAATGTTAACAAATAATAAACGAAAATTGTAATTATTTTTGGTATCTTATTTGGGAAATAGTCTAATCAAATATATTTCGGAACATTATTTTGCAGGAAAAATTTTAACTCAAGTTTGTTACTTATAGGTAACATCCCTCGACAAAATGAATGACAAAATCCCTCGCCTTCGGCTCAGGATTTTGTCATGTCTTTTGTCTCAGGATGTTACCAAAGTAACAAACTTTTGTCAATAATTTTACCGGCAAAATAATGTTCCCTTAATATATTATAACTGATAATTTTTTGACAGATGTCGGCGACCAATAACGTTACTTTAATATAGATTAAACCACACCCCTGACACACCACTCTGACAGTACTTGTAAAATTTGACATAACAGATTATGTGTATGTACCTAAATACTATTTGGTTCATTAATTTTTATTAAAATATAATTCTTGAATTAAAAATTAGTTATAAATGATCTATTAATAATAACAATCGCAGTAAGTAGTAGGTATACTTTAATTTATCTAAATTAAACAAAATTTTAATTTGACAGATAGGTAGGTGAAGGAAATTTTCTGACAAAATATAACTCGTGCATTGCAAATAATCTATAATTTTTGACAAATCTTTACTCATGCAAGTTGAAGCAGAAAAAAATTTCAGCTCAACTTGCATTCGGGCATATTTACCAAAAAATATCAATAATTTTCAATGCACGTTATATTACTATTGATAATTTTTTAATTATTTTAAAAATTAAAGATTTTTAAGGTTATGTCCTAAAATGTTTTCTAATTGTAAGTAAAATAGGGTTCCCAAGGAGGACAAAAGTTAACAATTGCATAAACTTTTTAAGATAGAAGAATGACATTTGTTTGAATGCCTCAGTGAATCAGAATAGAAAATAAAAGGTTAATGCTTTATTTTTAGAAATAAGAGAATCAAAGTTAGGTTTATGAAATGTTACAAATTAGTGTTGGAAATGTTGTAGAGACGGTGGCACGTTGTACGTTCATGGAGCCTTAGGCAAATTTAAATTGTTCAGTGTTTAATCCAGACATTTTTCTCCGGAATGAATTTCGGGGGTAAATTTTTCGGATGCCCCTTTGGATCCAACATTGTTTGTCCATGTAAAAACTAAAGAACAAGTTTAGAAATAATCTTAATAAATACAAAACAAAATTAAATGTAGGACATTTACAAACAACTAAATGTGATCGACAAGAAAAATTTATAACTAATCCACTCTATTAAATAATTATATACTTTTATTGCATTAAATAACAAATAAGATTAGTAAAACAAAATTAGATTAATATGCATTTAAAAACTACAGTCATATAGCTATACAAAACAAAACACACAATTTCTAATAAAACAAAAACAAAAAAAAATATTGCAATCGCAACGTAAATTTAAAGAAAAATCACTAGACAGAATACACATTACAGGGGTGAATATAACAAAATTAAAACTATGGATTGACTTTACGTGCTTTTTGGGCTGAGAAATTGTCAAGCAGCTCATTGTAATCAACCCTGTTTAAAAGTCATTCTCGTTGCACATTCTTGTCAAATTACATAATTTTTATTGTCCAATTGAATTTTAATGTAATTTTAAATGCTCATAAGGGTATAAAATAATCGCTTTACCGAGGCGTTTGAAAGAGGGATTTTCAACTATATTTTTGAAATTATATCCTCATTAATAAACGTAAAAACTAGTCCGGGTTAATTTGCTTTGTAGATTAATAAAGGATAATTTAAATTTTCATTTTTTTAATTGTATAAACTGTGTAAATTCTTCCTTAAAAATAGTAACTTCAATGTCATTTGAATAGACATTTTAAAGTTATTTTTTGGTGATATTTCCTTTAAATTTAAGTTGATAAAAGAAAGTGAGGCGGTCGCTAAGTGCAATGCACCCGCGTCCCCGACTTAGGGGTTGTCCAAAATGGCAGGTATTTAAATTGTCTTGGAAATTTTGTAACACCCACAAAGCATACTTATTTTTATTTTACCTAAATTGTTTTAAAGGAAGTCTTAATAAGTTGTAGCACCCGTGCCCCGATATATAGATAAACGATACTGGGTTTAGGGCCCCCGGTAATTGCCTTTTTTGCCCATAGGATAAGGCGCCACTGTGTAGTGATAATAAAAACCACCTGAAAAATCGTCAAATGACTTTCAGATGGATTTCGAGTTTTTTGACCAAAAAACACAAGATGAATCATCTTACGTATAGTTTCTTCCTTTCCGCAACGACAGAACAAGGATATGCATTTTTAAACTCAGTGGTGACAACTGACCAAACATAGGTACCTACACCTTCCCTCATTCAAAATGTTCGAGCATCAGTGGTGTCACACCACATCTTTAAATAAGAGACATACCTAGTTAAAAATGCGATAAGGAACAAAATAAAGGAAATTCACAGATCTGTGTTGTTTTTAACACAGCGCTCGGTCTCATACAATAACAAAACTACTGTGCGACCTTCTACATCACCCACCCAGCAGTGTTAAGGTGCATTTAAATCAGAGCGAACAGAAGCGAACGAACGAATTCGTTCGGTCAAGCTCGCGCAATTTGCATGGCGAAGCGAAGGCGAGCGAACGAATTCGTTCGCGTTCGCACAGGTTCCGTCGCGTGTCGGTAAACAAGCGAATCATCAAAGGAAGTTCGTGCTCGATTTGCATGGTGCATTCTCTATCCGACATGGTTTGTTTTCAGGTTTTCACACTAGCGCGGATCATCAACGAATGCGAATGTTCGTTCACATTGCATTGCGCAGAGAACGACCGAACGAACGAATACCTAAAAACCCGTTCGTTCGTTCGTTCGGTTCTGTTCGCTCTGATTTAAATGCACCTTTAGAATCTCTTTTCCTCCTATTTTTGGTTTATTTGAACCCCCTAAAAAAATGTTAGGAGGGAAAAAGTTTAAGTGAGATGCTGAGATGATGAATTTTCCAAACTGTTGTGGAATAGGCGAATCTGCAACCAAAAAGTTTCTAGTGGGGGTCTGTATTAAAATTTAATACAATTTTTATTCGTTCAGGAGTGACGTTTATTTTTATACAAATAAACTTCTGGTTAAATTTTAACGCTTTTTGTTGTTTCTACTATTTTTGGGTAAATTTGTGGTGATTGAAAAACTAATCGTATTGTGTTCCGTTTTATAAAAGCAGTGACAGCGAGAGGGAGGACGCTAAGCGATTTTAATAAATTTTTACTTTCACGCAAGATACAAAACAAAGCATTTAAATAGTACTACTATTTGTGTTTCTATGAATATGTAAAGTAAGCGTACTTATCAGGATAAATATAATTTAGTGATAATATTCATTACAACGCCTACAAAGCGTTGTACACTAAAAAAAAAAGAAAAAACAGCTACTTCAGTTTCTTTTTTAGTTTTAAAAATATATTTTCATTAAATCACAAATGCTAATTTTGACAACCAATTAAGTAAAAAGTAAAAAATTAAATTCTAGCTATAAATTGCAAATTTTTTTATTTTTGTTTTTTTGTTATTTTTTTAAAATTGTCAAACAATTTGGAATAAATTACCGTAAGCTTCAATTTTAAAACAAATTCGTTCGATAACCTCAAAATATTATACCTGTAATTGTCAATCAGATATGAAGTAGCTGTGTATTAGCAATTCTAATTGCAAAAACTAGTCAAGAAATCTTCATTAAGTAGTTAATAAAATACAGGAACTTCGATTCGAAGCATCTCAATATCGGGCTCTGGCGATCATTAGTACTTGTTTAATTTCAAGTTTTAAAGCATTGCTCGTAAACGCTTTATTCCTATATCGGTATGCAAATGTTCTCTAACTTGGCAAACGGCTTCATTGGTTTCGTTCGAATCAGTACAGGTCATCACTTGGCCTCATCTGCCCCTCAAGGTGTCGAAAAACCAATCGCAGCCTACTTTGGGATGCATTATATTCGCGACAACTTTTAATTGAAACATCGAAGTTCGATACCCACCCAGTCTTTTTTAATTTTATATATAATCACTTTATTATTCTTAAGTGTTGCGAAATAGGTTTTGTTAGCCAACTCAAGCAAGGATTCGGCGTGTTTGCTGTCAATTATTTTTTTGGAACATTGCACGTAACGTAGCCAACCTAGTGTTTTGCTTGCTACTGATAAGTACAATTTGTGTATCATGTTAAAAATCTTTAATATCTTATTAATTGCAATACCCACTTAATAATTTTGACGTCATCCGTTTTATTAAAAAAAAAAGTATAAACCGAATAAGATGGTTGCAATACATTTTTGTGGTATCAATTGTTTCTAACGTATGGTAATTTTTTTTTGAAATTAAGTAGTAAGTTCTGCTGTTTATTCATATAAGCACAATAAAAAAAGTTAATCGTTGTCAGGATTCTATTAAAATTAAATGAATTTTATATTTCGTTATTTCAATAGCAAATAGCACCAACCGTAATCATGCAAAATTAAAAAAATAATTTAAAATCATTCAAGATTTTTATATCAAAAAAATAATAAACAAAATGCTGACATTTTGTTTATTTGATGTATAGGTCAAAATTATAAATCCTTAGTACTTCTACTTTGTTTTTTAATATGCAAATGCACTACTAAATAAAATTTAAAGAAAAGTCTAAATAAAAATCTAAAATTGATTTCAACTGTTATTTTGTTGATCAATAAAACCTTTTTTAGTAATTGTAATTTTTATGCATAATGTGTAAGAAGTCTTAAAGATCATTATCACCTAGAACAATTCGTTAGTGTTTAGAAATAAACGTTATTGTATTAAATAACGGAAAAACAAGGAAATAACTTTTTATCCCAAGTTTTTATGAATATTACATGGCTGTTATTTACTTTTTTATATCAAATGGCAGTGGTTTTGTTAAAAGTTATATCAGATAATAAATGTTCTTATCTTTCCAGCCATGTAAATATTATTATACCTCTTAAAAATTATTTTGAAAAAACGTAACGTATCAGTATGCTTCTGCATACGTGAAAATGATAACCAGATTACCAAAATCTAAAAGTTGATAAAAGTAAACTGCTTAATTAAGCTTTAACAAACAAACAAAAAATCGCTACAAACTCTCATTTATTCACCTATGTCTTCATGGCCTACTGATACCAAATATGTTTCGACATTTTTCTCTAAAACATGATCAAAACTATAAAAATGTTTAGGCCGTTAAATTTATTTGAAGAAAAAAAAAATTGTTCGTAGATTTTTTTTTAACATATCGTTTTTCCGACATTTAAAAAAATATAGGGTTCGCTGGAATTGTCTTTAACAAAAACGAGATAATTGAAATAGGACCCTGTAGGAATATGTATAAGTAATTCAAATACCTACTTTTTTCTTCTTATTTGTAATAGATAACCTCATATAAGAAATTATATTTTAAAAGTCAACGCGTAACTTCAAAATGGAATCGATTAATTTAAAATTAGCTACGAAAATTTTTAACCCATTTTTAAAAATGAAAAAAGATTAACTGTTTTATTTAGCTGTTCCATCAGAGGTTACCCATCAGTTTTATTTTTCACGATACTATTATTACCTATACCGTCTTAAAAATGATACATAATATTTAGTAACGTTGGTATTAAATTATAGGCTAATCGGCAATGATATGATATTTTTATCCAATAGTATTATGATCTAAAACAGTGATTCCCAAAGTGGTCTATATCGACTCCCAGGGGTCGACGACAACCTGCAAGGGGTCCATGTCAGCGGAAAAAAAATTGGGGGTTCATGAAATGAAAATGGGGGTCAACGACAGTGACTCATATAAGAAGGTCGTGAATTTAATTTTTGCATTCCATGAATGGAATAATCCACATACAAAGATAGTACATATTTACTTACATAATACTACCTTATAATATAAAGTCATATAACTATCTACATAAATTATAAAAGTACCTATGAAGTGAACATTTTTAAAACATAAATATTCATGAAACGTGATGAAGAATTATATTAAAATTTAAGTTATTAGGTATATTTTCTGATATATGAAACCGTTTAAGAATTATTATAAACTATAGCAGTTGCCCGCAGCTCCGCCCGTGTACGTTTTTATTTTCTCTGCGTATAAGTTTTATTTTGTAAAAAAAGAAGTTTATGAATTTGCACAAAATCAATATCAGGTAAGCAGGGGGTCTACCCAAAACCGAAAAACATGGCAAGTGTTCTACGAGACAAAAAAGTTTGGGGACCTCTGATCTAAAATAACGATTACTTAGCAGGCTTGATTATCTGAATTATTTGAATTCGAAATAGGTAACAACTTTTATGTCCTTGCTTACATTACAGTTCATTGTAGTGCATCGTTTTAAATTATTATCGCATTAATTTGTGGCAGGCTACTGTAAGCCATAAATTGTATGGTTGTTCAATATAAGAATGGGGTCTTTCGTCGCGGAATCATAAAGGTCAAAAATGTAGTACATATACAAGATTGCGACTTGTAATGGGATCTAAAAGCTAACTGGATTTCAATCAGTATCGTTTACGTTTTGAAGTCAATAAATTAGTAAGCTAATTAACATTTATGTTCTCAAAATATTAACTGGATAGATACTTCATTTTATTAAGATAACAAAGTTGATCCACTTTATGTGCGAAGCAAATAACTAAGGTTAAGTAGCAAAATTCTGTAGACGAGTTATTAGCCATTTAACTGTCTTGATAGTTATTAATGTAATGGGCTGTAATATAAATTTCGTTTTTATTTGTTTATTATACTGTAAGAAATATCATAGGATTATTAAATGTGTTTAATGCAGAGCAAATTTCGGTACGTGTTATTAAATATCTGTTAATACACATATTATTGTTCAAAATTTTATAATTCTTGAATTATTAACGTGGTCTTATTATTGTTTAATTAATTGCTTTAGACGACATACCTACACAACTTACCTCTCGTCAATTTTAAAAAAATTGTCTCACATGTAAATATATATATTTTTTTAATTTGAAACATTTACTATAATTTTTTTTTTAAAACAGTTTTAAGCCAAATATTAAAAAAAGTTTTACCAGTAGTTACAACGTCGATCATAAATTTTCTGTTTATGGCTCATACTGAAATCGTAAGTCTGAATAATTTATTGATAAGATTAAATATTTAACGTACGATTAATTAAAAAAATATATATTCCTATTTATCTTTGTTTTCATAACAATCAGTTTCTGTAGATTTGTCTTATTAACATAACATAAATGTTACTTAAGAAATACAAAATTTTATAGTATTAATTATAATAGTTGTAAAAGCGCTTAGCAAAATAAATCGCTATAAATGTAAGTTCAACACTCGATTTTTAAAATATACTTAAAAAATGTAGTTTTAGTTCTTATTGTTCATTTATAGTTTGTCGTTTTTGCTAATATAATGCGCTCTATTTGGATATGATACAGTTATCACTGATTTTATTTACAATCCATTTTACTGTAAAACGACTGGAACTTGTATGGCATGTGTTAACCTACATTGAAGTTTGAATATTATATTCGTACATAATTCCATTTTAATTAGAATACTTTAAGGTTTTGGGCCATATACTTTTTTTGAACATCCACGCTAAACGTAAACACATATCTTGTCTTAAAGTGTATACAGGGTGATTCAGTTAAACTGTCGCACCCTTATAACTTTGTTATTTTAAGAGGAGACCCCTATAAACCTTATATTTTTGTAAATCTTGGAAAAATCTGTATCGAATGACGTTCAAATGTTTTTTCCACAATGATATATTATGAGACTGACGATAGTCAACTTTTTTTTTGAAATTACATGGGATACTTTTTTTTATTGATTCTGATAGCAAATTAAATTCTAAATCTGATTACAATTTTTCGACGAACAATCATTATTTTGTGAGTAATAAATTGAAAATGGACCTTCTGTCAATTTGCGTCTGTGAGTGTGCACTTAAGGCGTTTCAATTTAATGCTCACAAAATAATGATTTTTCGTCAAAAAATCAAAAAATACAATCAGACAAGTTATAAACTGTCAATTTCTACAGCGTTCGCCTTTTTTCTAGTCCAGAGGTGAGCAAACTTTTCTCCTCGAGGGCCAAATAGATATCTGTAAGATCTCTAGCGGGCCGCATCCGACAAAAATCTAAATTTACTAAATAATGAAGTTTACGTTTACACAAAAATACACTAATCATTGTATAACTATATATATTTGGTACATAAAGAAAGCAGCAAATAAAATCTAACTAAATCATTTTTATTAATAAAATCACGGAAGCCACACAAATGGACGTGCGTTTGCCCACCTCGGAACCAGTCTAATACAACGATTTTGTGAAAAATAATAAATAACTTTTAAACGAATTTTTCTCAAAAATGTTACCGTGTTTGGTTTTTGGTTATTTATTTAATGCACTATCGGATTTAGAATTTAATTCTCTATATAAAACAAATATTTGTCCTTTTAATTTTAAGTTCCTATTTTTTTTAGACTAATTGCAATTTAAAGTTAACGATTTTAAGGCTACATTATTTACTTATCATCATGATTGTAAATTTTACAACTAATCTAAACTCTACTTTAATGTTTAATTTTCATATTGTCACAGGCACGTTTAAATTAATATTATTTCTAATTTCGTTTAATTAAATTAGTATCACTTGTATGAAACCTGCATAATACGTGTATTGTATATGAACCAGTATGTTTAACTGTATGATGATTTGACTAGTAATTGTGCATAGTCAAACAAAAATAGTGTTATTGTAGACTTATTTTGTTGAAATATTATCTACCGATGTGAATTATAAAGAGGATGAAACCTTAGAACATGCCAGTTCCTGTCATTATTAATATTGCATTTGGAGTTATTAAAACCTAATATAAGTTTGATAGGTTGTAAGGAAATTATGCATCGTATCACACAGCTTTTGTAAAAAAATAGGCAAATCCAGTTGGTTCTAATTTCTACGATATGACAGACACATAGACAGCAAGTCGTGGTTGTGTAAGACAGTTTAATAACAGGAAGTTCGTTAGGTTTCGCGGATAGTTCGTTAAATGATGAACTACCCTATTTTTGTGCAGTTCAGTGCAGCTGCTGGTTTTATGTATATCTAACTGCACTGTGGTTTAAATAAATTACTTTCTTTTGACAACTTGCGTGATATCCTGTGGATTTCTTGTTAGTATATGAGCATAATTCAAATGAAGGTTTGATTTATTGGCTGCTAATATGAGTGATATATGATTCTTGGCTAAATCAAGTAATAGTAGAGTAAAAATTATCCCGGATATAGTTGTATTATTGTAGCCTGTAGGGATGACTAAGAGCATGTAATTGCGGTATTGGTGTTATATATATATATTTTTTTTTTGTTGCAGCTGTGACTGTGCGTTATCTAACCAAAAGATATATAGGCGAATACAGTTCAACAAGTGGTAAGTTTGTATTTTCTTGTTTAAATAATTTTTAAAAGTCAACCCACAAAAAATGAAGTATTTTCTCTTCCCTTTAGACCGCCGTATTAACATGTACACACAGGGTTGTTAAAATATGTTGGTTATTTCGTTAACTGTTCCAGTTAACGAAAATCTGATTTAGGTATCTAGGGTTACATTTTTGAGAAAAAAATTATCAGTATTAATATAACAAGTGCATTGAAAATTATCGATAATTTTTGGTAAATATGCCCGATAGCAGGTTGAGCATGAGTGAAGATTTGTCAAAAATTATAGATATTTGCAATGCACGAGTTATATTTTGTCAGAAAATTTCCTTTACCTAACCTATCTGTCAAATTAAAATGTTGTTTAATTTAGATAAATTAAAGTATACCTACTACTTACTGCGATTGTTATTATTAATAGATCATTTATAACTAATTTTTAATTCAAGAATTATATTTTAATAAAAATTAATTAACCAAATAGTATTTAGGTACATACACATAATCTGTTATGTCAAATTTTACAAGTACTGTCAGAGTGGTGTGTCAGGGGTGTGGTTTAATCTATATTAAAGTAACGTTATTGGTCGCCGACATCTGTCAAAAAATTATCAAGACCAAAATACCTTATTCCCTCTCCAAATTTATATTTTCCACCAATCAAAAACTCAGATTTCTTAGAAACTACCAATAAACGCATGAAAATCTGTTAATTGCGAAAAGTAAATTATCAGTGTATGATTATGTTTATTGGCCGTTTAAAGGAAATCTGAGTTTGTTATTGGTCGAAAACGCAAATTTGACAGGAGGATCAACTCCTGGCAGAGGAATGTAAAATTATTACCGTGTAATAATGCTCCTATTGGTAGTCTCTAAAAGATTTAAGATTAGTGATTGGCTGAAAACGCAAATTTGACAGGTGAAGGGAATTTTCAGTATTATCTTATTTATAGTGCCAATTTTCAATGTCATTATAACTGGCCACTCTCCTTATTACGAAAATTTTAGGGCCTAGTGAATATGGATTAATTCATGTTAACAATTTTTAAATTTTTAATTTGCAAAGAGTGAATATGTGGTGGTGTTACCAGGAATTTTCAATCTTTTTATGTTCTGTATACCTAAGTATACTTTTTTAACTGCTTGTTTTCATCAATCAATCATTAATGTAATACACGGTGTGTAATAACTATGCAATTAACATTTCGTTTATTTGCTTACTTTTATATGAACTTCTTAGCTATTATATGAAATGTGTTCGTAATTCTACTCTATTAGTTCTACGCATAGTATTTCAAACCTTCTATGGCGTTAAAAATGGGAATACAGATGTGTGTGGCATTTGTTCAGACTATTTTCTATTCAGCGTTAAAAGGAAAATGAACTACTAGGTTACTCAACACGTGCAAATTATTACCGGTTTGTGTTTCCGGAGACGGATATCCGAGTAAAGCTTGCATCGATATTGTTGTGTCAAACGTGAAAGAATTACATTTCTTAAAAGTCTTTAAGTTCGATGGTTTTTTATATCTATGAACTTTAATTTTTTCACAAAAAATATTTATTATGATACATTTTTGGGTTTTACGTTTATAAAGTTCATTTTTTGTTTTTCTCAAGTTTTCTACGTCTTACAAATTAGAATATCGTGTTACATTTTTAATTTATTGTTACTATACCGGGTGTAACTGAGTTTTGGTACACCCCCTTTTTCTTCTTTAGTTTTAATTTTAGACTGGATTATTTGTACATTACATATGAATACTATTGTACTACTTTCGGTTTCCCCAGAAATGGTTTGTTTTTCAAATGGAGGCGATGTCCGAGAATCGGATCCATTTTAACTTATTTGCCGGGTAATACTTATAGATATAATTTTGGGATGTTAGAAAAATTATATTTTCGTTTATTTTGTTTTAAGATCTTTGTAATATTATTAAAACTTATCAACATTTAATACGAATATCTTAACTAACATTAAACCATGGAAAAATTTGATTCTTATTTCTGAATAGTTTTTCTGCTTTGTTATAACAAATTATGTACATCCGTAGAATGCGTAAATAATAATGGTCTTCATGGCAACGTTTAAATCATGAAAATACGCTTACAGTTTTATTTTTGTGTACCCTGGTAATGCTTGTTAATGAATTTTTTTGATAAAAACGATGTATGTTGCTGGTAGATGCTCTCAAGACATTCCCCCCCACATAAATAGAGACTGAGGAAGCATTTTATGCTGCAGGACATTTTGTTAATAAATTAAGAATAAGTTACCGAAGCATGGATCACCTTTGGTTTTCTTAAATCATATTACAAAAATTCACTGCAAAATGTATGTAATTGTGTTCATTTAAATGAAAATGCAATGGAAAGGTTATATTTCTCAAATGCATGTTTCTCTCACTAAAATTATTTTATTATTTATAACAATCTCGGAGCACAACGTATCACATACCGGGTGTAAATGAAGAATGGTACACCCCCTTTTTTCTTTAGTTTTGATTTTAGATAAATGAAATTTTAAACATATGATATGTGCAAAAACCGAGCTTTTTGAGCACATTTTTTATTTATTTTTAATAACTTGAAACTACAACTAGTCTTAAAGACTAACCAGCAGCTTATTTTTAACTTAAATTACTACTTGCAATCTCCAGAACTCTGACCCAGCGGCCATCGCTCTTTTAGTCTGATAGTGTACATTTGTTTTTTCTGCACACTAACTTTAACCGAGAATGCCCCTTGGTATGCGAGAAACAAAAACATCCATCGGGATCTTAAAATAGAGACAGTCGAAGCAGAAATCAAGAATATGAAGCCAGGTTACACGACCATGTCAACATTGAAGCCATTCAACTGTTAGAACATTTTAAGCACATGCACACAATTGTTTCACTTCCGGTTATGCCGGAGGTGACCCCAACTTTGTTATTTTAAATGAAACACCCTGTATATTTTAACATTTTTGGAAAGAGGAAACGATTTGGATACAACTGCACTATTTTGGTTAATTTTTATAACCTCAAATAATTTTTGAAACAAAATTAAGTTTTTACTAAGTGTGCCGTGAATTGAATTTTATTAGGTATGTCAACAATCGTCCAAAAAACGTTTTTGTAAATTTTAATTAACATATAGGTTACTAATCGGCTTTGAAGGTTGCAGAATCGGTTTTTTGACAAAAATCTTTTTTTTTTTAAATAGAACTATGGTGGTACAAGCGGTTATTTAAATGGAGCATCTTCTAATGAATCCATCGATACCAATAACTTGTATTTTTATTAAGAGTCTGCTTCAAAAACTTCAAATTATTGTGAAGATTTATTAATAAAAAACTAAAATTTGTTTCAAAAATTATTTGAAGTTATAAAAATTAACCAAAATAGTGCAGTTGTATCCAAAATCGATTCCTCTTTCCAAAAATGTAAAAGTATACAGGGTGTTCCATTTAAAATAACAAAGTTGGGGTCATTTCCGGCGAAACGGAAGTGAAACAATTGTGTGCATGTGCTCAAAAATTCGGTTTTTGCACATATCATAATGTGTAAAATTTCATTTATCTAAAATCAAAACTAAAGAAAAAAACGGGGTGTACCACACTTCATTTACACCCGGTATATCATGGGGAGTTGTAATATACCGCTCCCCCACTTTTTCGGGCTTTTTATCTCAAAATATTGACGTAATTATTACATTTCGGGATCCAATATCTTCCCGGAATCCGGGGTCAAGGAAAAATGTCAAAAATAAGAAACCCTTGTATAAGATGATAAAGAAAGTTATAGAATGGTACAGTATCTATTGGTTTTTATGCAATTAATATTTTGTTATTTACTGTTTTTAGGAGTAAAACTAAATCAAGGTCATGGCTAGCATTAATTATGATCACATTATTTTTTATTTATAAAGGAAACTGGAAAGCATGATCAGATGATATTCTGCCTGAACCTAAATACTCCGAACGTAGTTACTGAAGAGACCTTAAATACTATGTATGTCATTTAAAAACACTGCTAGTTTTAGGAAGTAATCACATAATTATTGTAGTATAACGCTTTAAAAATATCGTTAAAAAGTTAACGTATTTTCTCTTAATTTTATATTGCTTTTGAGTAAATACCATTTTTAGCAACTACAATCCAGGTATAAAACATTAACACGTACTTTAATAATACTCTTAGTATCTTCAAATAGTTATTAATACATCCTAATTTTTGCCATTAAATTTTAGAATAATTAATAAGTAATTAGCAAGCACAAATGTCTTGTCTCAATATTTCTAACTAAAAATTTATTAGAAAAACCGAAGGCAAACTTGAACATTGACAGATAAAATGAAGTGGTAATAATTAATTAATTTAATACTTATAACTTTGATAATTACAAAAATTATTTAATGCATCAAAAGAATGTCCTAAGTAGCGACTTTACATAATAATCTTTCACCGCTCGCTATAGTTTAATATTCAATATCCTTTACTTAGATTTCACGTGCATAGTATAAAACGTTGTATGGGCAATAAAAACAAAAACGGCCTAGCTTTAATAAGATCAGCTTAATAACAAATAAGTACATATTATCGTTCGTAGAGCGCCACACATAATGAGACAGATAACGGAAGCTACCTCACTGGCCACAAACAAGAAACCAGATTAACATGATGTCGTTCATTATCAGGAAGCTATAAAGACTTTACTTTTAAATTTTTATTCATAGAGCAACTTTATTATGATTGCCTTAATTTCTGATTTAATTTTTTTAACATTTTAATAAAAAAATTAAAACTATTAAACGTTATGCTCCAAAATAAACATAAATAACGGTGGTTATGTTGCTAATTAATACGTCTACATTTTATTAACTCAGATAACCATCGTTTATAAACACATGATCGGGGCTCACGCGCGCGTGCTTATAACTTTTTTGAAGTAAAATAATATATCACCACTCCATAATTTAACCTGTCCATGAATAAAATCAAATGCAAAAATATGCTGCCACATAAATAAGATAAATTTGTCTCGTTTAAAAAAGTATGCTATACAGGGTGTCCCAGATAACATTTCCAGCATGGTGGGATCTCGCTTATTATAAGAGATACGGTTTTGCTTAAGTTAGATTAATTATTCTCAAGTATGAGAGAAGCTACAATCTATTTTTAAAAGTTCAAAATTCCTCATTCTTTAGAAGCTATACCAAAAAATATGAAAATGTTGAATTTTTTTGCCTCATAATTTTTTTTGTCTTTATCACTAGATCAATTTTATTTGTACTTTCTTAAGGTACTCTTTATGTTAAATATAACTATTATTTTACATTTTTTTTTATCACGTATCAATTTTGAGATATTACCCATAATTTCATATTTTCTTATTGTTAACTTTGCAATAGTGAAATCTGCTTTTTTTCTGTTTATAATGAGCTTTATCTATTTTCATAAATATCTCACATTTAAAAAAAAAACGTATTTTACGAATCACTTATCAAGCTATCTATGAATAAAAGATCAATAAACAACCAATTAAAAGTCAACTGACGAAATCATTTGTTTGCGATCTTATTTATTAAAATTTTACAATATTGTATAATTCCATAGTCTATGTAGTACGAGGAAATTTGTACTTTTAAAAATTGATTTTAGCTCCTCTCATACTTAGATATAATTCATCTAATTTAAGCAAACCTGTATCTCTTATAACAAGTGAGATCCCCATGCTAAAAATGTTATCTGGGTCATCCTGTATAGAAGGTGATTCAAATACATAAACGATTTGGATTTGCTAGTTGCTAGTATATACCATAACACCATACACTAGTGTTTAAAATATGCGCAAACTTTTTATACTGCATTTAATGGTTTTTGCTATATCGATACGGTTTGTTTTTTCGCCCTTTACTTTTTCGTATTTTTTAAAGGATATACATATACTTTTATTCTATTATCTGTATTTACTTTGATGGAGGACTTATCGTAAAAGAAAATTTTGACACATTGTTTCACACAATAAGAGCTAGAAATTCAACAACGTTTTTTTTTTACCGAAGTAAGTAATTTTGGTTTTCTTTCAATGGTATCTCGATTATGTTAAAACAATTTTCTTACAATATCTTGGTCAATATCGCAAATACGATGGTATGTGTTTTTAAACAGTAAAAAAAGTCCTGACTGCAAATCAAATACAAGAAATAAGAAAGTTTAAGTCAATTTAACAAAACCGAATCTATGTAGGAAAAAATTGCTTAGATCAACAAATGAAAAATAAAACGTTTTGATAGGGTTAAACTAAAAATTAAATGCGGATTAAATTTCAATTAACCTCTGTAGTACATTAAAATTTGATAGCAATAAACTTTTTAGCATCGCCAAAAATAGATCTTGTGAACAATAATGAATAAATTAATAAAAAATTAATATTTAAATCAAATATCGAAATGTTATTATCGTCCAAGTTAGCTAAAACGAAAAAATTTTCTTAATTTGGTCTAATAAACGAATTTTGATTTATACCTCAGAATAAATTCCAACACAACGCGTTGAGTTGCCTTTACCTTTCTATTTAAATTTAATTTTTATTTTCAACTGCCGTATTTATAACTCATTTTGTGTCAGATATTTCTCAAAATTATGTTTTACTGCAACTACTAACGAGGTTTATTACTTAAGTTTAATGTTAACAAAAATACATCACTACTTCCAGTGTATCAGCTATGACCATAATAGTTGCCATTAAATAAGGTTTTCAGATCACAAAATTTATAATTTATTTTTGTATTATTGTATGCAGTTTCATCCGCCATTTATATTATGAAGTAGGTGTGTTGGGATTATTACTAAAAACAAATGAAGTCTTTGAGATAGTAATGAATTCTGGGACATCCTGTACATACAACTCAGGGGCGGATTGGCAACATAATAACCAATCCGCCTCTGTATATACATACGTACAATTATTTCTTTTAAGGTTTTCGCTGCTGTTTCATTAGGCATTATTACCTTTAGGCATTTTACCCAGGTTATAATTTGATTAATATCTCGACGTTTCGCCAACTTTACTGTCGTTATCGTCTGGAGGTTTTAAAAAAATAGAACCTAAATTAAAATGCTTTAAAAATTTCCTTAAAATATATATATAGATCCAATAAACTGTATTTAATTATATTTACTTACTCCAATTAGAATAGTTGGGAGTATAATTTACGAGTATTAAATGATGAGCGTATAATCGTTGACAAAGTAACAAATGCTTGAAAAGACATAATCATTTCAGATATATGCCTGCTTGCTAGTAATAGCAATTTGTAGTATCCTTAGTCTTATCTACCTTCAAAATGATAGAAGAAGTAAGAATTAATAATAATTGGTGCTTCTTTTATCATGTAATAGAAAGTATTTAACTGGCACATGATAACTTTGATTGTTTTACCATAGGACCACCTACAAAATAACTAATAAACAGCTCCTACTGCAAACCACTTTCTGATAAGTAAATGGAAAGAAGTAATTGGGAGAGAGGTTTCTATTAGCTTTTCAAATCAAATGTTGTTTATGATGTGGCGGAACCTTTCATCAAAAATGAATAGTAATAGTGAGATATCAACAATCAGCGTAGACCCCTAAGTGAACATACAAGTTTACTTCCTTGAGTGATTAGAGGTGGCCATTAACGGCAGCAGTAAAGCTCGACGGACATGCAAAGTTCATTGCCAAAGGCACACTCACAGCAAACATTATGTAGGTACTACATGTAGTCGTCTGGCAGTTTCAATGCTAATAGCGGTCTAGATAGTTTTATGCAAGGATAATGAGCTACTCCGCTACAAAGTATGCAGTTATTTAGCATTGTTATGTCAGATGCACATTGCAGTTTTATTATCTGTAACATAACTAGATAATTTGCTTTGTCATAAAAACGAAACAATCTTGTACTCTACTATTTGACACACAACTTCATAATAAATTATAAGTGAAAAATATACAACAAAATATCCACTGAATGTAAGGTCACAAGCAAATCTTTAAAAGCATAAATCTAATAGCGTGCAAAAAATTAACAATTACAACTTACACGATTGCCTCAACCGTACTCTATTAAATCACTTATCTAATAAATTTAACTCAAGTTAATATAAAAATTTAGTGAAATAATTAATTAAATAAATTAAGCGGAAAAAACTGGTGGAGACTGTCCATCTAACATAAAATTATATAGTAAAATTTTAGTAACTAAAAATATTACGATCAGTAAAAACTTTTTAATTTCAAAAAAAAGTAAAGTCCATCTTTACCGCGTATTTTACAATCAAAGGCAGAATTGATGTCCAAAAAAGGTCGTCATGTAAAATAAGAAGCGTCAAATCGAGTGCTTACTCCGACTTTTTTTTTATAAAATAAGAAAAAACTACAGCGCTGCCACTTTTGCACTTCTTCACCAGCGCCAGAGGTACAGGTCGCGGTTCTGTTTCAAATGCTTATACTTTTTTCCTACATACGGTCAATCAATTACAACTTTATTTTGATTTAGTAGGTTTGGTAAAAAACATGTCCTGCAGTGCTAATTTCTTGTTAATATTAAATTTTAATTTTATATTTTAATTTCATTAAATTTAATTTCAGTTTTAAAAACAAACAAAGTACACAAAAACATATCATTCAATTACACACAGGTTTAATAATTGATCAATACATAACAAAACTACTTCACCTTAAACAATAATACGTGAATATATCGGTCAATAAAAAGTGCAGTGAATCATCCTTCTAATATTTCATCAATCCAATCGCAAACGAATGCATAAAAAATTTAAAAGAAATGTTGCTGGTATCAGAATATTTTTGTATCGTTTGTCGTTTTTTAATAATGACGTAAGTTTAAGACAAAATCAAATAGCATATTTTTTTAACTTTGCAGTAATACATTTCTACATTGTCAATTTATTTTTTTCGAGGAAATATACATATATGGTACCAGTAAGTCATGAAAGCATCAGGTGTCTATGAGAGCTAAAGTGACAAATTTTTGGTTTCTAAAGCTAGGTGAACGAATTTATTGTGATCAAGTATCAAATCGAGAAATTTCAAAGGTTTTATTAATCTGATTCAAATCTAATGGCAATCTCACTAATAATAGATTGAAAGTTTACAAAGCTGCTAAATTTCATGTTGATTAATATTAAATATCATTAAAACGTATATGAGGGCCAAACTGAATTGATTAACAATTACTTAATTTTAAAAAAAAACAACTAATTGGCCGCAATAAACAAAATTCGCAACTTCATACTATTTAGTCTCTACCTATCAATTAAGCTTTATATTCAGCTTTTAGTGAAGAATTGCCTTCCTTAGCTACAATTTATCGCTGGTATAAAAATATTTAAAATATCGGTTTAAAGTTTTAATAAGTATTGTAATTATGTATTTCATCAATTTTAAATCGTAAAATAGTATTTTTAGGATCCTTTAAAGAGCTGCTGTAACTAGAAAATGTTTTATGCTTTGATAACTTGTAAAAATAGTATTATGAACTTCTTTTTACTGATAGTGGAAAAATGTGAATGCTCGTGTTTATTAATAATAATATCTGATGGTACATATTAAATAAAATGAAGCTAAAAGCTCATGAAAAGAGACAAGTGCCATTAAAATATAAAAATGGGTTACAAAGACGATTTCATAGTGAAAGTCATATTTAAAAAAAATAATTTGTGACATCAAGATATAACATTTTTATGGTCTTAGAGTATGTTATAGTTAAGGAAATTTGCATCCTATTTAAAATCTTTGAAGCAAAACAAACGTCAAGCTAAATTTACATATCAATATGTAAATATATGTTTAAATTGAAATATCTGCTCCCAATTGTTTTATATGTAATGAGGCCTATAATTAAGTAGCAGCTTTATGTCAAACCAGATAATACGTTGCTATTTATGTTGATAATGTTACCTGCAATTTTTAAACGTTATAAATTTAAATAGCGAAAGTGATGCCCTAAAGTAAACAAGTTCTTTCATACATTTAATAGTATTTATTGTTATCATAAAAATATTGTTTTAAAGCATTTCCAGATTAACACATGCAGTAGAAAGCATGTTTTATACACTTTCCAGCGCTTATAATCAATTATATAAATTTTTAGACATACATCTTTGTAAAAAGTTCTGACTGAATGAAAAGAAATTTGATACCTTGCTCAAGTTAATTGTAGAAATTCAATCTTCCAGGAAATTTAACATACTTAAAATTTACTTTAAGTCAATTAACAGTGTCAACAAATGCGTAATTAGTTTCAGTCATGACTTATTTGGCCAATCACTTGTTAATAAATGATGTTGAAAATTACTTAAAGTTGAATGAAGTCTGAATAACATTTAGCACTGTGTTTGGAATAATATTTCTTACCTGATAATAACGTTAAATTACCTAAAAGCTATTGCTTAATTATGCGCTAATTATATCAATATGTAGTTTCTTGAAACAGCAATTGTAAACAGCACAGTTTTTATAAATTCCTATATAATATCAAACGAGTCATAATTTAGAATTTTCGTTACATTTGTTTTCAAATAAAGCGGTATTTTTTACTATATCACGACTTTGCCTCTGTTCGACGTAACGTATCATCTTCAAGAAGCACGATTATAATGTGTATTTTTATTTTAAGTAAAACTCACGATGTTAACCAAATGTTTTTTTTTTCAGATTTCCTGTACAGACATAATGTTACATTTGACAATGTTACAACAGAAGTGGAAATATTGGATACGTCCAAGTGCGCGGTAAGTACACAAAGAAGTTTGCAAATATATTTCGTGACATACATCAAACAGAATTGTATTTTTATTATTATTCTTATAATTTACAAAGTACAACTCTAGTACACAATTTGTTTCGAGATATTTCTTAAGTGTAGTTTAATTATCATAGTTTTAAGGTGGCGCAATTATGATCTCTGGAGTCAAATGTTCAATTGCTAATAACGAAACCTTAACGATACGCCTTTGTTTCGTAAATTTATTTTCAATTATATATTAAAGGTTGTTGCAGGAAGGCTATGTACGATCTGATGAACGCTCAGTCTGCGCAGTATCGATATCGCGTTCCAGCACAATCTCTGATAGTTTTCTAACAGTTAGCGGATACATTTATGAACTAGTTTGTGGGCGGTAAAAAAAAGTACATGAACGAAGGCAAGAACTATCGCTGGATTTTTACACGCATGCGCTATTTACAATTAACGTAGCCTCTGCATCGCCCACCCCATTAATATTGCTTTCTTCTTACGATGCAATAGACACAAATGTTATTTACAATTAGGCATGTCCATAAAGCAGACCAGCTAATACATTTATTAGTCCATAGTTGACGCATTTGCATAAACCCAGTTCATGTATCAGTAAGTGAATTAGTTCAAAATGCATTGCTGGAACAAACCTTAAAGTAAACAAATCCAAAATCTCAACTTAAACAAAACTTTTGGTAAAAATTAGTCGGATTTTGTTTGCTAGATAACTTGCTTTTAGAATGTAAAATACCGTTCTGTGCACTTTTTGATTGCTCTCATATGTAATTAATTACGAATAAATTAAAATAAGTATATTGTACATATTGTATCTATATCGTTTTTATTTATGTATACATTTTTGATAAACACATAATGTTAGTTACAGTTAAAGGCGATCTTAAAACTATGTTTCAGTCATGTATGTACGTTATACATATACATACATGGTTCCACTAATAATATTTCAGTCAAAGAAATATGCCAAGAGTTTCTTGTTTCATTGTTTTTTTGGAAACATGAGTTTATTTTATCATAAAACTCCCAATATACCTTAATATTAAGATGCTACGTTTATTGCTAAAAAAACTTTTGCAAAAACCAAGTTTCTTAATCATTCCATGTTATATTGTAATCTTTATAAACTTGCTTCAACAAATCGACAGTGACCTTATGATCAGCTTTGCCGTATTTTTCGGACTTGCCATAAACCTTAATAGTTTTATTAGAAGGATCGTGATCAATTTTTCCTCCTCCTAAAACTTCAGCCTTCCAAGTATTTAACGCTCCCTCTTCCTTTAGTTTTTGAAGCTCATTTGAAAGTTTATCGTAAATGTCTGTGTGATATTTGCACTGAGTATAACCCCTTACTAATGATTGTTTGAGATTTTCATTTGACTTTGTCGCAGCGGTAAGTGTGGCCAGAATATACTTGTAGACGCCTTTAGACTCGATATCAACCACTGACACGCAGGATGAGACAGAACGGGACATTTTCTTGATTATGTTCATGACATACCAAATTTAACTGTCAGTCTAACGTTAGCGTAAATCTGAAAAATGAAAAGGTTGTTAAAATATTTAAAGTAAAAGTTTTAAGATTTAATTCATTTTTTCCAGATTCTTTTTCAAATGTATTATCACTTACAGGTATTTAAATATACGCGTACTATTCGGTGAGAGTTGATTTATGTCAAGAAAGTTCATAAAAATACTTTTGTTAAGTGTGCCTTGCTATCACCTTGCTATTAAAACCATTGATAGGCAGGTAATATATATCGAGTTATTGCGAGTCACACCTCTATTACTTTATAGTTATAAAAAAATCTGTAAAACTTGTGTTTGTAAATTTTAAGCGATTTACAAAATGTTAAGGTTGATAGGGCTTTTCCCTCATTCTGTCAGAAATATTATAGGGGTGAACTGAACATCTGGTACATACTGCTAATTTAACTTAATAGGAAAACACTCTATTTAAATAACCGCATGTACCGTTTCATTAAAATAAAATGACTTACTGTCAAAAAACCGATACTGCAACTTTCAAAGCCGATTAAAGTAACCTAAATGTCAATTTAGTTTACAAAAGTGTTTTCTGGACACTTGTTGTCATAATAAAATTCAATTTATTCAGGTCACTTAATAAAAAATAAGTTTTTGTCCAAAAATTATTTAAGGTTATAAAAGTCATCCAAAATGGTGCAGTTATGCCCAAAATTGCTTTCACTTTCCAAAAATGTCAAGATATACAGGGTGTTCTATTTAAAATAAGAAAGTTAAGTTTATTTCCGGCAAAACCGGAAGTGAAATAATAGTGTACATATGAATGAATAATCTGTTTTTTAGACATATCATGTGTCTGAAATTTCATTTATGTAAATTAAAAACTAAAGAAAACCAGAACTCGGTTCACCCGGTATAAATCAATTAAAGAAAGTAGCAATAAGGAACAATTATTTTTAATATAAAGGCTGTCCAGTTTAAAATGAGGTATATGTGTATCTCGGAAACCGTTAGAAATACAAAATCGGTTAAATGGAGAAATAGTTGCGCAATTACATGCGTAACAATAATTCAGTTTTACATTTTCAATAATTCATCCTGTTACGTAATGCCACGATGAAAACAAAAAATGTACATTTTCTTAAAACCTCCATATTACCTTTATTTAAAAAGATTTGTGCGCCAAATTTTCAGGATCGGAGAAACAACTAATAAGGATATTAAAAATGACATTAAAAATATTCTAGGCCTACTATGTTTCGCGCGGTCATACCTAACTTTAGTTTTTCTTATGGTCGCCATATTGGATTTTTGCATTTTTAAAATCTCCATAACAAATGCTTATCAACCATGTAAAGCATCTGTATGTTTAACCTAGGGAAAATATGAAAATTTGCAAAATTAAGGTTTCACCACAGTAAGGCCTTGGTGTCGTGATTAAACAATTGCAATGACTGTTTCTAACGACTGTCAAATAATACATATTTTTCGTAGTGCAAACAAGTTAGTGATTTCCAAGTTTTCAATGGATCGTTTTTTAAATAAGCATAAATATGAAATGTTGGAGTTGCTACCAGGGTGGATAAAAACCATGATTTAAAAAAAAAAAACGATTTATTTGATTTAAATCAGATTTTTTTGATTTAAATCAAATGTACCAAATTATCGAATTTAGTGACATATTCACATGCTATTTCTGTTTTGTGCTAATATATTTAATAACCAGTACCTATATTTAATTCATTGGTGAATTTTTGTCAAAATGAAAAATTAAATATAATGATTAAGAATTTTGAAAAAATCAGTGCTAAATGGTGATGTTTAATTAATTATATACAGGGTGAGTCATTAGTGCGGGTTCGGTCGATTGTGGCTTGAGATATGAAGTTGATTCAAATGCTATTTTATACAGTTTTTTCTAAACAACACAATAAAAATATTTTCAAATATACAGGGTGAACCACCTTTCTGGAACTAATAGCAACTTTTATATTTCAAATACAACACCCAATTTTTTATTTAATATTTTTGACCGCCTTAATTTTAGCTTTGCATCAATATAAAATACTACAGGTTTTTATACGGCGTTGTAAAAAAAAATTAATTTTCTAAATTATTCAAGGTTTTAAGTCTTTATTTAAAAAATTCTCCTGAAGTTATTTTGAAGTACAGAGTTGTAATTTGGTATGGACATGCAGAAAAAATTTCTCTGTTCGCTCGATATGAAAAAATTTGAATCACACATACAGGGGTGTTTATAAATAGGTGGCAACTTCCATGACTTTCAAAAGCTCGTAACTCGATTTTTTCAAATGCAAACCCCTGTATTTTTTTATGTCATCGAATTCGTCTTTAAAAGAGCTTCATATTTTGTTAAGTATGTCCTATACCCAAAACTCTTCCTTTTCGAGATATTCGACATTTTTCTTCAAATCGTTATTGAAGCAATAGAGTGCCGTGGAAATTGAAAAAACTGACTGTTAACTTCACTAAAGTCAAAAACTTGTCATTTATTTTTTGAATTATTGCATTTCCACAATGAATATTACTTTACAAGAGCAAATTGATATGGTTTATTCACCATTTCGTGTATTTAATTACTAATAGTAATACAATTTTGTATTATTATAAATATTATATTGTACTCATATAATCTGTGATTTAAATTGTTTTTTTAAATCACTTGATTTAAATCAATGATTTTTTTAAAAAATCACTTGATTTAAATCTGCTCAACCCTGGTTGCTACTGTGGTGAAACCTTAATTTTGCAAATTTTCATATTTTTCCTATGTTAAATATACGGTTGCTTTACATGTTTGAAAATCATTTGTTATGGAGATTTGAAAAATGCAAAAATCCAATATGGCGACCATAAGAAAAACTAAAGTTAGGTATGACCGCGCGAAACATAGTAGGCCTAGAATATTTTAAATGTCATTTTTAAAATCCTTATTAGGTACTTATCCTATCCTCTGAAAATTTGGCGCATACATCTTTTCAAATAAAGGTAATATGGAGGTTTGAAGAAAATGTACCTATATTTTTCGTTTTCGTTGTGGTACTACGTAACAGGATGAATTACTGAAAATGTAAAACTGGATTATTGTTACGCATGTAATTGCGCAACTTTTTTCCCGCTTAACCGATTTTATATTTCTAACGGTTTCCGAGATAGGTACCTATGTACTTACTTCATTTTAAACTCGACACCCTGTAAAACTTGGTTTTGATTCGAAAATTCTATCTTTGGAAAAATCTTAAAAATATCGTTCTCGATTTTTAATTATTACATTGATTATAACGTACACTAAGAGTGACGCAAAATAATGGTTTACAGCCCGTGTGTAATGACGTAAGTAGTCCATAAATTAATTAGCAACAAACATTTTACGACACCAGATAATGTACTGTGGAGAACAACGCTCACTACGCCTATGCGTGCATTTTGTTTTAAGTTCGTTTCTCCGTTATAATATACTTCCAGTTGTTTTATAACTTATTGGAATGCATTTACACGAGTTCATTCTTATCGTGATGCGATTGCCAGATAAATGGTGTAAGTAGCGAGATGTCAGCCTAACAATCGCCAATTAACCAGCCAGCAACTTTCTTGGATACCTTAGAGGTGTCTGCGACCAAAACACCGAAAAAACGACGAAAATAACGCAATTTTGTCACGCATACTTGATCGTATGGAGATAAATTCGTGCGCACCCATCTACAAACTCTCACACGTGTTTGTGGACACGAAAATACGTCATTATCTCTGTATCTTCGTACTAATAATTATTATACAATAAGATATGGTTGTTATTTTTAGAGGATTACAATCTGTAAGTAATTATTGGGACACCTTTGTCCTTTGGGGCTTTGTCTCCTTATTTGTTTTTGTTAATCCGACGGTAATTTTGCACTTGACATTCTTAAACTTATGCACTTCATAGTTCAAATTCTTTCTTCAAGATTAGATATTTAGAGTAATAAGCTTTTACGCCATTACTTAAATGTGATTTACATCGTTTTGTCTTGCTTTTCTGAGTATAACGCATAAACATCTACACAAGAGATGATTATTGTATACGTACCTATAAACTATAAGTTTCGTTTGGTTTAAGTTGGACAAAATCTGTAAGTGTAAATTAAAAATTCCGTGGTGAATTATACGTTATATTATTGTGCATGGTGTACATTTCGTAAATTAAATTTTTATGACATTTTACCAGTTCACCAACTGTAGCAAAATTGGATGAGTGCTATGTTTTAGGCCAAAATTAATAAATATGATTTTTATAAGAAACTGTAAATTTTAAACAAATATTAAAATAAGGCACTGTTTTTTTTTACGTTCTATTATGTTCCTACAATAAGAATTACATGATTTTTAAAATTTAAAATAATATTGGATCATACACAAAACTAGTAATTTTGCTATAGTAACATTTTAAAGTTCAATAAAATTATAATGGTAAAAAATGGGCTTTTTCAAAGAACATAAATCTTCCACAACTTGTCAAACGTAGGTTTATATGTAGAACTCTAAAAAAATGCAATAATAATAATTTTTAAGATATTATGTTTGTAATACTACAAATCCGTAATAGTCACTGGTCAGTATTATGACGAAAACAGTAATTTATTTACAACAATTATTTAAGAATTGATTATTTATTAAAACACTTTGTAATATTGAATTGTAGCTGTACCTACTGTGTGTTTCATTATTTAAACATCTTAGTAAATTATATTATATTATATACAGGGTGTAGAACTGAATCACGCAACATAGAAATGTCAGTGGTAAAATTTTAAACGTTGCATAATATCTCCAATGCAGATTTTTGTCAAAACGGCGTTATGCAATTTTCAGTCATTGGAAAACTAAAACTTAATGTTGATTTCATTTGTAGACAGTTTTTTTGCCTAAATGCATTTTTTTTTCTAAAATAATTGGAGGAGATATTATACAACTTTTAAAATTTTACAATTGAAATTTCTGTGTTGCGTAATTCAATTCTACACCCAAAATATATTTTTATAATTTATTTTTTAAACAGCAACATAAGTTCTGAATATCGGAATTATCTGAATATCTAGAATGACTGCAAACAATCTAGCGCAGTCTTTCTTATTCAATGCAAATAGATGTAGTAGGTTGATTCTCAGTTGCTCCAGATTGATAAACTACGGTTATATTGGAGCTTTGTTTTTGACTTTATTTATTGCTATTCCATTTTAGCTATATTGGTTTTCATAATAACTGGAACAGTGTGTTGTAGTGATTTAGTGTACCGAACAAAGTTTAACTTTCAAATGTATTTACTTCTAATTCAAACCTTCTTTTGATACATGTTTAACAGTCTTAAAATAACGTGTTTTTAAAAACTGTGTCAATTACTTCTATTTTTTTTGTGACAGTGCCTTTATCACAAAACTTTTTTAATAATAAATATTTTCACCAAACGGGTCGATAAGTTCTTCGTTGATAAATAAAAAAGTTTAAATATTGTTTTAATGCCGTTTTAAATGTAAAGTCAGTGCTGGCGCGCGAGTATCTAACGCCCCTAGGTAAAGAAAATTTAGGCATCCCTATACGTTACCGTGTAATATGTTTTTGGGGATTTTCGCAACCGTCTAGCAGCAAATAATTTTTTTTTAACGCGAGTTGATCCTCAAAAACATATTTGTATCTATATAATATCATTATGAACTTTTAAATATTTTTTTATTAATTAACACTAATACATATTTGCACATACAATGTATATGACTACTAATATTTTTGTAGGAACAAAAATTAAGTAACATACATTTTTCGGGCTTTTGGTTTTTCGAAGTTTTGAATTAATTCATCTATATCGATTGTAAATGCAATTTCATGCTGTATAGATATATTCTTTTTAGACCAATAAGTCGTTCTTGACACATCGTAGAGCGCGTGTTCGTTTATATAAGTTTTAATTTAAAAAAAACTCATTTCTGAACTTGCTAGTTTGCTACCGATACCGGCAATGTCGCAAAAATTTCCAGAAATAAGCACATTTGGAACATTATGTATCTATATACAGAGAAGACAAAAAGTATGGAAACGCGTAATACGTTTTATTAATAAATCTTTTATATAAAAAGTGTATAGAAAATTGTTAGCAACGTACCTACTTCAATTATTTTTGGTCAACCGTGTGCACGATCGTCATATTTTTTAAAATGGTAATCTATTTATTTGATTTTTATGGTTAAGATAGTTGTAAAGAGAAAAAAATTCTTTATCAATTAAAGTAAAAAAATATACGTTGCCATTAAAAAAAAAAATATGACGATTGCCTGTCAGTTGCAGACGGTTGGCCAGAAAAAAATTGAAGTGCTTTAAACTGTAGCTAATAATTTGCCATGCACTTTTTGTACAATACATTTTTCATAAAACCTGTATTTACGTTCCGTCAATATCTCTCGAAAGATCATGTTTTTAGTAATTTTACGTCACACACTCTTAAACCGCTGCTTAAGTAACCTTTTGTAATTTATTTATAGGTATTTCAAAAAAAAAATTAAATCTGTTTTGATTTCATCGTCTGCTTTATACACAAACTGTTTTTTTTTTTTTTAAATAGAACTCTTGTTGTTCAAATTTAGACATTACACCTTAGACTTCAGCGGTTTTTTTCGTTTCTGTTAACATTGTTTCAAATTCATCATCATTTAGTTTTTTTTTTATGAGCAAGGGTGGCGTCCCTTGGCAATTATTGCCTAGAGTTGCCTTATGGTAAAACCGGCCCTGTGTAAAGTGCAGAAAAATATGAACTTTAGAATCGCCTACACCCGAAAAAGTTTATAAGACTTGCTAGGTACTTTGTTGGTACGTACATATCTATGCGCTGTGCCCGAATTCGAAGATCACCACTGACAAACTTCTATATCTTGTACCTATGTGCAATGTTGCTTTTAAATGGGACAAAATAATTTGTTTTGACATTTCTTTGACCCTATGTTACATTTTCTTAAAAAGAAACCGTCGGCATATGCTTTATTACACTTATTTTGATTTCTGAGTTGTAAACACAGCTGCAAAAATTAGGTTTCCATTAAATAAAAGATCATTTTTTAATATAGTGCGTTAGGGTAATACCGCCTACCCAAGACATTATTCTGGATATTTAAAAAAAAATGTGGTCAGAGATTAAAAATAAAAATATTAGCTGCAAACACAAACTATATTCTTCAATAATCACAGACACGACCCTTGGCTAATAAAATAAATGTTGCAAAGCGGGAAATTCAAACATGGGCGATATTTAAGACCGGGCGGTATTACCCTAACACACCTTAGTATAATATAATATAAAACTTAGCTTTAGCATATTAAATTTCTTATCTTTTTTTATCTCAAAGAACTACTAATCAAAATGGAATTGAATGTACATTAAGTGAACATAAAAAGTAAAAATTAATAAATGTAGTAATTTTAGTAGATAAACTTTTAGTAATTAAAAACCACTAATATAAAATCAGAACTTCAGATGTTTGTATTTTTTAATAATGATTAAAGCTTTTCAATAAATTATTGTTAACTGAATTAGTATTTAATTATTTATATAATCTGTTATTCAAAAATTTTAGAAAAAAATAAAGTAAAACTGTCAAATATTTAGGTATTTTTATTGTTTAACTTTATATTTTAGTCGTATTCTTTATTTTATCTTTCATTTCAAAGCACTCTATTTTAATGGGGTATTTCTACTGCTTTTCAGAGATTCTTAATAAAAATAAATGCGTAAAATCAAATAAAACAAAAAGATTGTTATACCAAAACCGGCTACGATTTTGATATTAAAATTGTTACTTTTTTGTTTATATGAGAATCAAATATCGCTAATTAATACTGCATCTTCAACGGTATCTTTCACAAGCGTTTTTGTAATCTAACATAATAATGGAGATATTAGAGATGTAAAATATTAATTAATTTTGTTTTTTTTGTGGTCATCTCTACTTTGACAAAAATATAATCAAAGTTTAAGAATATTTTAATTTATGTACAAAACAGGCAAGGTCTGTGTCTGTCCCGTTTAATTAACCATGTTTTATAATACATGTTATTAAGCCATGATTATTAAGTGAGTAATTTAATAATTATTGAAGTGATTTTCTTAAATCCGATATGTTAACTTATGAGATTTGCTAATCCGATTACGGTTAAAAAGTTGCAAACTGTTGGCCTCGAATTTCTGTATGACTGTCAATCGTTTAATTCTAAATTGAGGAGGTTTAATTGTTGAAAACCAAATAATCAAGTCGAATGTGCATATTTTCTCTATTTATATTATATCATATTAAATCGAATCACAAGAATGTGTAATTTTTAAAAATGTTTAAAAGAACTAATTTTGACAAACTTTAATTAATATCTACTCTACGATATACAGGGTTCTCGTTTTTCGAGGGCCACTATGGGGATCTCGTAAACGGTAAGAGTTACGACTTTGGTTAAATTAGGGCAAAGTTGTATATTCAGGTGCACAGTAATTTGATGCAAACAGAACTTATCTCTAGCTCTTTTAGTTTTTGAGATATAGGGAAAAAAGTAAAAAAGTGGATTTTTGTTTTTTGCCCGTAACTTTTTCATTTGATGTTACAATTTTTTTATGGCCACTTTTTGCAAGGAATCAAAATCCCTAATTATATTTTCCATACGACGTTTCGCTTTTTCTAAACCATCATCAGGTCAATTTTCAATAAATAAATAAATTAATACCTACCTATTTTTGTTTTGTGTTAATTCTTTAACTTAAGCCCTTAAATGGTAATTTCTTGCGGTTCACACCTGCTTCCAAAAAAAAGGGGACAAAGACAATTATTTTCTATGCCAGGAACTTTTCAAAATAATTTATTTGTTTTTGCCATTTTTAACAACAATTGTTTTAAAAAAGTGCTTAGTGTTATACATTGTCGAATTCAGAATAAAATCCCGTACAAATTGGCGTTAAAATCAGATATAGCGTCCATAAGAAAAAATTGACCTGATGATGGTTTAGAAAAAGCGAAACGTCTATGGAAAATATAATTAGGGATTTTGATTCCTTGCAAAAAGTGGCCACGAAAAAGATTTTACAGATATGAAATTCGACATCAAATGAAAAAGTTACGGGTAAAAATCAAAAATCCACTTTTTTACTTTTTCCCCTATATCTCAAAAACTAAAAAAGAAAGATAAGTTCTGTTTGCGTCAAATTATTAAGCACCTGAAAATACAACTTTGCCCGAATTTAACCGAAGTCGTAACTCTTACCGTTTACGAGATCCCCATAGTGGCCCTCGAAAAACGAGAACCCTGTATATCTACGAATTAACCAGCCCAAACTATTTCTTCTCAATAGCATAAAACTGGAGGACAAATACATTATAAATTTATATTTAGTATTTTTCATATGCATAGTTCTCTCTATTATAAGTGTAATGTGCTATCGTTTTATTCATCTAGAATTTTCTAGGTAAGCCACGCTTTGCCGCAGGATTTCTGCAACGAACCGTTCATTTTTTAATTTATCAAGCAATCGAGCGGTGCGCGCACTTATTTATTATCATTATCTCTGATTCGATTCAAGGCGCCGTACGTGGCCACATAACTTGCGAATGGTACGCTGTTATTTTCTCTAGAGACCTCCTTTATGCTATTTATTTCTACCGTTTGCGATACAAAAAGCGTAAATGAGTATGTAGTACATGCAGAATTAATTTAATGCATTTTTGTAATCGACACTACTTTGATTCGCAACTAAATTAAGTTAGAATTACCAGCGAATGTTGATACATGTGTGTAAAACAGGAGAAAAACATATCTACTTCAATGAGATACGTATATCCTACAAGTCATAAAAACTAGAACACTAATTGACATACCTTTACACTTTTGTATGTCTTTCAGTAATTCTACATGTGAGTAAGTTCCAACTCTTCCACTGCTGCCTTTTATTTTTAGCATGCAATGCCTATAATAATAATAAATGCACCCGGTATATTGGTAGTAAAAAGCATCAGAGACTTTAAGATCGCAAAGTGGGAATAATCCAAAGTTTTAAGGCTAAGGTATTTAAACTTGTTTAGTAAATTGGTAAACCACAAAAAGTTTCACTAAAAATTTTAATTTTTTTTTAAATTTTTAATTTTTTTTAATACAAACTTAAATAATGAATTTTACTCATACGTCTTGTTTTAAATACAATTAATAACTTTAATTCTAAAAAAAATGTATTTAATGTAACTTAATTGCCAAAAAAATGCGGTTACAATTAATGATGGTTTTCAGAAAAAATGTAAATAAACTCTCTTCAAACTCATCAGATCATTTTTTTTTGTACATCTGATATAAATTCATCTACTAATAATAACTATACACCTGCAAAGGAATTCAAAAATGAAAAATAAGGATCATTTTTATTTTGAAAACCATAAGTTACTAACACGTGTTCTATTATTTTTAACTATTGTTTTTACCCATCAATGTTTTCTTATACTGAATTTCTTTTTACTTCGCACGTAAAGTTACTTTTAAAATCCTTCGTTTTTTTGTATGTTTTTGAAGTGGAAGTACCAAAATATTTCCTTCTTTTAAAAATATAAGTGTGGGCGGTAATATAATTAAGTTAATGAAGTTTCACTCACTTTTGACGTAATCGGAAGTAAACAAAAATCAGGCTCTATTAACATATCGAAAAGTTTAAAACGTTTTGGTTATCTAACACAGAAAAATGGCCAACCAGACATGTAGATAAATGAAAATCATAGTTGTTGTAAAAATGATATCGATTTGTGCAAAGATTAACTTTCTTTTTCATTAGGATTTAGGACTATATAAACTTTTGTAGAAAACGCGTTTTATAGCTGGTGGATTAAGCTGTTAGTTTCATTTCACTAATAAAATTTAATCCGCAAACTTTTATGAATTATTTACTATCTTTTAAGTAATTGGTCTAGTAACAGGAGTAAATTATATTTCAATAAATTTAACCTGACTTTCTTATTTTTATAAGAAGCAAAGTTACGTATTATGTTTTATCTCTAGCGAAATAAATAATAAATTAAATATAATAACATTTCATTATGCGCAATTTATAATTACCTTTCATTGCATTTTCGGCACTCATCAAGCACACCGTTTCCTATATTCCAGCTGGTCTGTTATGGCACTAAGCGTGTAGCTTCTACAAATTCAATTTTTTTTTTAATTGTATCTATGATGGTTGGCATGTTTACAAGTTTAGTCGTTTATTTATAATTCGTTACCTACAAATTAATTATCAAATTTTACCACCATAGTTTAAAATGTATTACAATTGTAAAAAGTTTAAAAAACATTAAAATAAAACCTTTTATTAACGACCTACCAAAATCAAAAAGTTATTTTTTAAGGCTTGTGGACTAAAAACTGTAGAAAATGAGTTAGAACCTGAATTATTTAAGTGAATTATATAAAATTTAATACAAATATATTTAGTTTAAATCAAGTACAAAATCATCTATGAACAATGTCTTTTATAAAAAAAAAAACTACACCATTTTGAGAGCCCAAAACTCTTCGTGACTTGCGTTCCTAATTTTTACTAAATAAAGTCTTCATAGATAGCAAAATAAGTGATTTTAAATTTTACAACTATACAGGGTGGCCCAAATTCGATGGGATTATATGGGTATCTTCTTTAATATTCAACATAAAGAAACTGTTCAATTACCAAAAATGTGCAATTTTTTGGTACAAACTCAGAACAGTTTTCAAAAATATTCTATCATTTCTGATGTTTTTAAGTTATTGGAGAGAAAAAAGTGTTTCTTTGTCATATTTATAATGTGCTATGTCTTCTTTATTGTTGTAAATATCGAAAAAATTTATGAACATTATTTTTAGATATTTTTATGTTAAATTCGATTATAGGTACAAACAAAAACAATAACCCTCGCTTTTTAAAAGTTATGACACAAACTTACCTTTTTTTTAAATTGAAGTTTTAGTTGGCTATGATCTATTTGAATCCTTATTTTTTCCCCATTCCAAATATAAAAAAGTTGATGTTATTTTCAATAATACGTAAGTTACGAAGGTTTTTTAATTTGTTGTTGAGATAAACATTGTATAGATTTCAACATAAGATAAACAACAATATACTACATAACTGCTGATTCTGACTATATTGTTGTTATCCCATGTTAAAATATTTATAACATTTATTTCAACAACAAATTAAAAAACCTTCGTAACTTACGTATTATTGAAAATAATAACTACATCAACCCTTTTATATTTGGAATGAGAAAAAATTAAGGAATTAAAATGGGTCATAGCCAACTATAGCTTCCATTTAAAAAAAGGTAAGTTTGGGTCATAACTTTTTAACGGAGAGCGTAAAAATATTTTTTTGATATAACTTGACAAAAATATCTAAAAATAGTATTCATAAATTATTTCGGTATTTTCAACAATAACGGAGATATGACACATTATAAATATGACAAAAACACTTTTTTCCAATAACTCGAAAACCGGAAATGGTAAAATGTTTTTGAAAAAAGTTCTGAGCGTGCACATTTTTGATAATTTAACCGTTTCTCTATCTTAAATACTAAACGAGATACCCATGTAATCCCATCGAATTTAGACCACCCTGTACATCAAATGACAAAATAAATTTTTTTAAATGAAATTATTACTGATATGAGTGATATAAAGTAAATTTTAGTAATTCCATTCTCCATTTTTATTCAGTTCAGTAAAAAAATCTTCCTAAATACAATACCATTCCAGATTTATATATTTTTAGAGAATTGCTTTGACTTCCAGTCGTGAGTTTTTTTAAAGGATGTAAAATTGTTGGAAATTTCCATGAAAACGACAAACAATTTTCAACAAAAAATCACTTCTTGTGATATTACCCTTGAAAATTTTATATTTTTTACGTTCATATTATATTATGGTTGTTATATAGTTGTTTTAATTTTATAAATAGTAGCAACGTACATCTAATCTAGTTTTTTTTTAAATATGCTTTGCGAAAATGTAGCATCTATTTTTTACTAACTACTATTTATATTTTGCGACGTTATTTTATATTTCTTGCAACTAGACACGGAATAATAAATTTAACAAGTTTAAAGCTAAAAGATAATCATGTAAGTACATGTGAAAGTCGATTATACACTAATGTCACTATTTAACATGTAATCTCCATGTTTAAGCATTAGAGCTCGTGTAAATTGAAGAGGGTAAGAGAGCAATGATTAGAAAGTTGAATTTAAATGTGTTTTTCGTGACTTTGACGGTATTATGGAGTGATAAGGTTCATACACAGTAAATCTTCAGAATTAAGTGCTGACTATAAATCGAAAAGCTTTTGATTATTATTAATAATAATTTAATCGGCGTGGACGTAGGACGTGATCACAGAGGTAGGTATGGTATTAATAAGCGTTAAACAGGACCCGCTAACATACTGCTCCACATCACTGATGCAGTAGTCGCATTTACATAAGTGAATGTGCTCCTGCTACGCCTACACAATGACTTTAGTTTTATCAAGATAACCAACAAACTACGAATAATAAGTGCACATGCTCTTTGTTTTCTTGTTGATGTTATTTTTTAATCTGTAAATTATACAGTGCGTTACAAAACAAAGTCCCAGCGCATATTCGAATTTGAGTGTTCACTTATAATTAAAGCTAATAGACAAGTTCTTTGTTTTAAAATGATATACTTAGGGGAAAGCGGGGCAGAACGGACACTTTAATATACAAAAAGTTGTAATTTATTAATTTAAGGTAGGAAAAATCTGAAACTTTGTATTTGTATTCTCTGTTTATTCGTTTTTTAAAATTTAATTACAAAATAAAAAATAATCCCAAACTATAAAGTGTAAATTCAAAAAAAAAAAAATGGTAAACGGCCCATTCTGCCTCAGGGTTGGGGCAGAACGGAACCTTCTTTGCAAAATTGTTTAATTTGTTTATAGAGTCAAAGTAGTCGTAGTAGAACGTAAATGAGCTTATTATTCCAACAACGTAATTATAATAATGTAGATATTTCAAAGATATTTGCTTAACAAACTTAAAATTAATTAAATAAAACATAAAAAATTTAAAAAATTATTTTCGTTATTCAGTGTCTGTTAAATCATAGATATTAGATAGTGTCAACAGAGGGTTACAGTACAAGACACATTTTTAGAAAAGAAATAAGAAAGAAAAATCGGACATGGGGCGGAATGGAACCTCGGTCCGTTGTGCCCCGGTCCGTCGTGCCCCGGTCCGTCCTGCCCCATCCGTTGAAGTTAGGTACAGTTCAATTTCCTCTAGAATGGTCTATCTATAGCAGTGGTCTCAAACTCAAATTGCATGCGGGCCAAATGCACAATCTAAACGAGCCGACGGGCCGGATTTTTTTTTAACAAAATGATAGTGAATATACAAGCTATTGTCCTTCTTTATTTACAAAATTTTTCTTCGACACATACAGAAAAGATACATATGTTTGTATGTAAATAATTATAAACTTCGGTATTTCTTACTGCAACTTAATTTACTGATTGTACGGACGTGGAATGTTCTCCCAAATTACCCCAGTCACGTGGCCTGGCATACAAGCATACAGTGACAAAAACAAGACCCCAACCTATTCAATCTCTCTTTTTCCTTCAATAGCAGTCGCACACATAAGCTCAGTCATACATCTTTATGTCTCTAAATCTAAAAGCACCACATTTACAAAAAAAACATAACTGAACTGTATTCGCGGGCCGTGTAAAATTGCTTTTGGGGCCGGATGCGGCCCGCGGGCCGCCAGTTCTATACCACTGATCTATAGTATAGTCCAGGGGTGGCCAACACATGCGGCTCTTTGAAGGATTATTTGTGGCTCTCGATAAATGTACCCGAGTTCCCTTTTCATTTTTGTGCTATTATATTTAAAAAAATTATTATCGTTCCGTATGTGTTTCAAAATGTCTTTTAAATTACTGACAACAAATATGAAAGACTAAGTGCAACGTTGTAACAAATTTCATTTCCGTCCAAGTTAAGAATGATATGACTCATCGAAAACTGCGCGAACGAACATAAACAGTGACGTAATCGTCCGTAATCGACCGACTCCAGACCGATTTTGACCGATCAGTATTAACTAACCAGCATCTCAAAGAATTACTGAGAAGTGCTGTCACCAATTATTCACCAAATTTTAAAGAATTATCAAGAGAAGTAAAATAAATGTGTTTAATTTTTAATATTTAAAGGTAATTTATGCTTGTTGGAGACCGGCGGTGCTGTCATATGTACGCTGTGTTCACTTGTAAGCGTTTGTGCGTACAAGTATTTATAAATGTTGTGACCCATTACACATGTATGGCCTACATTTAATTTATCCTATGCATTTAAAAAACAGAAAACCTTAACCAACCTCTAACCTGACCCTTTATTATTGTCCAAGTGAACGAGGATGAGGTTAAAGGTCGGTGAAAGTATTTTTAATTGTAAGTTTTAATGGATTGCAAAAACCTTTATAATGAATTTTACGCCCAAACGCTTGCATGTGAACGTAGCGTTTAAACACGAGAACATAGCGTTAATACCTGACAGCCGCGCCGGTCTCCAACAAGCATAAATTACCTATTTAAATTCAATACACATATTTTGTACTTTTATTTATATGTTTTCAATAAATATAATTTCTGTAAAAAAAAAAAAATTTAATACCTTTTTTGCATACCTTTTAAATACGTATTTAATTGCGGCTCGCGAAAAATTTCAAATTTTGAAAAATGGCTCGGACTATCAAGGAGCTTGGCCACCCCTGGTATAGTCTATGAAATATACAACAGTAAATACACAGGAGCGTAGTCCAAGACTCGTAGTTTAATGATATATCAAGAAAAAATTTAATAAAATTAAAGTTTTTGTTTAATTTGCATATGATGACGACAACCAATTACAACACAGAACGATAACACAAGCAAATACGGGACACGTGCGAATACGCTTATCCAGAATTGTCCAGAATGGCAAAAATATCGCCAGTCTGTTTGTTATGCTTTACAATGGTTCCTAAGTTTTCTTAGTTAGTGCCACGGTACAATTCAAAAAATAAGCGATGTTCCGTTCTGCCCCGTGGTTCCGTTCTGCCCCGCTTTCCCCTATATTGTTGTTTCAGATTTGATTGGAAGTGACATCGAAATATAATTATTGAATATCTTTTGTGTTTGGACTTTTTGTTTCAATTCGTTTTTGACAAGTTTAAAAAAAAGTTAATTTGCAGTAGTATTAAACATTTGTTTCTAAATCAATTGTATTCAAAGAAAAATACCCCTAACTAGTAAATGTTAGAATCATTTAAGTGTTTCGTTATGAATATAAATAATATACGCTTAGTAAAATATCGCTTATCTGGTGATGTATACAAATAAGATAAGTAATTTTTTACCAAACGCATATAAACTAATGCAAAAGTTGTATTTTTTGAGATACATATAGGGAGAAAATTTCGGAACGCACGGTATACAAAAATATAATTAGAATAAGATATGTTATTAAAAAAAAATAACTTAACACGTTGAGCATCGACCCCAAAACAGCAAATGTGTCGCTGGGACCAAGCCATTTTTTAATATATTTCAGGAATTTATTTTTTTAACTTAGTGGTTTTTTACGTCGTCGCACAATCTGCCCAACCCTAACACAAATATACTTGCCTCTGGGACCGTAGGTACAACCAGGGGTTTGGAGCAGTCCAATTTTTTAGTTGCTCCGCTCCGGCATCAAGATGCCTGCTCCAGCTCCGCTCCCGCTCCGCTCCGCGCTCCAAATATTAATAAAATAAGTTTTTTATTTAAAAATTTGTTTTTAAAAACAAAGCTAAAATTTTATGAGATATGTGGAAATGGACCAAAAATTACAATATTTGACCCTATGAAACAAGTGAAGTTAAATAAATGAACAAATTATTGATCTTCAGTTATAAAAGTGAAAAAAAGAAAAAAAAGTTCTTTAAAATTTTTTAAAATTCAAATACAAAATAATGAAAATTAATATTCAGAAAAGTTACATTAAATAATTTTACTTCAAAAAAATCAAATTTAGTTTATTTATAATTTTATTAAATACTATACTCATGAGAATAATTCATTTAAAAAAAAAAATGCAGTTTATAATAGTAAAGTGGAGCAGTGGAGCAATCAAAATTCTTTGTTCCGGGCTCCGCTCCCGCTCCGGGCAAAAACCCATTGCTCCACTGCTCCGCGCTCCAGCTCCGCGCTCCGCTCCAAACCCCTGCGTACAACAGACCTGTATAGGAAAATAAATGCATATCGTGGCCACCGGTGGACACCAGTAGTTTAAACTAAACCTTGCGAGTGGCCACCGGTGGCCACGCGGTCCGTGAGTCAAGTCAAAAAATGGCCACCGGTGGCCCATGCGGCGCTCAACGTGTTAAAACTTTTATTTGCATAACTGGAATACTTTATTAGAATACTTCAAATTGATTTGTGAAAAATGAATAAACAAAGATTATTGTTGCAATAAAAAAAAATCCAAAGATGGTGGTAGTAACTAACTAGAACTACCGCATTTAGTACAACTTTGTACTTTTTATTGGCTTTGTTTTGCAATGTACGTAATATGAGTTTTGGGAAGTAAAAGCAATGATTGTAAAAATTCTTTTTAACAGCTTTACAGAAATGAGTTAAGTACCAGCAATAATGTCTTGTCTGTCATGTATTGGTTTATAAGATTTGACAAATTAGAAACTTGTTAGTGGATACGTGTAAAAAAGGGCAAGTAGAGGTTACACCCCATATTGCAAATTGCATAATGTCGCTGCAGTGATTTCCATTCATAATGACACGCCTGTATGTTGCAATAAATCACCAACAATAAATGCGCAAATGACCTGTAGGTGGTGGAAAGAATATGAAGTGTATCTATGAAGATGACGTCCCTTTATTTTAAAAACCCTTAGACTTATTATTATACAGAGTGTTTCATTGTTACTGAAATAGACTTATTTTGTTTTTAATTAAAAAAATGTCAATACACAGTGTTTCCGAAACTCCAGGCTCATTATTGGTAACTTCTAAGCAAAGTCGATCAGATAGGATAACAGTTGCTGTTTTACTTGCACATATAGTTTTTAAAAAAATTCCATGGCAAACTAAATATGATCCGAAAATTCAAATTAGTCATTAATTTACATAATAAACATCTACATTTATACCTCAAAAAAACGAAAGTAAAAAGTTGCAAATTTTTTTTACAGCATTTTTTGCTTAGACATTGGTTTATTTGTAATATAAATGACAAAGCATGTTTTAAATAGAAACCTTACTTGGTTTTGACCTTATAAAAGAGCTTGATTTTTCTCTCTTCAGTTTTATGGTTTAATAGGTTAATACATGTAATATAATATGTGCTGTTTAAACAAGACAATACTCTAATCGGGATACTTTAGCTCCGTGGTAAACACTAACCCTTAGAACTCATATGTCGAGTGTGACTTGACATTAATATTATTCACACTATCACACTACTCCCATGTCGAATCACACTTGTGACTCGACATTTCTAAGTTGCCAGTTTAAATGGGTAGGTACTATATTTGGCAATTATTTTTTTGGTCAAGATAAGTAACGTCACATGTAAATGATCCTTTTTTGCAACAGAAAAAGTCCCTAAAATGTTCAGCTATACGATATTTTGGGTGACAAAATCGACGACACGCTATTATTGTATGCAGACCATACTGCCACCGTAAGTACCTACCTATGAAAATTGCTGACAATGCGTTGTAATTTTGGCGCCTGGATTTTATGATAGGTATCCATTTGAAAAATGTTTTTGAAAGTGGACGAAGGTAATTACCGTTAAGTCTTACCTATAAAGGGTAGTTCACACAGTGACACTATCTAGTTGCTGTGGTATCAAATGTCGTCGTCTGAACATCTGAACAGCCTGATGTCGCGATGCCACGATGTCATGAAGCTAGTGCCGCGATGTCGCGACACCGATATTGACGTAAGCCTACCATATTTTTATATTTTGACATAACAGACAAATAATGTACATTTGTTTGTCATCGATTTCCAATTTATCATGTCCTCAATAGATGTTCTAAAAATTTAAGAGCATTATCAACAATATCCTTGTTTGTGGGACCAAGCTATTCCCGAATATAGCGACTTCAAAATAATTAGTTGCTCTGCAACACTCGTTGCTGCAGTTACAAGAGCGGCCATTTTTATTTTGATGTCGCGACGCTCAAATATATCATTTTACGTGTGAACAGGGTGGGCAAATTTAGATGTTTTAATAGCGAATCTCGGTAACTATAAGAGGGATCAAAAAACGGACCGCGCATCGTCGATCTCTTTTTTCGAGAAAAAGCTAATGGTGAAAACTAAAATTGGTTATCGTCTTTTGTTTTCGAGATCGTCGAGAACTCGATTTTTTCGACTTTTTGTTTTATGACTATATTTCGCTTGTTTATGAAAATAAACAAAAATAATTTTGACGTTCTACAGGCACTTTTTTGATGAGAATGCAGTAGCGTAGACAATTTTTCAAAAAAAAAAACGAAATTCGAGTTGTGACATAAAGTTGTATTTTTTTGAATAGAACCTATAGTTGGCTATGACTTATTTAAATTCCTTATTTTTTTGTCATTCCAAATATATAATGGTTGATGTACTTAGTTATTTTCAATAATACGCAAGTTACGAAGGTTTTTTAGTTTTTTTTTTTTTTAACAAAATTATAGTAGGCTGTGAAAACAAAATCAAAACAAGGTGTAAAACCTTTTAAAACTCATTTGGTACAGGTTACGAAGGTTTCGTAATCTGTTATTGTGATAAACATTGTAAATATATAAAAATAAGGAAACAACGATAGTCGGAATCTGCAGTATTGTAGTCTATTGTGGTTTATCTTGCTATAAGTACACTAATTATTAATGTGCATACTACCGCACAGTCTCTGCTTTTTAACTTTTGCTTAAACTAACTCCAGGTTTAACCCTTTTAAGTCTTTTTTTACTAATCCTGTAGTGTCCAGGAGCTGGATCGCCTCGACATTTACAAGCTTGTATAGCAAAAGTTTATTATCTAGGGACAGAGGAGTTCCTCCCGATTAGCCAGTACATTTTTTTATATTTGATACCTATTTCTTCCATTTTTTTCTTGACATGAGCCTTCCAGCGTAGCTTAGCGTCCAGTGTAATACCTAAGTATTTTGCTGTGTTGGAGTATGGAATTTGTTTATTATTTAAGTTGATTGGCACATGTTTAATTCTCTTGTTGGTAAAATTGACATGTCCTGACTTAGTTTCATTTAACTTTAAACGCCATGTTTTTGTACAGTTGTTGATCTGATTGGCAGCTGCTTGTAATTTCTCGAACGATTCTATATGGTTTCTTTCTACTGCTAAAATAGCCGTGTCGTCGGCAAAGGTCGCTATAGTATTGTTTTTTAACCTTGGAATATCACAAGTATACAATAGATATAGGACCGGACCTAGTACGCTTCCTTGTGGAACTCCTGCTTTAATTTCTTTAAGTTCTGAATAAGATTCTTCTTGTTTTATTCTGAAGTGTCTCTCTGAAATGTAAGACTAAAGAATTTGGGAGTATTGTTTTGGGAGGAGCGATTTTAGTGTAGTTTAAACCATCATGCCACTTTATCGAAAGCCTGCGCTACGTCTAAAAAGATGGAAGAACAAACTTTTTTTTTTCTATGACGTTTCTAATTCTACGTACTTGGTCAATAGTTAAATGTTTATTTCTATACGCAAACTGATGAGAGGAAATTAGTTCTTTTTTTCTATTAATGGTTTCATTTTCTTAAGCAACAGTTTTTCGAACAGTTTCGATATAACAGGAGATTAGCCTGTAAGATAAAACTTCATGGGAAGGTTTCCCTAATTTAGGGATCATAATCACCTCTGCAACTTTCCACAGCCTAGGTACATACTTGAACCTAAAGGCAGCATTTATTAGGGTGGTCAATTTTACTATGGCTTTCCTTGGGAGATGTCTTAGCACTTCACCAGTAATTAAATCAAACCTTTTTTCGAGTTAATATATTATTTAATTTCAGGAAAATGTAATTAGTAAAAAAATCTATTTGAATTGGTCTCTATTAAATGTCTTTGAAGTTTGTTTTTAATATTGACTGTTTATAATGTTAGGGAGTTATTGAAAAGCAAATTAATAAAAATTAAGAGATTAAGATGTGTAAAATATTGCAACTTTTTTTTTGAAAGATGTGTGGAATTAGAAAACGTGTTTGGTGAGAACGTTTTCGTTGAATGCAAAATTGTACCTCATGTTCAAAATACCCGTATGATGTAAATTAACTCTTCATTTCAGTAACTTATAGACGCCCACATTCGTAAAACATATTTTCACATACTGACATTATAGATATAATGTGTAAACATGACCTCCACTTAACAGACATGAGTATTATTTATCGTTGTATTGTATCTCACTATGTTTATCTTTAATCGCACCTTACTATGAGGGAGGTTATGCTTCACCTAACTTGTGATTTTATCATTCCATGACTATAGATTAATTATATATGATTTAGAAATTACGGCTCAACAGTAATTGTAAAACTAGACGATCACCAAGTAACTTGTCGACAGCTTGTTGTGTTGATGTGATTAATAAAAATAATAAACCATAAATTTATCGGCAACCTTGAGTTAGGTAAGTTCCTATAATATGACTGTAAATTTATTATTAGAAATCTTTCGGGTTTTTTTTAGCAAGCGCGTTTGCGAAAGCTTCTTGTCGTAAAATTAAATTATCATTCTCATAAAATGCCCAACGAGTATATTTAAATTTTTTAAATCCCTAATGTTTTACAAGAAATAAAGTCTCTTGCTGCGTGTGTGCCGTAGTTGATCAAGTTCTGCTTTCTAAAGAACTTGCTGTATTATTACTATACGTTACTCCTTCGTAATAATAGCGATAAATAATCGCGTGAAAATAGAGTTCAATAGCTTAAAATACCTTATTTGCCAGTTGAAAACAAGCAACACATATAGAAACCATTTTATGTGCTTACAAACACATTTATTCTCAATTCCTAATTGCATATATTAATATTGAGTTATATTTTATTATATAGCGCCTACAGTAAACGACTTTATTATTATTATTTTCACTGCTTTCGAAGCCAATCTGGTTACGTTAACAACAGTCGATAATAAACAAATTTAACACAGTATCGACTTTTCATGTAGTATTTTAATTTAGTTCCTTTAAGAATTTCAGATTGACGAGTTAATGTTTTTCCGGTTTGAATATGAACTACTACGATAGTTATATACATATGATCTATACAACTGTAACTTCTGCAAAAGTAGCTTGATAATTCATATTTAAAATCCATCAACACGAAAAATACAACAAAAAATTTTCTCTTTCGAAATAACCGGAGGTTTAAGTAAAGAAAGTGATCCAAAACTAAACATTTTTTAAAGTAATATCGAACTATGCGTACTGTTACACTGTCATAACTACAAATGAAGTTATTTTGATAAAATTTTAAAAACAAATAAATAATTTATGATAGTGAATTAGTAGACGCATATGGAAATAAAAGTTGGTTTTGGAAAGCCCAAAAGCCTGTATAATATTTTGAATATTATACAGGGTGAGTCACGACGTACGCCACGGAGTTTTATGGCGAAACGGTATATATTTTCAAACTTCTGTCGCGGTGATATTACGTAAGTCAATACGGGCTACATTTTAAAAATATTTTCAAACATACAGGGTGCTCCAAAAAAGAGTGGCATATCAAAGTTATACTTTTTCTTATAGAACAACCTGTATAATTTTACATTTTTGGATTCCTCTTTAAATTTACTTCAAAAAATGTATAAGGTTATATGGGTCTAAAGTTAACCGTTTTCGTGATAATTGCATTTTCATGAATATTCAGTACTTTCAAAACTTTTCAACATTTTAAAACTTTGAAAAGTCTGAAGAAATTCGCTTGGAGATTAGATTCACAAAAGATTAGTTAACACTTTGCACTGCCTACATTTTAAAAATATTATACAGGTCGTTTTTTACGCATGGTCAAACTTGTGAAACTTTAAACAGTGATAACTCATTTTTTTGAAATACAACACCCTATATTTTTTTACACAGTCTTATAGAAAATTTAATTGACTTTCAACAAACAAGAAACTTATAATTTTATCTTTTTCGTACTCATTTTTGACAATTTTTTATAATGAAGTTGTAATATTACCTATCAACAAATTAGAAAGAAAGAATATCTGTACCGTTACTTGTGTTACACGAAATTGCAAGTATTTACAATAAAGTTGTTAATTCATATCATACATGGAGAAAATTGAAGCTCACTTATTAAAGTGGCATATTTTACTGCATTTTGGAACGAAAAATTATAATTTCGATTTTGTTTTCGTTGCGGTTCTTATAAAAATTTTGGTCAATTTCGTTTACCGTTTCCGTTTTCGTTCCGTTCTCAGTCTCTGTTTTGCGGTAACTTTAAAGTTAAATCAGTTTTATTTGTTGTATAATTCATTTACGTATTGGTTCTTTCTTGTTTAAATTTATGTGTTACTAATCTTTTTGTCTTTATCAAATTAGATTATAAACTGCATAAAGTGATGCATTAAATTGTACATTGAAAGCACGATGTTTTTCTGAGGTGAGCAATTTTAATTAAATAATTATCATACCTATTATTATCAGATTATATTTTTAAATCTCCACATGAAATACAGTCTTGTAATAATTATGCAGTCTGCTATTCTACAAAAAGACAAAAAAGAAATATTTTCATTTGAATAATTAGTCACGCGATTTTGCAAATAAGAAGCGAGTGTATCGTATAATAGTACCTATATCTAAGGTTTATAGCGTGAGTCAGCGAATGTGTTTTTATTTTTTGTAAAATGCAAGTAACAAAAAATAAAAGTTCGATGGAGAATAACCTTTATAATATAACGAACAAGCTAGCTCTTCAAAAACATGATGGTTTTGTTTTTTTATTAAATAAAGTTATTGAAATGGAAAATACATTTACATTTCGAAACTCATACATTGTGTGTCTATTATATTTATGTACAAAACTGTTGTTTTAAATGGAGCACTGGATTTTGTGATAATCTGGCATCTAGATAATTAAAAGTTACAGTAAGTAGAATGACAACATTTTACCGAAAAACAAAAGTGAAGCTAACAAAATATAAAATAGTGTATCTATACCAATCTTATCTGTTTTAGTTTATTATAATAAATTATAAAAATTCTTGCTTGTGTTATAATATACAATTATATTAGCTACGAAGATTCACTTCTCCACTTTTTATAAAGGAAAGAAAAAGAGATGTAGGTTTGTACCAGATTGTACCGCAAAATTTGTATTAATTACAGCTTATTTAAACGAGCAGGCTAACTTTACGATAATCCCTCAAAAGCAAGATATAATTTTTTTAAGTGGCTTTCATTTGTACCTCGATTGTACCGCATTTTACCGTATAATATTTTTTTGTACCTTCCGGTAATTGGTTATATAGCTAATTTTCTATAGGGGTAACTTCAGGGTAGCCTCAAAATTGAACAAGTGAATAAATATGAAATTCGGTAAGCGTCATTCGTTTGTTCTAGATTGTACTGCAAAAATGTTGATTGCACCATTTAGCTATAGAGGATTGGGTTAGGTTAAGTTAACAATATTATAAGTTATTTGATAGCTTTATTATTAGTCAATATTTTAAAATGTTTTTAAATAAAAGTTGTTTGTACTTAATTATTTTTTATATAACATAAAATTATTTTTAACTAAACATAGTGTTTTGTTTTTGCGCACCGATATATAACTTTAATAAATCATCGTATTTTGTATTATTTAGATTACAAGTCAAATTTTGTTTTAAATAAGTACCTAAAAATCAATCGTTTTTGAGTTTTTTTACATTTTTTCTTAAAATTGTTATCACGTAAAGGTAAAAGCATTATTGATATGAAAAAACTTGGCAATTTCAAAACCTCACAACAAATTCATTTGAAACTTTATTTGACTAGTGTCATAGTGGTTATACTGACTTGTTCATTCGTAAAATAATATACAGAATGTTTCTTATGCCCGGTCCATTTAGATAAACTGCAAACACAAACATGTATTTTTGTTAATGGAACACACTACATATTTAACAGTTTCTTATAGATCAAAATTAATTATCTTTAAAAACTTTTAGAGATCATTTATGTCTAAAATTTATAATCTTTAAGTGATATTATTTTATAGTAAAATTAATATTATTTAAAACGAATAATTCAGTGACACTTTTTGAATAAATTTCCTAACTAAAACTAATTGTCAAACAAAAACGATGGAACACAATGTTATTTAATCTTCAGTGACACTACATTAAATAATATGCGCAAAGCCTGTTTAACATGACAACTAATTAGTGAGAAATCTAGATGTGATTCAGCTGAACTGCTGTCTTAATGTAACGTATATTATTAGAAATAAAGATCACAATCTTTAAATTATCTGACAATAAGCTCTTAAAATTGTGATTAGTTTTAATTTTAGTTAATCCCATAAATATTTTTAATTACCTGTAACGACATGAGAGTGTTTTAAGTTTATACAACTTTTTTGTCGTTGGAAATAAAGTATTTAAGTATGTTTATTCATAGACAAATATACTATTGCGCAACGCTAGCTTGAACGAAAAGATATTACCAAGGCAGCGTAATTAATTATCTAAGAATATAAATGGCCTGTGCGAATATTTTATTGTAAGCAAATAAACACGTGCAAAAATTATACGGTAATCAATGCAAATATCAATAATTTCCTTCCGGGGAGTGTAGAAACCGTTCGAGGAATATATGTGTAGTTTTAAATGAGATATTTTAATCCATGTAAGAGCCTCAAGATTACTGCACGTTCTTTCTCGTTTTGTGTATGCAGAAAAATAAACCATAAGCTTATAAAATCTTTGTAGATTGTAGTTTAGTAAATAAACGATTAAGGTAAAATTTTGCAGTAACAAACTTCAGAAATTGTTAAAATTAGTTTATTAAACTTTAAATGTACCTATTACTTATATCGCATCAAAAAATTAATCTTAATCTAATCTAGTGTGCAGTAATTTCAACCACTGTGTCCTACTTTTTTAGGTCTTGCTAGGTCTGCATTAGTTCATCAGTTGATAACTATAACAAATCTAGTGTAAACCGTTACCGTTTCGTGTGTTTATCTTAAATAACTGAACGGATTTTCAAAACTTAAGATTCTTACGCCATGAATGTTAAAACTATCGCGGAATTTTAAAAGAAATTTACGTCAATTATAAATCAACAGTTGCAAAAAACATAGTTTTCAAAACAATCTAGTTGATCTAATACCAAAAATTAACTTTGATCCTCCACTTGATGGTTTTGCAGTCTGTACACCTATTTATCTCTCTGCCAATACGAAAGCGCATGAAATGTCAAAAATTCTCGTATGATTGTTGATGTCCTTTCTTTAAACAGTTGTGTAAAACGCACTTTTTTATTTAATAAGCAGACTTGACACAACAGATATACCCTAAATAACACCGAGTGTATTCGATGATCAGACGATTTATAAAAATTGAAAGTTGTATATATAAATCACTAGAAGAATTTTTGGTAGACCTCGATGAAGAAGAGATTCTCATAATAATGGGATCGACTGAAAGTGCCGTAAAAAATAGCGAAAGTAATTGTAATTTATTGAGTGCTAAATGAATGTTTATTGTAAAAAATTAGGTAAAATAAATTCTCCACTGTCCAATGAGTTATTAGACAATATAAATTATTGTATTAATTGTACAAAACGAAGGTTACCCAAAAGTTAATTATAATGTTCATTAAAATAGTCAAGTCAAGTCGCAAAAATCAAACATCGACGAAATCAAACCTCTCCGTATATTACCAAACAATAAATTCTATCATACATAAATAAAAACCCAATTATAATTTGAATAATGAATTTAAAAATCAAAAGTTTTCTCAAATTATAAATTGTACATTAATCATCAGGAAACATTCTCCTCATATTTTATACAAGACATTGGATAAATTTAAATTAAAGCTTTAAGAGATGTGCTAAGTAAATTAAGGTCCATTGTGATCATTAACGCTATTAGTTATGTATACGCGTAAATATTTACTTATATTAATAGAATATATTTTAAGGCACACATATCGTTAACAAGTGAATATTTACTTTGATAACCTAACGCGTTTAAAAAACAAATCATAATCGGTTTTTATTATTTGTAGACACGGAAGGTGATTATGGCGAAATTATAATTTCAAAAGTACTTTAATTTTCCTGAATTTTAATTTGTGTTTACATACATTACGAAATTAAAACGACAATAATGAATATGATGTAACGAATAGCATTTATTTTGTTTCCTATACCTCATTATGTTGCATAGAATGTCAAGTAAATGATTATTAATAGTTTTTAGTTGTCCAATAAAACCAAATAACAATATATTTCTTACATTGATATGTTTTTACAATAATTCGATTTCAAGTATCTAACTGATAATAATGTAATGATGTACCTATTGGCAGTGGCGTAGCAACAAGTGTATAGACCCGTGTGCAAGTAGTAGGGGTGGGCGATATCGAAATTTCGATATCGAATATTGATCACGAAATTTTATCGATATATAGAAATGTCGATATAAAAGGGGCGGGAAGCTAAAAAAAGTAGCAAAAAACTGAAAAAATGACTGGTGACCTAAAAAAAAAAGCTTCTCGCCTCTACTTTTGTTGTCCAAATAGTTTGTGGTAAGTGTAATGGGGCAGAAGGATTTTCTATAATTCACTCTAAATATTGAGAAGAAACAGAAAGAAGAAAATTTATAATTATATTTAAACATTATTATGAATCTAAAATAAAAAGGGTGATTGAAATTCGAATTTAAACATAGGTATCTCGCTTATTATTATTATTATATATTATAGCTATTGCTAGAGTATCGGTTGAAATTTAACAAAGTTGCTAAATTTGGTGCTTATTATTATCCAAAGAGAAATTGAAAACATATCTAACGGTATCCGAGAAAATTAGGAAAAACTGGAAAATGCGATTTTTTAAAAATCGTTTATAACTCCTTTGAGTATAAAATATTTCAAATGTGTGAAAAAATTGCCAAAGCGACTTTTTAGGCGCAATCGGATTGTGATCACAAGTTTTTTCTAGGTCGATTCGTTTTTGTTTTATAACGATTTTCGAAATCGTATTTTCCGATTTTTCCTAATTTTCTCGGATACCGTTGGAGATATTTCCAAATTCTCTTTGGATTATTAATAAGCACCGAAATTAGCAGCTTTGTCAAATTTAAACCTGTACTCTAACCATTATAATAAGCGTCAACCCCATGCTTAAACTCGAATTTTAATCACTCTGTATACATAATATAAGATATAACTACTAAAATTTTAAAGCTATTTATAGCAGACACGGAAAACTACGCAGGCCAAAGTCGGTCCGCTTGTTGTTTTTGTACGGCCCGCGAATAGAAGAACGCATCTACATTTTTATATGGTTGAAAAAAAAAGCAGAAAAAGAATACTGTTTCGAAACAACATAAAAATTGTAAAAACTGCAAATTTTAACTTTTCAAGGTCCATCAGTAAAGTTTTATTGGTACGACAATTCGTTTACGCTTTGTCTGTGACTGTTCACAAATTATTTCTTTCTTCTCATAAAAGTATTTACATTATATTCTCGATTTCGATTATGGCTCACAACCATTAAAATCTTCAACAGATCATTGCGATAGTCTATGGCAAGCCCTTTTAATCATTTTTTATTTACCGTGTGTAACTCCCAGCGTTTTTGAAATTACTGTAGCAGCCTGGACAAAATAAATAGTTTTATATGGATAAACGACCCTGTTAAATCGCTTAGGTAATAATGAATGTTATAATTAAATTATATTATTTTGTAAATTGTTGATCACATCTGCATAATATTATTAATTACAATAATTAAGGGATAAAGAAATATCCGGTTAATCCACATAATTACGTTACTCGTGGTATTATTTTCTTGTAGTCTCATTGATTGTTAATTAATTTTAATTTATACTTTTCAGTGCTCAAATTTTTTCCAAGCAATCTTTATCCACACGAATGATCACCATTTCGTGTTAAACTGGAGTGGTCGCAAGATGCTTTTAATTTTTAACTTCATTATTTCGTTTTGTCTATTCTAATCGAGTTCGAATATGCATACCTGAAGTGCATACATAGTAAGTTATAATATCCATCTCACATAACACAACTGGTACGTATAGGGATATACAGTTATGCAGTTGATGCGATGACAGGCAGGAAGCCCGAACGGATGGATAACTTGGGTTGTATCGGTAACGTAAGACTCAAAAGTCACGTTTTAGTCAAGTTTGAACTTCTTGTGTGTTCTGCGCTCTGAATACGTCACCAGTTTATTTCGTTCCACAGAAAATATTCAGAATAGTTTACTGAACGTTGAACTATTTTGCAAACCAGTATCATGTTCTAATATTTAAACTATTCAAAAACAATTAACGATATTAACACTAAAATAATAGTTTTTGGGATTGTTGTTTTTTAAATATACAAATATTTCACTAAAACGTTTAAGTATCATTTTAAGCAACATTGAAATCCCATTAATTTTATTCTTTATAATTGATTTGTGTTCAACATACAGTTATTGATAGACAACTTTGTGGTTTGTAATCTTATAATTGCACATATTTAAGGCTATTTGAATCAGAAGATACGGTAAATGCACATGTATTGTGTAATTGAAGGTTTGGAGGATGTACCTACGTGATTTAGGTGTCGGCGATTACTAGTAATAACTGCGAGATTTATCAATTAACGCCAAAGAGTACCTACTAACGCTAGATATGCCGTTGATGAAGATAGGAAAATAAGGTAAAATGCATATGTAATCATACAGAAATAAATAGCATTCAGGAAATTAATAATGGAATAATTTTTATAAAAATATACGTATATTATTATATTTTCTGATTAAATAGATTAGTTTACTTTTAATAGTTTTTAAATAATTCTATTTTTTTTAACTTTATATTTAGTCACTCTACCGGATACATAAATAAAATAAACTTCTTAGCAATTTTAACAATGACATTTAATCAGTTATTTGTGACTGTTACTAACAATTCTTGTAACAAAATAATATTCACCATGTATAGGTAGGTACCTTTTTGTCAAAAAATTACATGAAACAAAATAATAACGCCTTTAATACGTAAGTTAGTCATCCAAGGCAAAAATCTTGTTGTATTTATGTTTTACCTAAAAAATTTCGTACGTTTCGTATTATATTTTTTGAATAGTTTTGGAAAAACATGCGACATTTGTATTAAAATTTTAAGAGATTAATATCAGTTAGAAATATAAATAAATACTTTTGTTTTATTTTCTTTAATATAAAACGATTAAATTAAAATTGTTGTTTTATGAAACACACAAAAAACCACTAAAAGTGAATTGATTACATCAAATAATATTATCACCACTTGTCTATTGATTCAAATCTGTTTAAGCTATGCAGTAATTAAAATTGCTTTAACTAAAAACTTGTCTTAAATGAAGAAACAAAATGTGTGACATACCGAGCAACTTTTTAATCCTATTCTTTGTGAAAGAATTAATCGTTGAAAATGTGTTGTTTGTAGTTTACAGATAGTATTTGGCGAGTTTTTAAATGCTTTTATTTTAAATAAAAATTTAAAAAAGTTTTTAAAATAACGATGGCTGTAGTAATTGGCAGTTCATAACTTTTCTAATTGGGTTTCATAACTTTTCGACGAAAAACCATTATTTTACGAGTATTAAATTGAAAATGAACCTTTTGTCGAATTGTGCATTCAAGGCGTTTCAATTAAATGATAAGAAAATATTGATTTTTCGTCGAAAAATTAAAAAACATATTTACACAAGTTATAAACTGTCAATTACTACAGCGATCGTGCTTTGTTTTGTTAAATACAACATTTTGTGGAAACAATAATTCGTTTTTCTCAAAAATTTTCCTATCTATGATTTTTTTTTTTTACAATATCGGATTTAGAATTTAACTCTCTATCAAAATTAATTAAAAAAAGTAGACTCTTGCCGGCCTGATATATTTCATCGTAGAAATAGTATATTTTACAACAGAGATGAAAGTCCAGTTTTTTTGGTGAGGTGACAAATCTCTCGAACGAAAAAAACTGATTTCATCTCGAGTCGTAAATGCTATTTTTTCTACCAATTTAAAATTATATTATAGACCGAAAGTTAATGTAAAGGAACGAAATGACAATTAATATGTATAAAGTATTAATTATTTCATTTTCATAGCGACACCACCACACTGACATTGACATAAATGAAATTAGAACCTGCAAACGAAATATATTTAATATTAGTTTTTGTACCATAATTAGGCTTTTATATAAAATCTACATTAAAATTAAATTATTTAATAAGAATATTAATGCAATTTTAGTTTATTATGACATTATGAGTTTAAGTTAAAAAAACATCGTTAATTTTACAATTTGATTTAGCCATTGACAGTGACATTATTTTCGCCACTAGTGGCAGAAGTTAATTTTCCACACTAGAGACGAAAGTAAAACTTTCATGTAGGGTAGTCACTAGTCAGTGAGAAAATGACAGCTTTCATATACATGAGTATAAAAACATATTTAATAGAGAAGTTTTTGTGATTCACCAACTGAATCGCCCGGTATGGTAAATCTATTTCTATTTAACGGACAAATTATGTTTAGTGTAGAATTTACAAATGGTCTTAGACACAAAATCAGTCAGATTTTATATTTTAATTGCACATAACACGCAAGTCGTAAGGCAACGCAAGTTTGCTTTGCAAAGATATGCAATCAAGCAATTTTTTCTTACTTGATATGGACTTGCCGATTTTTAAGTTTCGACAAAATTAAACCTATAACATCAACATTTTAAATGTCAAAATTGAGGCCAACTCACAAAAGCCTTCCAAGGATAATGGTAACAAAACATTTACTTCAAGATTCACTCTATTTAAGGTATTTTTTTATTCAAAATTGTGTACAATTCCAAAAAGTCATACAATGTTAATCGTAACGTAAGGTTTGCTTCTAACTCTACGCTTATTTGGGAATTTAAAAGGTCCACACACACCGGCGCGATCTTGTTCGCGATCGCCACCGCCACCGGTGCGCCACCGCGTCGGTGTGAGTTGACCCTTATACGTTTCAGTTTGCAATGCTAATTTTTGACATCCACATCCACATTGAAATCTTTACGGAAGATACTAGATTTATTTTAATAATAAATCAATTGCAAATGTATGTTTAAATACGTTCAAATATATTTTGTTAGATATCTAATGTGTGAAAAATATTTACATGCACCATAACAAAAGAATAGCGATTCAGAACTGACATAGTACTATAGCCTTAATTTTAAATTCGGGAAGGTTCGAACATTTTAAAAATTATTGACTTGCCGTTACTTGTGAATGAACATTTTCTACTACCCGATTACATCTACAACGATTTTTTTAAATTAATTAATTGGCCAACAATTCAAAGTAAACTTGCAATTTATAACGTTTAAATACTTCGCACGAAATAAAAACTTGATTAAATATGAATGGAATTCTATGCGTTTGCCGTGTTAAATTGCAGACCCCTGGAAAATCGTTAATTACTCGGTAACATATTAACCGATTTAAAAAATAAAAATACAGATGTAAAGATCAACAATAATTTGGTAGATCACACCCTTTTACAATACATTACTTCACACCAGACGCGATTATTGAGTCTTAATTTGAAGTAACATGTTTATACATTTATGGGAATGTTTCGTTCATGGATAATAGGACTGTACAATTATTTTTAATTTATGTTAAATCAAGTTTTTTTTAAATAAATATTGTTGCAAAGGAAACGTTGGGGCTACAAAACTACCGGAATTAAGTTTTCTACCTGTTTGATATCAGATATCACATAATTTATAACTTTATTAAATGTAAAAAAATCGAGTATGTCGTTTCCGTTTAGAATAATAGTATCGATCAAGTCTTATTGAATTGATTTAGCATTATCAAATGAAACGGTCTGCTTTTCACCTCTTGAGGCCGTTTGCGTAAATGTAAATAAATCCGACAGTTTTTAATTAACGTCTTAAAACTATATATTAAGTTATTATTTACTTACGGAGATAATCAATTTTAAATAAAAATTTTATTTAAATAAATAGGAATCGTGCGTGGTAAAATTTCATTTACGATCGAGAATTGTAATAAATATTTACGTTAATAATTTAAATTTCAGTATAAATCACTTTTACAAGTTAAGTATCAAATTGCGACCACTTTCCAGTCTCGTCGTTAGCATTTCTGTTGTTAATTCTGTAGCATTGTTGACATGTAAATGGAATAAATATACGGAGCTATTAATCAGTTTGCGTATGTTCGAAATTCATTTCGCGATACGAATTCATAAATCGTGCTATTCATTTCAAATATTTATATGCCATTCATTAATTTTGCCACACATGGTAAATTTCTCTTCTCCGTATTCGTTTATATTTTTATGCCTTCCCACATTTGTGTGCGCAATAACGTACTTGTTGCAATTTTTTCACATCTTGGTGTGAAAAATAATTTTAGGATATAATTATTTTATTTATCCACCAACCTTAGGTATGCGATTTGTAAGTGATTATTTTGTATCCTGTTATTTTGAGTTAATGCGCTACAAACCTAGCAAAACTAGTGATTTACTTAAATTTTAAAAAAGGTTTAAAGAATCTTCAGCCTTCAAGCCAAGTCACATTAATTATTAATTACATTTTAATCTCTCATTTTGGTACACACCTAGCACACTCATGGTGCAATCGAAAATGTATCTGTACCTCGTCTTTGACGAACATTTAGAGAGAATGTGCAAACATATTAACTTGGTTAATAAAATAATTACTCCTGTAAATTTTAATTTCAGATTTTAATATGATTTTTTAAATCTTGAAATTACAAGTTGAATAAATGGTCGGAGTTATCGATGTCCATCGCAGGTTCGCAGGCGGTGTTCCAATCCCAAAAATGTAATAGTGCATATGTGCGTCGACTTTATCAAATTTTATCTGGTAATAATTTTAATATTTTATTAATCCCTGGCCATTAAACAATCGTTATATTTTAGCAGCTCGTATAAAATAAAAAACATGCAAAATCATATCTTTATAATCGTGTTTCTTTTATTAACTTTAACGTATCTACTACTGATTTGTGAGTAACAATATAGTCTACAAAAGAAAACACAACAGCAATAATTTTATGGAGATTAATAAAACATTTTGTTGGTTTACAAACTTTTCTTTACGTTTTGATTAGCTACCTGTGTATCTTGCGGGACAATTCACTGGATAAAACGACCCTCCTATTAACCTCTGATCAAATGGTCACTGTATTAGGTATATATCCTTTTCTATATCGCATTTGAGCGGTCTGGTTGAAATCGAATGATTATAATTAACTCATATATAACTAATAAACCTTAATTATATTCCACTGTTCCTGGAAATTTGACAATTATGTCGTATGGAGCCTTCAAAATCCTACAGAACAATTTCAATAAAAGTCTTACAAAAAGCAATAATTGAGCGAATCAATCTCGGCACTTTCTGCAAAGAAGGGTCTAACACTAACATCTTGTAATGGTTTATTATACGAACCTTAAGGATATCTCAGAATACAGCAACACATAATAAATTTAGCTTGCTTTAGAAGGGTTCCCTTACTAATTAGACAAACATTATAATTGCGTACTTTTTAAATTTATTAGTTCATCTAAAAAACCCTTCTCAAGCACCTGGCATCAGGTCAATTTGGCTATTAAATATATTATATCCTGCCTGCTACGAATTTAAAAAGATTTTTAATTTGTACTTAAAACACCTGAAAACAAGTACAAGTAACCACGACCAAAAAATCTTTGCCAGCTAGCGAATGTGGCAAAATAGGCGATAACAATGTGCAGGTGATATTTGAATGCAGTGTAACTGGCTTTCGAAATAACTCGCACTTAACTTTTTATAACTTTATTTATTTAAAACACACATATATATATTTATAACATAACTTTAATATCTAATTGAATTTGTAATAATCTGAACTTGAGGGAAGCAAGAGCTTAGAATGAATGATTCTCTCTGGAATCTGTTACTGTTACGCTTCCTGTTTTTTAGTTATCGGACCTTTTATAACATTGGTTCTTAATACTCCCCTCGCTCATGGTTTTGGGGTGTATATGGATTTAACAGTATTAAGCATGCATGAGATAGTTCATAGGCCATACTCTCATACTGATAAACAGTTAGCGTATATTAGATGTCTGAGAGCTTTTTGGTGTTATACAAGTAGACAAATAAATTAGAGTAATTTATTTGTTTCCAAAATAATATACGTTATCTGTATGAAAATTTATGGTATTTGAAGTTAATATGAAAAGATTTTGGTTTAAATTTATAAGTATCGTATGCCTATTTAGATAAGGAGTCGAACGTGATTATCAATCACAAGGGTGAAATACAGTACCGTACATCACAGCAGATTCTTGGTTAAAGATCCAACCAAGCTGGAATTTTACACATTGAATCATTGAATATATCTGATTTTGTCAATACGAGTTTTTTAGGGTATAATACGGCCGTAGATGTCATTGCTGGTTCCTGTTCTAGTGTGTACCAATATACAGGGATGCGCAAAAGTATGGAAACAGACAAATATCTAGAACTATTGCAGATATAACTATGAAATTTTGTATCTGAGCGTTATGGTTATATTCGGATTCGATGAAAATATTAAGATTAAAAATACGACTTCCGGTTCAACCGGAAACGAACTCAAACTTTGAAATTTTAAATAGAACAGCCTGTATGTTCTTACATTTTTGGATTCCTCTTAATATGTACTTTAAAAAATGTTTAAGATAATGTGGGTCTAAAGTCAACCGTTTTCGTAAAATTTACATTTTTGTAAAAATTAGCAATACAGCACTTTCAATTTTTTTCAACATTTAAGTTATTTAAAAAGGCAGTAGAATTTCGTGACTTTTGTTTAATCAGCATTCTTTACGCGTACTCAATACATTATCAATCGGTTTTTAGGACTTTGCAAACGATCAAAATCAATTACATAAACATATGAAAAATATTGAGGCCCTGATAGGAAATCTCGATTTAAACGTAAGATTGGTAAAATTACATCTACCTACATTACAAGTTTGACCTAGTGTAAAAAACACCCTGTATAATATTTTAAAAATGTAGCTAACGCAAAGTGTTTAATAATCAATTGCTAATCTAATTTTCAAACGAAATTCTACTGCCTTTTAAATAACTTTAATGTTAGAAAAAATTGAAAGTGCTGTATCGCTCAAAATTTTCACAAAAATGTAAATTTTACGAAAACGGTTTACTTTAGATCCACATAACCTTATACATTTTTTAAAGTAAATATTAAGAGTAATCCAAAAATGTTAAAATATACAGGGTGTTCTATTTCAAATTTCAAAGTTTGAGTCCATTTCCGGTTGAACCGGAAGTCGTATTGCAACCTTAATATTTTCATCGAATCCGAAAAATACCATAACGTTCACATACAAAATTTTATTGTTATATCTGCGATAGTGTTCTAGATATTTGTCTGTTTCCATACTTTTGCGCATCCCTGTATTTCCAATAATTATCGGCGTATCTGCTATTTATATAAAAGTTAAATAATCAATTTCACATGATGTCCAATCAGTTTGTTATAAAGTGACACGAAATAAATAGTTTTCCCATGTCGTTAATTTAAGTTGATGTAAATCAAACGTCACGTACTAGTTTAGTATAATTTGTCCATTGTCAGAACGATACAAATACAGAAAGGTAATTAGTAAGTGTTAAACGTCATCTGCAAGATAATCCATTTTTAATGATCTTTGATGAATAATCGTCTTTTCAATGCTACCAGTGCTACCGTATGGCTATCATGAATTTCTATCCTTACTTGATTATTTATTTCTATCACGAACAAAGATAAATCATTTATTCTTATACACAATGGATGATTGAATATCGGATAATAAATAGGCATTTGACTAATAGAGCTTATTGTTTGAGGGCTGAATAAACGAAATACTTGATTGTACGGCGGTGAAAGTTAAATGCATTTACGCATGGGATGTTTTGAATTATGCAGTGTACGTACTGCACCTTCGGAGTGTGTGTTCAGAAACGCGTTGATATCAAAGTTTATTACTTGCGATAAAAGTTGTTTCAGATTCTAAAACAATTAATATAGGAGAAACATTTTTAAAAAAATGCTCTCAGCAATGTGATACGCAACAATTGGTTTTTATTATTACAAAAAATTATAATTCTATAAATAGTTTATGTTTATACAGCGTATTTATAGCTTACTAGCAGGTCCAAAACAAATACATGTTTTATGGAATGCCAGTTTATTATGATTGTTGAAATGCACATTACTTGTTTGTCTTGTTGATGCTATTAGAGCAGATTTAAAAAATAAAACGAATAATTAATGACTTATTAAAATAAACGCAAAAAACTTTTTGCAGGCTAAGTCGATACGAAATTCTAGCGTTCACCATATTTTTAAAAAAAAATCTGCATTGAACTTGCCGACTAATTTAACTTAACTATACATTTTCAAGAAGTGCGGTTATTTTGCAAGAAGGTGCTCTTTCTTTGTATTATGATATACAGAGATCATTACAATATTGAATATCTCGTTTGTTTAAAAAAATAACCCAAACTTCAAATTTCATTAAATCTGAACAAAAACTCCTGTTAAACAAAAATCGAAGTTTTGATGTACAATAAAAATACGCTATTCAACTTTTTTATATGGCAGTAGCACCGTTTAAAGTTACAATCGGATCAAGCCCGGCCCTAGGAAGCGCGGGTCCCTACACATAGACAAACTGCGGAGCCCCCTTAAAAAATCCGAAGGAAATCAAGCTCTTTTTGCATGCTTTGTTATACATGTATCCTTTTTTGTAAATTGTTGAACAAACAACAAATTTAGCAAATTGACCAGAAAACAAAAAGCTAAACAACCAATTTTATTATAAACGAAATAAAAACTCAATTAAAATTAATTTTTCTATCTTTTGCTTACCCAAAATCTTTTAAAAATTGTCGAACTTCATTTCCCTCATGACTTTACTTTTGACTAACATAAATACCGTGAATTTAAGCGTTCACTGGCAGAATATCTTTAAAAAACTATTTGCAACAGACAAAACTATAAGCAAACAAAACGAATTTTACTATTAAATTGACGATGATTGCATAAAAAATTAACAATGTTTTATAAAGATCCCAAAAAGATTAAGAAATAAAGTAGTGATTTAATATTTATTTTACCGGGTGTAAATGAAGTGTGGTACACCCCCTTTTTTTTCTTTAGTTTTGATTTTAAATAAATGAAAATTTAGACATATGATATGTGCTAAAAACCGGGCCTTTTGAGCCGTTGCACACATTTGTTTCACTTCCGGTTTCGCCGGAAATGACCCCAACTTTGTTATTTTAAATGGAACACCCAGAATATTTTTACATTTTTGGAAAGAGGAAGTGATTTTGGATACAAATGCACTATTTTGGTAATTTTTTATAACCTCAAAAATTTTTTTAAACAAAATTTAATTTTGGGTTAAGGATGCCGTGACCTGCACAAGTTGATTTTTATTATGTCAACAATTGTCCAAAAAACGTTTTTGTAAATTTTAAATGACATTTAGGTTACTTTAATCGGCTTTGAAGGTTGCGGAATCGGTTTTTTGACAAAAAGTCAATTTTTTTAAATGGAACCATGCTGGTACTAGCAGTTATTTAAATGGAGCATCTTCTAACGAATCAATCAATACCAATAACTTGTATTTTTATTAAGAATCTACTTCAAAAGTTTCAAATTATTGTGAAAATTTATTAATAGATCCTGTTAATCGCAGTACACTGTGCATAACTAAAACAAAACAAATGATCGTTGTTTTATGTTTAACTGCTATAGTCATTTAATTAGAAAGTCTAAAAATTTTGGTAATCATTTTTACATAATTAGATTACTGCGATTAACAGGATCTCTTAATAAATTTTCACAATAAATTGAAATTTTTGAAGCAGACTCTTAATAAAAATACAAGTTATTGGTATCGATGGATTCGTTAGAAGATGCTTGATTAAAATAACCGCTAGTACCAGCATGGTTCCATTTAAAAAAATTGACTTTTTGTCAAAAAACCGATTCCGCAACCTTCAAAGCCGATTAAAGTAACCTAAATATCGTTTAAAATTTACAAAAACGTTTTTTGGACAATTGTTGACATAATAAAAATCAATTTGTGCAGGTCACGGCACTTTTAATAAAAAACTAAATTTTGTTTTAAAAAAAATTTGGGTTATAAAAATTAACGAAAATAGTGCAGTTGTATCAAAAATCACTTCCTCTTTCCAAAAATATACAGGGTGTTCCATTTAAAATAACAAAGTTGGGGTCATTTCCGGTGAAACCGGAAGTGAAACAAATGTGTGCAAGGACTCAAAAAGCCCGTTTTTTTGCACATATCATATGTCTAAAATTTCATTTATTTAAAATCAAAACTAAAGAAAAAAAGGGGGTGTACCACACTTCATTTACACCCGGTATTTTTATAAACAGAAGACGAGCGTTGTTTGTTAATTGCCGTTTCGCGTCAAATTAGCGATTAAGTGATAATATTTTTGATAAATAATCTATATTAATAGTTCAATATATTTATTTAGTTTTTTATGTGATATGATATAGGATCGTTTTACATCCTTATGTTTTAAATGAGTATTTATATTTATATTTTTTTAATACAATTATTTATTTATTTACTCGCTTTTGTCCCCTTTTTATTTTAAGCGCGGAGCCTCCTTAGGTCCGGGGCCCTTAGCGAGGGAATCGGTGGAATCTGCTTAAGGCCGGTCCTGAATCGGATAGTAAATGTTATTATCCTTCCGCTTATGTAAACATTTATACACTTTTGGCAAAATATAAAAGGTGTCCCAGCTATCACGAATTATTCGATAGCTCTCTTATTCGTAAAAATGTTTTAAAAAGTCTTAAACAATACTCATTTACTACATAACCTACAAATTATTTTCAACTATACAGTGTTTTGTTTTTGCGCACCGATACGTCACTTGATTTTTTAAGTATATTTTGCAGGACTTTAAAAATATATTCATCTTTCTTGGGTTGGCAATGTCAGACTGAATTTCTTTAAAATTCTGTTCGACAATAGTGTCATAGTAATTGATTACTGGTTAAAATTTAAAATAATAATATTCATTTGACTAACACAAATAAGTCAATTTTTTTAAATAGAACCCTATATTTTTTAATTTTCTTATCGATAATTTATTTATCTTTAAAAACGTATGAAGGTCTAAAGTTAATATTTCTACAGTGTTTGCGATTTTCATGATAATTTTCGGGCACAAACAAAATATTTAACAGAATTAAAATACAGGGCTTTGGAAATATCTCGAAAATACAGATCTGTTTTCATCTTTAAGCTGTATAATGTGCCTGATTATAATTAATTTAAAAAAATAATACAAAAATCAAAGTTAAGCAATCTACATAAAAGAGTTTTATTTTTCTGGTCAGTACGAAGAAATTACTTATAACAGGACATTTTTAGTAACATGACTTCGATTAGTCATATTATGATAACTAAAATATACAGTTGCTTTTACCGCACTTACCCAATAATAAATAATTTTTATGACCTTTCATATAACACAATAAAAATTGTATCAAATGTAAATTTCTTCTAAAATTATTTATTAATCCTGTTAAAAATTCAATTGGAAAATGAAAATAGAATTGTATTTGACAGTTAAAACAAATTTTTGAGATATTTTCAAAGCCTAAGAATTAAACTATTCTATAAAATAGTTTGTTTGGGCCCAAAAATTTACTTAAAAAAACGGATTTCTGGGACATGCTGGGAATATTAAATCGTGTTATTAACAATGCTTGCTTATATTGAAACAATTGATTAATTTACAACTTGCAACAGCAAATGTGGGACAAAGTAAAATAAAACAGAATAAGTTCTACTTTAAAAGCTGCATATTGAACACATCGTACAAAATATTTATTTAGGAGATTTAAGTATGTTCGAGGCGCAATGCCTACAACTTTTTTCATTGCCTTAGTTCGTATTTGTGTCGAATAAATGAACTTAAATATTTCGTTTTGTGGTAATATTATGTTTTAATAATAGTTGTAACAGTTAGTAAAGTAATAGTTAGTGTTTGAACGTCGCTTATCAGTTAGGAATAAAAGATAGTATAGCAGCTACTACCTGTAGATTATTTACTGCAATATAAGTCCGTAAAAATGTACGGCATTTGAACTATTAATTTTTGCATATTTTAGCAGTAACTTAAGATGTTTACTTTTTTTATTAATAGCGTTACTTTGTCGATTTGCTAATTTTATGATCATCGTAAACGTGATCTGGGTTGCAAACTAAATTATGTTAACACAGTTTCGACGTTTTAACTTTTTATGTTGTTTTTTTGTATTGGACACCGCTATTTCGAATTAAAATTTGTCCAACGTCACAAATATGTGAAAATTATGTTTTGTTTTAAAATTAAAAAAAGTGATAGTAGCTGAATCGATTACATTTTAGTTAATTTGTACCTATTTATTACTAGTACTTTACTGGTATCTTGCGAAGTTAATACTAATTGAGTGCAAACTATTTGGTATAATGAATAACAAGGTGTGTTCTATACCATAATTAAATGGGCAAATTAATTGAGTAAAACAAATAGTTTTGTTTCTGCGCTTATTAATTACGGTGCGAAATAATTTCAATTGTTTTAACTTTTCAAACATAAAGTTGGAAAAAGCTTTTATTATCTGATTCGTTATTAATTAGGCTTATATTTTTTCGAAAGATCTTTTCTCGAAATTCTAGACGTTTCATGACTCTTTATAATGATGAAGACACGAGAATCTTAAAACCGTTTTAGCGCTCCGATAAGACGTCCCTTAAAAAAAGCTGAGTAATTTTCAATAGCATTATTTAAATTAACAAAATAGCAAAGTTTCCACGGGTGGAGCATTTCTCCTGCATCAAATATAAAGTTGTTTATATATTTAAAATTAATTTTCATCATTTCAGTTTAGGCATTATTGTTTAAATGAGATTAAATGAAAATAAATTGTTTATTAATAAATAGTATGGGATCAACCAGCTTGTTACTGAAAAAAAAATTAATAACACTGAACATATTTTAAAGGTCATTGTAATCAAAATTGTTTAATACAAAACCATTAGGTACCAACAACCCGTTGCTATCATGTTATGACATACAATAACTATTAAGGTCAAATCTCGACTTGTGGTGCAGTATTTTAATAATAAAATCATCACGCCAGATTGTAACAAACGTGTGATTGAGAATATGTTGGGCGCACATTAATGCAGAAGGTCGTAAATACTTGATGACCACTGACATAAAAGTAGCCGCGGCATGAACAATGCCGTATCATGTGTCTGCAACTTGGTGCACGCTGCAGATGAGGTCACGCTTAAGATGTCTCATACTTTAATGCGCAATTGTAAAGTCTTTTTGTCCATGAAGCTTGTTTTAATTTACTGCTTTAGTAACACCAAAAATAATGAAACAATCTCTGGGTGTTATAAAATCGGTACATTAATCATCATAAAAACATTTTCGAAATCTTTGCAAATAATAGGGCGTATAAATTTATAAAAAAGTGCGCGTATGGCTTCATGTTTTTTGTTGAACATTAATTGATAAAAAAAAATTTAAAAAAAAAATTAAGAAACCTTATTTGCAAATTAGTTTTGTGTGTATTAAGTGCTGAAGCTTGAAATTTGGTATTTGTAATGTAAGCAGTGGCCCTAACGTGTGGCACCATAATTTTAAAAGGGGCACAGCCTGCTTGCTTTTTGAGAAATTATAATAAACCTATTTCTTATGGATGCTGTATAGATTTTTTATGTTATTTATTGGTGAATACATTAAAATATCAAGTTGTTACTTTTACGCCGGGTAGTCCACTTGATATTATTATCGAGGTAATCAACGATGTAACAAAAAAAACTTATTTTATAGAACACTGAATGGGAAATCTTTACACTGAAAACCAAAATCACATATTTATATCAATTTTTAATGTTAAGTTCAAACTGTTTTTTCTTAAACACATTTTCATAACCTGTTTGTTTTTCAATAAATCCAAAATGCTTAACAATGCAATTCCTCAAATTAAAATATCCTTTTAATAGCAGTATAATGTGCCTAACTGCAACTAGTTTATGTAAAAATGTTTAGATTTTTTAATTAAATAACTATAGTAGTCAAACATAAAAGAACAGGATATCCTAATACAGTTTTTATAATATTTTAAGTTTTTTAAGCAGCCTTTTAACACAAGTATAAGTAATTGGCATTGTTAACTTCGTCAGAAAATAACTGCATAAACCAGTACCGTTCCATTTAAAAACCACCAATGCATTGCTTTCGCAGACGACCTTGCGATCTTCTGCAAAACAAAAAAGGATATTCAAAACATTGTCAGGAAGTTAGAAGACAAAGCAAAAAATATGGGACTAAGCATCAACGAATCGAAAACCAAATATATGATAATGGGACCTAAAAGGAAAGACATAGAAAGGGAAGAATACACACAATAGTGTATACAGGTATGTTAAATAATCAGATTTTTTACACATATGACTAAAATTTCATTTATTTAAATCAAAACTAAAGAAAAATAGCGGTCGGTGCACCAGAACTAAGTTACACCCAGTTTATACAGGGTGGTCCACATAGATGGACCACCATTGGGATCTCGTAAACGGTAAGAGCTACAAAGAAGTTTAAATTAGACAAATTGATCCCCTTTCTAAAACAAAACAAAAAAAAACAACTTTTAAATAAGCCAAAGAATTTTGACGACCTCATTTGCTACTGAGTTTATCAATTATTATCAGAGCAAGAAACCAGTTAACCGTTATTTTTTGTCCGTAAAAGTGATTTTTAACCGAAACCGTTAATTATAATGGTGAAAAAACGGCAACCTTTAACCAAAATAATTAAAAACCGTTTTTTAAAACATTTTTTAAATAAAAATTACTTTAAAAAAATACAAAATCTGTATTAAATTCGATTAGTTTACTGTAAGTCATTACTGAACGCTTGATTGTACATTTATTATAAAATTATAAATAAATAATATCTTTTCATACTTTGCATTCCTAATCTAAATAATGTCAAAATCCGGTTTTTAAACTGGTTTTTAAAACCGGTTTATAAACTAAATCTATTTTTTACAGAAAACCGTTTTTTTTTACTAAAAAAAAAAACGGTTTTTAGACAAAAAAGGTTATAAAAATAAAGTTCTCGATTTCGGTTAACCATTAACCAATTTTTTTTTCGGTTTCGAGCCCAGATTATCCATAAAATTTTAATGCAATTGTTATGAAGCTAATTAACACCAAAACACAAGTAAGCGATTGTTTCCTGTATATTTTTTTTTATGTTAAACTGTATGAATTTAAAAAGTAATAAAATAATGACAGTAATTCTTATTTTATGAACGACAAAAACATTTCAACGCGAATAAGATAATTGTTACTCCAAATATAAACCATCAGGTTTAAGTAAAAAATTAGTGGAAAACTTTTACAAACACTGGAAATTAAACGTTATAATTAACTCCACTGAAGGGATTATTACTATTTTTTTGACATGCAAAAAGTTACTGAGGTGAGACAGTTCAAATTAAACACATATATTCAGAACCGCGTACAAACACATGTAAGACAAGCGAAACGGTAACAAGCAAGCGCCTACTATGTTATGTTAACTCCCATTCCCACCTTCCACTTTTTATTACGCTTCACTGTCACTTGTTCTTTATTTTTAATTTACATTAATTTACATACAGCCCTATAATAAATTATTTAAAGCTGTAGATGCTATCAACGTATCATTTATCAGTTCATTTTTACTGTTGGCAACCAGTCATCTCAAACTGTGTTATATGTAATCCAAATGCAACCGAACTAAGCTCGCGGCGTGTTCTTGGAACCAATTCATTTTGTTTCACGTTAAGGAGGTAATGTTGTACTTAAAACGAGACATGCTCTTGCAAATTATTTATTTGGTTTGAGGTATTTTTATATCCTCATAAACCTTGATTACAACGATAATGGTGATAATAGTGATATTACGATACCGTTTTTGATAGCATGTATATTGCGTGAGTAACAGCATCTTCAGAAAGCGGTCAATCAGCATTATTATTAAAACACGTTTTTTGATTTTTAAGTTACAATAAAACAGTTTATGATCGTCATCTCAACAATATAAGCAAAGTATTAACTTATAAACGTAGGTACAGTTTCGCGATTTTCATGCAATTCATAAATTTTTTGAGTTGCGATGCGTTTAAAATTATTTTTGTGCGATCGTACTAGAAACAGCTGTTTGACGGACGCGTTAGCAACCATAAAGTACTGCATTACCGGCCCTATCCTTAGCAACGGCCGTAAAAGTTACTTTTCAGGCCGTTACCCTTAGCAACGGCCGAAAAAGTAACTTTTACGGCCGTTGCTAAGGAGAGGGCCGGTAATGCAGTACATACGCCGTCAGCTATCAGTGACAGAATGTCACGTAGTTTCTAACCTATAATTTTGAAAATTACTAAAAATTTAAATTGTTTTTAATTCGATCGCACAAAAAATGTAATATGCACCTCGGCCAAAACGTACTTTTTCGGCCTTGCCTGTTTGCAAACCAGACGCGGCCGAAAAAGTTACACTTTTTGGCCTTGATACATAAATAACTATTATATATATTTTTTAAAACAAACTCTTTTGTCGTTATAACTAAGACATTAAATTCTGAAATCTACGCTTGGACTTCTATCAAAATGTTTATCGTTAATAAGTACTTTCAGCGCTTTTTTTTTGCTTCATGGGGTTATAAAACTGTTATACGTTATTTTGTTTTATTGTTAAATATAAAAATAATGCACATTTTTTAAATTAACCTGTATGTTCAGCGATTGCTCAAACTCAAAACCAAATACTCGTATGTAGCCAATCATAGTAAAACCTCTATATTCGTTAGCCCCTATACATGTGAAATCCAATATTCGTCAAATTTTTTTCGGCAAAACAAAAGCTCCGATGTTCGTTCAAAATCCAATATTATATTCATCACGAAATTTGAAAAATAGACAAAACTGGACAGGTTTGTTGGTAACTCGAGTTTAAGTAAATCGTCGAGAAAGGGACAAATTGACTAGCAAGAGTCGAAATAAAAGAATGGAAGTCGGTTATAGTTTTTCCGTGGCAACGTTGATTTTTATCCTAGATTTCACGATTTTTAAATTGTTTTGCTTATTTTTATAAATCGACACATAAAATGTTACCATTGTAAAGAGAAATAAATAATCTTCACATCTAAGTCATCACTTACTAAGACTGCCAATTTAAAAAAAAAAGTTGTTTCATTACAAGTCTTGCACGGTAATTTATTTAAAAAAAAATTTACTATCACCATTTTATAGCAAACAAAATCTAGCAAAATTTTTCTTATGGTATTTTTGCGTATTAGCAACGATAGTAGAGATATTTGAGTTAAAAAATTTTGAACGCTTTCGGTTTTTTGATTATATTACGCAAGCCAAGGATGTTTTAAATAAAACAATATATTGTTTATAATAAATACACTGTTATTCTAAATAGCTAATTTTTGTTTTATTTAACCAATCTCGTGTTTTAATTATTTACGGAGATAGCAATAGTGCCTCATGGAAAAGTGAAACACTCTGTATATGAAATTCGGTATAATTTGTAGTAATTTGCTTTGGTTTACCAAACGTTGGTGTATGCATGCTTAATTTGAAAATAATTCAAGCTTTTCCATCATAACCTCAAACATTTTTATCCAGATTTTGTAAACAATCCTAATTGCCATTGATTTTATTCCAATGTTGCCTATACTATCGTTGGCATATACGTGTAATAAAGAAAGAAAAGCTTTACATCCATCTAGTTGTTAGGGTTTTTGTTGTGCCTTCCTTTACCCCTATGTTTTTAGTAGAAAATGCGCAGTTAGTATACATAAAAGATAATATGACATACGTGTGTCCAAAAGGTATGGAATATTCTATATATCTTAGTAAATTGTTTGGTATGTACTTAGTTATCCACCATAAGGCAAAAATATTTTTTTTCGAATAACAAGCGCAATGAAAAACAATTTAATTGTTTTAAATAACAAGATACCCCTATATTATACTCATTTGATAGAGAATTTTTTTCTCTTTTCAATGATGGAAAACTTAAGTACTCTTACTTAAGCAACTTTTTGAGAAAAACGCAAAAATTATTTTAATTGATTAGTAGGTATTAGGGTTTCTTTCCCGGGATCCCGGGATCCCGGTCCATTTTAAGCTATTTTATATTTCCCGGGAAATGCTTTTTGTCCCGGGAATTCCCGGGATTTTAAAAAAGTGTTGTTTTCGTTTATTTTGTGCTAAGATCTTTGTAATACTATTATAACTTATCAGAATGTTATGCTTAAAATGTCTTTACTAACAGTAAATTATGGAAAAACTTCAAAATAATTTTTCTCTTTTAGTATGGCGCAAAGAAGCCCGGTCTCCATTACAAAGTTAATATCTTCAAAATACTTTTACAGTTTTATTTTTGTGTACCCTGATAATTCAAAGCAAAATAGCTTATAAATGAAATTTTATTGATAATAACGAAGTTTCTTTGCTGCTAGATGCGCTCAAGACAATTCACCTACATCAATAGAGACAGAGAGCATTTTATGCAGCAGGACTTTTTGTTAATAAATTAAGAAAAAGACTAATTGACTGAAGCACAGATCACCTTCGTTTTCTTAAATCACATTACAAAAATTCATTGTAAAAATTATATTATTGTATTCATAAATATGAAATTGCAATAGAAAGGTTATAATTCCCAAATGTATGTTTCTCTCACCAATATTATTGAATTATTTGTAATAATCATAGAGCAAAATGTATTACATATATGACTTGGAGTTGTTTTTAAGTAATAAACCGCTTCCTTAATTTTTTGGGTTATTTATTTAAAAATTATGACATAATTTATTACATCCCGGGATCCCGGGAAATCCCGGGACAAAGGCCGATTTCTTCCCGGAATCCCGGGACAAGCAAAATGGTCAAATATGAGAAACCCTAGTAGGTATTTATTTCTAACAAAAACATCATAAGAACTAAAATGTTTTGACGAAATCTACAATAAGTGTTCAAACTGTGAACCATTTACAGCTTTGATAAACTCGGTTTTCAAACCCATTTATAACATCCTCAACCATTTCAGGTGTAATTTCTCTAATACGATCTTTTAAATTTTCTATATTCTCCGGCCTCTTAGCATAAACTTAATTTTTAAGGTGACCCCATCATTGAAAAGAGAAAAAAAATCTCTATCAAATGAGTATAATACAGGGGTGCGTTGCCATTTCAAAAAATTCAATTGTTTTTCATTGCGCTTTTGTTATTCGAAAAAAAATATTTAAATTTTGTCTTATAATGGAAAACTAAGTACCAAACAACTTTTATTCAAAACATTTTTCCCTAAAGTGGATATTTACTGAGATATACAGCATATTCCATACCTTTTGGGCACCCTGTATATGATATGAATACGTATTATGCTAATAAACGAATGCATGGTAACAATAATATACACAAATATGATTTAATAACATGTAGTCTTCATGCTTTTAAAATATTAAATTATTTCAAACAAGTATGCTATTTGTTGAAGTAAATAGTTATTTAATGCAGTTTACGTCTTTCAACAATGTTCATGTCACCACACAATCATACAAATATTTAAATTACCATTTCCAGCTCTCGTAAACTAAATTTCGGATCTTCGTGGCACAGATCTTGAACACATTTACGACGATATAAGGATTTACATCTGCATGTGCTAATTTCGTTCTTTTATATTTAGCTCCAAACAGGCCGCAGTTATACTTGCGAGTATGTGCACATATTATGGAAAATTGCCCGTGCGGCTTTAACGGTGGATATTATTTACCATAATTAAGGTTTTTATGTTGATTATACAACGGCATATTTGAAAAATTATCGTGTCACGATTTTATAAACGATATGAGCGCAAAGTGTTTACGTAATTTTAATTATTCGATATTATCCTTTTGGAAATATACCAAAAGATAATAACATTTATTTTATTTCGTTTAACCTTTAATTAATTGTTTAATTTTAGAGATCTATAATCAAAACTGGCCGTATATTTAATTATAACCTCCAAAATGTGAAGTATAAAAGACGACAAAAGAGAAATACGTTCGAAAATAACGTTACCAAATCTAACGAAAAGCATAATGTAATTTGAAGCTAATATTAAGATGAAAAAAACGTATCAAAAGCAAACATGGGATGTTTTGCAAAATGGAATGAAAGCATTTTCTTAACTGTGCACATTCGAATTTAAATAGGATGCAAACATCAAATGTCAGCATGTATAGTATTCATTTTAACTGCCATGTAAATAATTTTCTCAAAAAAATATTCACAAAAAATACGTTTATTAATCCTTCCAAGATGTAATCCTTGCCTCTTTACAAAATAATGAATTTGTGCGCTTTTATTCTTAGGACTTTCCTTAAAATTTTGTTTTGATTGTTTAAATAATATTTACGAGTAGAAATACATAATAGTCTCATCTATACTTTCCAAACAATTCATAAATTCATTGTTTTGTTTAACTCACCTAACTTAATTATTAATTAAACACGTTTAGAAATGGCCATTCAACGCTTTATTCTTATAACTTACTTAATTTAATTTTGACGCACCTAATTTATTTGTTAAAATGCATTGAACTAGTTTATTAATAATTTACAATCTTTGCTATTTCTTTAGTCGTATGTGTGTCTACTAATATATTTTTAAGATTGATTACCTGGCTGTTATAAGCATTTCGACATAAATATCTTGGATTTAGAGCGTTTTTTATAAAGATATTTGGTTACAGCGTCGTATCAAATTTTGCCCATTTTAAAAGTTAATCACATAAATTTGATTTCTCAAGTTAATTCAAATGTTGCAGATCAGATATAAACAAACAACTCAATAAAATCGACGAAGAGTCATAAGAGATTGTGACTTGGCCAACTTTGTTCATATTCCAATCTGAACAAAACATAATATAGATTAAGTTGGTCATGTATAGTGACCCTAGTGGCACCCTTTCTCTATCAAGTTATAAAATAGAAAATTTTCAGTCCACCATCTCGTGTATTGAAAGGCATCCTAGTTCCTACGTAGGGTATCTACAATATACAGGGTGGTCCAAATTCGATAAGATTACATAGGTATCTTGCTTAATATTCAAGAGAGAGTAACGGTTACATTACCAAAAATGTGCAGTTTTTTTGAGACAATCTCAGAACCGTTTTCAAAAATATTTTATCATTTTTGGTTTTTGAGTTATTGGAAAAAAGTATTTTTTTGTCATCCTTATACTGTCGTTTCTCCGTTATTGTTGTAATGATCGAAAAAATTTATGAAGATTATTTTTAGATATTTTTATGTAAAATTAGATGATTTTTTTACGCTCGCCGTTTAAAAGTTATTACACAAACTTACCTTTTTCTAAATGGAAGCTGTAGTTGGCTATGACATATTCATTTTTTTAATTATTCCAAATTTACAAAGGCTGATGTAGTTATTTTTAATAATACGCAAGTAACAAAGGTTTTTAGTTTTTTTTAAAGAAATACATAGTAGGCTGTGAAAAAAAAAACAGGATGTAAAACCTTTTAAAACTCATGTGGTACAAGTTACGAAGGTGTTTTAATTTGTTGTTGAGATAAACATTATAAATATAAGAACATAAGATAAACAACAACAAACTATATAACTGCTGATTCTGACTATATTGTTATCTTATGTTCAAATATTTATCATGTAACTTGTACCACATACTTGCGTATTATTAAAAATAATTACACAACCTTTGTATATTTGGAATAGAAAAAATAAAGAATTTAAATAGGTCCTAGCCAACTATAGCTTCCATTCAAAAAAAGGTTAGTTTGTGTGTCATAACTTTTTAACGGCGAGCGTAATTTTTTTTAAAATTTTGTATCATCTAATTTGACATAAAAATATCTAAAAATAATCTTCAAACATTTTTTCGATATTTACAACAGTAACGGAGATATGACACATTATAAACATGACGAAAAAACACTTTTTTCCAATAACTCAAAAACCGGAAATGATAGTATATTTTTATGAACGGTTCTGAGTTTATCTCAAAAAACTGCACATTTTGGATAATTTAACGATTTACCCGTTTCTCTATCTTGAATATTAAGCGAGATACCCATGTAAGTAATCTCATAGAATTTGGACCACTATCTACATCATTCGTCTGCGAATCATTTTAATTGAATAGTGATAATTTTTGAAGAGGAGCCAATATGATTGCTAAGTTAATGTTTTATTATCTGCTTAAAAATTAAAATTAGCTTGATGAACCGGGAAAGACTTTTATAAGAAATTAAAATAAACAATCTCTAGAACAGTTTATTCAAGATGTCGGTGAAAGCAAATATTTTTCCAATTCTTGTAGCTTGTCATTAAATTCCTAGTTTAAATAGATCGTACCGAGCACCGAGTAGTAAAACGTGACATCTATGTACTACAGAACACGCATATTTACTTTTCTAATAGTTATTTTATTATAGTAATTACTGAGCTCACGTGTACTCCTAAATGTAATCGTCTGTTCATGGCAAGGCGCTTTTGTATAGAATGAAAGACTTGAATAGAGGGCGGATAAATATTACGAAATAACGGTGTACCGCAAGGACAATTTTATTTTATACAAATAAAAAAACGCTTGTAGGCAATAAAATGGTAATTTGAAGAATTAAAGTTCTTTAATTGTGTGTAGTGGGTTTATTAGAATCGTGAGAGAAGATTTAAATAAAATTTAAAATTACCGCTACTAACGTTTATATTCAAGAATAACATTTATTTAAAATAACATGTAATGTTGGTTATTGACAATAACGTATTGTGGTTAGTTGTATAATTTAAATGTAAATAGTAAGTGCTTACATAAAACGGATTAGTAGGAAAGATAAAATAGACAGTAGGTACGAGTAAATGATTTTTATTTGTGATAGTATTTGTGCAGTGGCAAATTTTTGAAATAAATACGATTTTATAAGACATTATAAAACAAAAAAAAAAGCTTAGTAGTTGTAGTTTTAGAGTATTGTAGATAATATTCTTTAAAACTAGGATTGGTCTGATTTCAATCAATTGATTTAAATCACGATTTAATCAGGATTTAAATAAGCTGATTTTTTAAATTAAAATCATGATGTAAATCAAACTATTTATTTTTACGTCACATATAAATTAAAAGCACGGTTTACTTCCACCCGCTTAAACAACCGCTAATAAAATTCGTTGGAAATATTGCTATTGGCGTCTTATAAGTTGGGGAGAAATAAAGTCGCTACAAGAATTTTCTTGTTAGAGATGGATTCCGGTAGATTTTAAATTTTCACAATGATTTTTAATTTTAGGGTCAACAGATCTACAGCGTCATTCTAAAACTCTGCAACATTTGGAAAAGTTTTTTGATTCTCGATAATTTTAGGATGGAAAAAAATTCAATCAAAAGTCATATGACACTAGATTCGCAGGAGAAAAGTCTCCTTATTTTATACTTACAAAAAAATCTATAGGAAGAAATTGTTTAGAAATCAAAAATATCACTGAACACGAAATTTGATGTTAAAATTTCATTTTCGTATTTTATAGGAGTTTCAACATTTAAGTTTTTATTATCGATTTCTCGAAAATTCGTGCATGGTCTAAAACTAATTTTAAGTTAAAAAAAGTTTGATAAAAATTCACAGAACACTAGCTTTAGCGATTTTAGAAATATTCGCAAGAATAAAGTGCCCTTATTTTAAAACAAGTTCGAGGAAAACGTTATTTTATTAGTATTATTTTTAAAATCTAAAAAACTTTATCTTTCTTTTTTTATATTTTTAAAATAAGGGCACTTTTTCGAATATTTCTAAAATCATTATAATCCAGTGTTATATGAATTTTTATTAAACTTCTTTGACTTAAAATTTGTTTTAGACCATGCACCCACTTTTCTCAAGAATAAAAGTTTCTAAGAAATTAATGATAAAAAACTATTCATTTGTGCACACTGAATGACGCTGTACAGGGTGGTCCAAATTCGATGGGATTGCATGAGTATCTCGGTTAATATTTAAGATAGAGAAACGGTTAAATTACCAAAAATTCGCAGTTTTTTGAGACACACTCGGAATCGTTTTCAAAAATATTCCATCATTTCCGGTTTTCGAGTTATTGAATAAAAAGTGTTTTTTTGTCATATTAATAATGTGTCATATCTCCGTTATTGTTGAAAATATCGGAAATATTTATGAAGATTATTTTTAGATATTTTATGTTTAATTTGAATATACTAAATTTTTCAAAAAATTACGCTCGCCGTTAAAAAGTTATGACACAAACTTACCTTTTTTTTAAATGGGAGCGATAGTTGGCTATGACCTATTTAAATTTTTTCTTTTTTTCTCATTCAAAATAAAGGGTTTTCCAATAAGAATGATATGATTTTTAAATGAAATTTTAAGCATGGTTAAGATGTTATAAATGTCATTAGTTGTCATTTGTATTGACTGTACCCTGACAATTCATCATGGTTAAATACACCCTTCAAGAACGTTTGGTTATTATCCAAAAGTTTTATGAAAACAGACGTTCTTTTGTAAACACTCAACGTGCACTTCGCGAAGACTATGGTCCACATAATCGCCCTTCTGTGCTTGCTATTCGTAGAATCCTTGAAAAATTTGAAAGGGATTTTACTCTTTGCGATTCGAAAACACCAACAAGATGTCGAAATGCAGGAAGTGAAGAGAACATTGCTGCTGTAAGAGATAGTGTTGAAGAGGTGCAAAATTTATCTATTCCTCGTCGTGCTCAAGAATTAGGGCTCAGAAGAACGACCACGTGGCGTATTTTGCGAAAAGACTTGAATTTACACCCGTATCGACCTATTGCAAGAACAGTTTGGTGAAAGGATAATTTCAAGAAATGCAACTGTTAGTTGGCCTCCAAGAAGTTGTGATTTAACTCCTTTAGATTACTTCTTGTGGGCTTATTTGAAATCTAGGGTCTATGCAAACAAACCAAGAACCCTTGATGAATTACGATTAAACATCGAACGCTGCATTCGTGACATTAGGCCCGAGTTATTGCACAAAGTTCTCGAAAATTGGGTTAAACGAATCCGCTCGTGTGCACAGAGTCGAGGTGGACACTTAAGTGACGTGTTATTCAAAACATAATGTAATATGCTGTGCTTCAAAATGATATAAAAAGTTTGTTGGTATCTAAAATAGTTTTTATTTTATTGTATCGTAAAATCATATCGTTCTTAATGGAAAACCCTTTATATAAGGGTTGATGTTATTATTTTCAATAATACGCAAGTTACGAAGGTTTTTTAGTTTTTTTTTATTAAGAAAATCATAGTAGGCTGTGAAAACAAAAAAAAAACAAGATGTAAAACCTTATAAAACTCATGTGGTACAAGTTACCAGGTTTTTTAAATTTGTTGTTGAGATAAACATTGTAAATATTTGAACATAAGATAACAACAACATAGTCGGAATAAGCAATGTTGTATATTGCTGTTCAAATTTTTTTTATGTTTATCTCAACAACAAATTTAAAAACCATGGTAACTTGTACCACATGAAATTTTTAAGGTTTTACATCTTGTTTTTTTTTGTTTTCACGGCCTACTATGATTTTCTTAAAAAAAATTTAAAAAAACTAAAAAACCCTCGTAACTTGCGTGTTATTGAAGATAAATACATCAACCCTTATATATTTGTAATAAGAAAAAAATAAGGAATTAAAATAAGTCATAGCCAACTATCGCACCCATTTAAAAAAAGGTAAGTTTGTGTCATAACTTTTTAACGGCGAGCGTAATTTTTTTTTAGTGTAATCAAATTAAACATTAAAATATGTAAAAATAATCTCCATAAAATTTCCGAAAATTTTTCAAGTAAAAATTGTTTTTTTTATTAAATATCTTTCTAATTCTCCAATAAAAACCGGATGGTTACATTTAAGTTTTTAAAGTTACTTCGGGATTTTGCCACCGGTTTAATCACGAAACCGTAATAGCGTCAGTCAATTCTACATATTATGCACTTTTGTGATAAAATTTTCTCCCCACATTTGTCAGACGTCGTCGCATATTCCAATAAAAGTGCTGGTACGTCTGAAACATTCTGTACACACTACTCTTGCATTTTAATGTGAGCAGGAACATTAAAAATAAAACTTGGCACTTTTTTGCATGTTGTATTTTTACTGTCAAAAGGTTTTTTTTTTTAAATTTGCGTTATAGGTACGTAGCCACTAGCAGTTACCTAGGCACTTCAATAACTTCATAAAACAAAGTTAAGGAGATACAAGATTAGGACGTTATGAACAAACATGCCTGTTACACTTTATAATGTATGCTACAAAATCAATTCTCTGCATCGTAACCACAAACATTTTTTAATTTGTTTAAGAACCGTGGTTTACCAACACAATAAAATACGAAACTATATCTTACATGTTTTATTCGTATGTTTAACTTTAACTGCATAGATAATGTTTGCTGTGGGATGCTCTTTATTTTCAGATTATATGTATGTGAATATCTGTTTAACTTGAGAGAGTATAATAAAACCCTTGATGCTTGCTTTCATCCTTGATGCTTTTTAAAGGTAAAATTAAATTTTCGAACAATGAGACATTTATTTAATTTTGTGAAACAACTTTGGATAGATCTAGTGTTGTACAAATAACGACCACGAGTTTGTTCGTTAAACAAAATGAACTCCAGTGAACTTTAATTTAATTTAAGATGCATACATGGTAGGGCAATAATATTCTCTACATGTATTTTTTTAGTTTCATATTTTACGAGTTAAGTCATACTTGAAGTATAACCCAGCATGCACTCATATTTAAATGTATGTAGCACACGGACGAGTAACGTTTTACTTTACCATTACTCACTAGACTAGAGACCGCCGCGCCGTCGTGTTGCACTATGAATGAATGAATTCACTTCTGATACATATTACGCCCGCGGCGACTGAAGCGACTTAAGTACGCAATCAAAGAATACACTCAACGAAATGCTATTAAATACATGCGAGTGTCTTTATTGTATAAAAAAAAATGTATAAAAATTTTAGTACTTCTCTATAATAATAATTGAAATGTTTATGTTCTTCAGAGATTCAAGAGGTGCTAAGGGTATGGACCAATAATTGTAATAAACTATACCGGGTGTATATGAAGTGTGGTACACCCCCTTTTTTTAAATTTAGTTTTTATTTTAGATAAATGGAATTTTAGACATATGATATGTGCACAAAAACGCGCTTTTTGAGCACATGCACACAATTGTTTCACTTCCCGTTTCGCCAGAAATGACCCCAACTTTGTTATTTTAAATGGAACACCCTGTATATTTTTACATTTTTGGAAAGAGGAAGCGATTTTGGATACAACTGCACTATTTTGGTTAATTTTTTAACCTCAAATAATTTTTGAAACAAAATTTAATTATTTAATAAGTCTGCCGTGACCTACATAAATTGAATTTTAATATATCAACAATTGTCCAAAAAACGTTTTTGTCAATTTTAATTGACATTTAGGTTACTTTAATCGGTTTTTTGACTAAAAGTCAATTTTTTAAAATGGAACTATGGTGGTACAAGCGGTTATTTAAATCGAGCATCTTCTAACAAATCTATCGATACCAATAATTAGCAATTTTATTAACAGCCTGCTTCAAAAACCTCAAATTATTGTGGAGATTTTAAGAGATCCTATTAATCGCAGTAGGTACACTGTGCTTAACTGCAACAAAACAAATCATTCAAAACAAAAACAAAGGTGTTATGGAAGATCGCTGTGGAAACAAACAAATCATTGTTTACGTGTTTGTATGTCATTGCGGTGGAGAAAAAATTATTACACAGTCATTAAATTAAAACTTATTATTAATTTAAATTTATTAAAAATTTATTATTTAAAATATTGGAGCTGCAAAATGGAACGTTACTTTTACACTCGTACAGAACAAGTGGATGTGCTATTAATATTTGTTGAATGCAGAAAAAAATGCTAAGGCAGCGTGCGTTTTGTATACCGAAAGGTATCGTCATCATCCTGCTGTAAATTATTTTAACAGAATTGCACACCAAATTAATCAGAATTTAAAGAGGAATCTAATGATGTAAAAATGATTACCAAAATTTTTAGACTTTTTAATTAAATTACTATAGTTTAAAACAACGATAGTTTGTTTTGTTGCAGTTATGCACAGTGTACTGCGATTAACAGGATCTCTTAATAAATCTTCACAATAATTTGAAGTTTTTGATTCGTAAGACGATGCTCCATTTAAATAACCGCTTACCGCTTGTATCACCATAGTTCCATTTAAAAAAATTGTCTTTTTGTCAAAAAATCGATTTTGCAACCTTCAAAGCCGTATAAATAACCTAAATGTCATTTAAAATTTACAAAAACGTTTTTTGGACAATTGTTGACATATTAAAATTCAATTTATGCAGGTCACGGCACACTTAATAAAACATTAAATTTTGTTTCAAAAATTATTTGAGGTTATGAAAATTTACCAAAATGGTGCAGTTGTATCCAAAATTGCTTCCTCTTTCCAAAAATGTAAAAATATACAGGGTGTTCTATTTAAAATAACAAAGTTGGGGTCATTTCTGGCGAAACCGGAAGTGAAACAATTGTGTGCATGTGCTCAAAAAGCAGGTTTTTTTGCACATATCATATGTCTAAAATTGCATTTATCTAAAATCAAAACTAAAGAAAAAAAGGGGGTGTACCACACTTCATTTACACCGGGTATATACAGGGTGTCCTGTTTAAAATGAAGTACATGGGTATCTCGGAAACTGTTAGCAATACAAAATCGGTTAAATGGGGAAAAAGTTGTAAATAAATAAATGCTATCTTTAAATGGAATTTTTAAAAGGCGAGAAATTTAACACTTTTGCTTTTCTCAAAAAATTTATAGAAAATTCTCGTACGAAGAAAGTGTATTTATATGATTTATATATGGTCATGAACACATTGGGCTTAAAACACTTAATTAATTTTTAAATTAAAAATATTTAAATGCCTATGCTTAAACAACGAAAACAATTCTAAGTTATAGCGTTTTCTTATGTTTATTCTAGCGCATAAAATAACTCATTTTTTTTACTAAACTTTTAATTGAAAATTTTTAATTTATTGCGGCGCAGTGTGAAGTATCTGCTCTGGGCGCTAAATTAGCTAGGCACGGCCCTGTCAGTGATTGCTTCTAGTGGAGTAGATCAATATCGCCGTGTTATTTATTGTCTAATCGTAAACATTAAACAGTGCAATATTATTTACATAGCACAAGCAAATCCTACTCACAAAAAAGCCGTAGCCGTTATAGCAGTAGCCATATTGCTTCATTAGCTAGTCCCTGGCCAATGTGATTTAACTAATTGGCATTATTTGTTAGGCAATATCTTTTATGTGATGCAGGCCGGTGTTGATCGATAAATATGTAAATACACTGTTAAAATACGCCAATGAGTGCAAATACCTCGCGTGTGCAAATCTCAGGTAATCTTGCGCTGCAGAGAATTATATAATTCATCTTTGCAATTAACGAACTTGAACTTGTAATCGTGCCTGCACCAAGCATATTAATAGTAAAGTATCTCCTCCGGGTCTAACTTGATTGATGACAAGACGCTACCGACATCGATCAGATCGATCACGCGTCTTAATTTTACATGATCGAGTCTCGTAAACTAAAATAAGACGATCGCAGTACATAAACTATTATTAAAAGCAAATGAGTAGCCGTTTTTACGGATGGAATGAATGGTTTCCGGCTCAGGAAGGAAACTTCCTTTTAGCTCACTACAGTTATTCTAGCGATATTCAAGAATCAAGAGCCTTTATGCCATCTTTACAGACCGATTCGTCCAACTCCTCACAATAGGCGTTCATGACAGCAATCACTTCGAAAGTGCTTTTTACCAGCATGAAACTTTTTGATGTTCCGAAATAAACTGAAATCCGGCAGGCCAAGTCTGGCAAGCAGAGTTTATGAAGCAGCAATTCGAAGCCCAACTGATGAATTTTAGTGATTACAGTAACAAACTTGTGACATGGCGCATTATGCTGATGAAATGAAACACCACTCTTTTTCGATCGCGAATTTTTGGTTCAGCTAATTAAGTAAGTTGGCATATTACTCTCCAAAAGAATAGTGTTCGCCTCCCAAAATACCATCGCCATAAACTTTCCGGCCGATGCCTCTGCTTTCGCCTTCTTCAAAATTGGTTCGCTTCTCGCTATCCACTGTTTAGATTAGACTGTTGCTTGGTATCCAATGTATAATGGTAAATCGGTTACCAATCGGTGCAAAAAGTCTGTAAAATTGCTTTTGAACAACGGCAAACATTGCTCGAAAATGCTCAAACGGTTAATGTGTTTAACGATTTGGCAAATTTATATATAATATGCTGTCCGTGAGCATCAAAACCCATCGTCATCGTTTATAATTTAGTGGAGACGCAAATATTGTTATCGTTTAATAAAGGCTTAAAAATAAAAGTCCTCGATTGTTTGACGACAAAAAACTGTAAAACTATATTATTTCGGTTTACGAAAACGAAAAAGGAATTTTTTGGGTGAGAACGAAAAGAACGAAAACGAATATTTCGTTTTCGTTCCGAACGAATTTTTTTTTCGTTTTTAGTCCCTGCTTGTAACTGCAGCAACGAATGTTGTAAAGTAACTAATTATTTTGAAGTCGCTATATTCGGGAATAGATTTGTCCCATAAACAAGGATAATATTGTTGATAATTTAATAAAAATATTTACGACCAAACGGAGATAATGTAACACAAGACTGACGGGATAATGGTCAAGGAGTCTCTAAAGAATACTCTTTTAATTAGCTAAATATTTCGAGCTGTTTATTTTACTCTTCTTCAGTAGCCTGAAAATTTACAACAATGTTAGCTTTGAATTACACAAGTTTTAAGCAAAGAAAAAAACACAATTGGCGCTAAATATTCATAATAGTACTCACCAAAAAGCGAGGATGATAGAAAGCAATCGCAGATTAACATCATTTTAAATAAATAATAGGTCATCATAAGTAAAATTCGTATAAATTCATAACTTGGTTGTTGATAAACCAAGTTTAAGTGAAGTCAATGATTAAAGTTAAAGTTTAAAAAATATAGAATATCATAATATATATGTATCAGTAATATAAAAGTAGATGTAACTTAGTATTCATCAGAAATATCCAAATACATGATTAATTGACACAGATGATTGTAGAACACTTTAAAAATTTTTGGACATCACAATGTAACAAATTTTGTATAAGACAAGCACGTGGACGACGTGGACATTGACAAGGTTAACCAACAAGTTTACTTTGTATTATTCACTATACCTAATGTTCAAAAATAATCTAAATCCATTTGCCCCACTTCAATGGGAACAAAAGTATTGTCTACAAAACAATTCATTGGGGTCCTCAGTGTTTTTAATTTCGAAATGAGTCCTCAGAGTAAAAAGTTTGAGAGACACTGGTCTAATCTAAACAATTCATTATTTGCCGCTTAACCTGCGGCTACTGCAAAATTATTTTGATGCCCCTTATTACAAGATGTACCTATCTATGGCCTGTTTCGAATAATAAACTCGTATAGTTTATAGTTTGGACGGTGGAATGATCTGTTCATATATCATACTCTTTTATATAATTTAAATTCAAATTCTTTTAGTTTATTGAACACTGATGTAACTGTTACTACAAAAACTAACTACAAAACGCTATAAAATGTTATAATGTATTGCCCACATAAATTTTTTTTATAGTCTTGGTCGAGAAAATGGTCATTTTTAAGGTTTGGATGTAGAACAATATCAGGGTACCCCAGCTTGTGAAACATATACTTAATTAAATAATTTTAATTTAACTTTATTATTTCTTTTTAGTCATATATCTATTTGTACATGTTCCCAATTTGATAAAACTCAAAGTCTAGTTCAGTATTTGAGCTTCTCTGAACATATTGAAATATAAAAATGACTATTATATTGAGTTATGTAAATATTACTAAAAAAATAGAATAAAATAATAAAACGGAGATTTAGTTAGTGTTTTTTTTTTTTAGGAAGGATTTTACACAGATGACGGATTTGCGTATCATTTCTACACTCCATTTTATCAATTTAAGTCAAATTAACACAGTGATTTGTAATGTCCTTAGTTGCAGATACCATTTTCAAAATGTTAAATATTTAGAATGTTTTAATGAGCTAGTTAGGCTTGTTAAATCCTTAAAATAAAATTTTATTTGCCATATTTAAACAAATTCAAAAGTGCAGAATTTAGTTTTTCATTTCTGTTTTCCTTAATATTGGTGTTGTAAGTAGCGCATGTGCTGGCTCGTTAATAAAAAAAAAAAAATAGATATAGGAATCGATCTCGCAGAACTAGATAAATATCAACAGCTTTAAATAAAATGTAAACTATAATCTCGTTCATTTTGCAAATGATAAACGGGAGATTTCACTAACGTGACTTAGGGAATCCAAGTGCCTTGTTTGTATTATTCAGTTCCTATGCTATACAAATTATCCATTGTCTTCATGCAATGTCTTTTCACGATGTGTATGTTTACAATTTTTATTAGCGGTATCTGATAGAGAAATGCATGATTATTTTGTCCTTTATCTAATGCAAGACTTGTATCTCTTTGTAAATAATTTATGCCTGTCTTAACATATTTTATACAAACAAAAACTAATAAACTTACTAAATATAAAATACGCGATATTCTGTGGTAGGTATATAATATTTGCTGACATTTATTATCGTTATTTAATTACTTTACCAATTATTGAAATGTGAAATAGAATCATCTTGGCAAATGATTACTAATGCAGTAACAAATTGCCAACCGCCGACAACAACTAATTACAGTTATTTAACTATTTCCTGGTTGTATTACTATCTTTGTAGTTGACGTTTTCATTTAAGTTCGCTAATTTAGTTGCGCTTACTTTGTCCATTCATTAAAGAGGAGCAGCAAATACACAATTTATTGGGGGTATGCCTGCAAATACATAAAATCGTATTCTCGAATTTTTAAAAATCAACTTCAAACAAAAAATAACTAGGTTTAATTACAATTTATTTAAATATTCATTTGGTAAAAACCTGCATACGTAAATATTTTTTTTTCTGGTGTAATCTAATGTAATCAAATTTAATATGTTACAATTATTTATTTGTTATATCTCCCATTTTTTGCCTAATGCCCAAGTTGTATTCGGGCCATTGAGCTTTAATACAGAAATCATTTAATTTTGATAACCTTGTTTTAAAGGAAAATTATTTTAGCAAAAGCAATCCTTTAAGTAAAAATTAAGGGTGGGTAAAATCAAAATTTCGATATCGAATATTGATATCGAACTTATATCGATATACCTACCATTAATATCGATATTAATTAATAAACGTAAATCTCTCCGTATCGCATTAGTTGTACACTTGTATATGATACTTTTAAATATTTTTTTTTTGTGCGATCGTACTAGAAACAGCTGTTAGCGTTAGCAACCATAAAGTACTGCATTACCGGCCCTATCCTTAGCAACGGCCGTAAAAGTTACTTTTCAGGCCGTTACCCTTAGCAACGGTCGAAAAAGTAACTTTTATGGCCGTTGCTAAGGAGAGGGCCGGTAATGCAGTACATACGCCGTCATCTGTCAGTGACAGAATGTCACGTAGTTTCTAACCTATAATTTTGAAAATTACTAAAAATTTAAATTGTTTTTCATTCGATCGCACAAAAAATGTAATATGCACCTCGGCAAAACGTACTTTTTGGCCTTGATACATAAATAACTATTCTGTATAAAATGTTTTTATTTTTTTAATTCAGATATAGTTTCCTCCGTTTTCTATAATAGCTTTCTATCGCGATTATTAATGCCAAGCTTGTAGAACGCTGACTCTTGGTTATAAAAAACATCAAGAACATATTTTAAGCTCGACGTCTGCGTTGAAGGTTTTTTCCACAAAAAAAAAAGTATTGAAGCTTTCGGAATATATGGAAATCAGAGGGTGCGAGGTCTGGCGAGTATGGTGGATGCGGCAACGTCTCGAATCTACTCTTTCTGCAATCTTGAAAGCAATAATGAACATATGCTTATTCGTGTTTGTTTATTTGACTGTGCATAACGCGCTTTTTTGCCCAGCATGGAGACCTCGGTTGTTTTATGTGCCTCTGAACGTTAGATCATGATGCATCATTTTTATTTGAAATTTCCTTAATTTAAATATATGGATTAGCTTTCACTACTGGTCTTGGCACGTTATTATCACAACTGCGCGTCTTCGGCATGATTCGTCTTGCTTGAAGATAAAAATTCTCATATCGAAATCTCTTAAACCATCTCTGACACATCCAAATCTCTATACAATCTTCCTCATACACTTCTTAAATGCCAAAAGCTGAAATTTCATAAATAAACACTAAAAAATAAGTGAAATACAAGAGATTTTATTTCATTAAAACATTTGCGTTGCAGTATACAACTTGCACTTTTTACTGTCAGATGTATATTTTTTTGTGAACAGCCTTTATGTATAATATCGTTAGCTATAAAAATAACAAGTTTATCTATACATCAATGTTTTCAAAGTGGGTACCTCGTAACCCCGGAGTTCCACGGAAAATTTCAAGGGTTCCGCGTGTTTGTTAGTTTTTGTACTTATTTTTACAGCATTTAAATCACCCACCTACATTAAATTAAAACATACGCGTTATACATATTTAATGCGGTAATAAATATGGAGTGGAGTCTTTATAACATAGGTATGAATAGGGTTCAGTAAATTTTTGAAAAATTGTACAAGAGTTTCGGGACAAAAAAAGTTTGGGATCCGCTGCTCTACAATAATACATCAGTTATCTTGAAATTAAACGTATTTACTTAGGGGGATAGCAAAATGTTATGCAAATTATTTAGCTAATAAATACTTTAAATAAATTGTTTATCAGTTATCCCGTAACACATTTTAAATAAGCGTTTTTTGCGAACGTTTTAAGAAGTAGCATATTGTGAAAATTAAATGCGTAAACAAAAAATGCGTAAAATTTGTTGAGCCTTATGATTAAATCAATAATATTTTTAGATTGTTGTTCTCCATATCTGTAACCCACGTTGTCAATGATATTTTGAGCTACACAAACCCTCTTTATGTTACTGCTGTTTACTTATAAGAATTTTACAATATCAAATTGATGCTTGTTGATTTTAAACAGTGAGATTGCATCGGTGCGAATATATTCAAAGATCATTTAAAATTCAGCATGACAGTGCATAATACAAGCGATAGTTGGCGGCGCCAGACAAGGAAGCAGACGCGCGCTGCAAATCTCGAACGCGGTCTGGACCCACAAACATGCATTTATGCATAATCTTGCGGTTAATCGCTTAGACTAATCAGTCACACTTATTATGTGAAAGATGCTTTGACTGCATTAACTTTGCTCACTTCCTGTTAACCTCGACCTTACTTCTTGTTTGGCGCAGTAGTTTTAAATATGCGGTTAATGGATTTATTCGTTGCCATTCAAGAAATTTAATCAGCAATGCATTTAATACGGAATACTATAAACGTGCTTCGCAACGTTAACACGACACTTCACATACTTGTATGTACATATATAGTTTTATGCAAAAGGCGACAAAATTTTGTATGTAAATATTTTACGATGTAGGCACAATATTGTGTTGAATTAATTTGAACCATATATTGATAAAATTTAAATGACTAGTGGAGTCGTGCTATTCACACTCTCAAGCTGCATGATTTTGCTATAAGGATTTTAAATTATTTGACCCATTAAAATATCGATGATGCAAATATTCATCTTAGTTCATCATGCATAGGCAGCTAAACCTATTTAATATTTTTTGTGCGATCGTACTAGAAACAGCTGTTTGACGGACGCGTTAGCAACCATAAAGTACTGCATTACCGGCCCTATCCTTAGCAACGGCCGTAAAAGTTACTTTTCAGGCCGTTACCCTTAGCAACGGCCGAAAAAGGGTGGGTAAAATCGAAATTTCGATATCGAATATTGATATCGAACTTATATCGATATACCTACCATTAATATCGATATTAATTAATAAACGTAAATCTCTCCGTATCGCATTAGTTGTACACTTGTATATGATACTTTTAAATATTTTTTTTTTGTGCGATCGTACTAGAAACAGCTGTTAGCGTTAGCAACCATAAAGTACTGCATTACCGGCCCTATCCTTAGCAACGGCCGTAAAAGTTACTTTTCAGGCCGTTACCCTTAGCAACGGTCGAAAAAGTAACTTTTACGGCCGTTGCTAAGGAGAGGGCAGGTAATGCAGTACATACGCCGTCATCTGTCAGTGACAGAATGTCACGTAGTTTCTAACCTATAATTTTGAAAATTACTAAAAATTTAAATTGTTTTTAATTCGATCGCACAAAAAAATGTAACATGCACCTCGGCCAAAACGTACTTTTTGGCCTTGATACATAAATAACTATTATTTTGCACGAAATACGATATGGTATAATATTAAACGCGAAAAAAATTACTTCACTATAAAAGCTTACATTGGTAAAATTAATGTGGTGATGATAATATTTGAAAATAAATTTTGTATTACTATTCGGCGTCCCAAAATTTTAGTAGCTCGGTTTTAGTTTTCCTTGACTTTGATCCCTTCATGAGTCGAATTGTTTTAGTTTTAATGTTTTAAATCTAAATAATCCAGAGACCGTTAAAATTAAAATCGTAAAATTAAGAGACTAATATATTTGCATGCCCTTTATAAGACTGAAGATGTGAAAACAATAAATTTTATTACATCAAATATATTTTATATTATCAATTACTCAAATTGATAGTAGATTAAAGTTCCTTTTTATGCGGATACGTTTTACAAAAAACCGCATATAAATAAAATGCACAAAAAAAACTTACGTAGATAAATTAGGGATACATTCATTAAATCACATAAAAAAAGCTTATAAAAATTCAGGAAAATAAAAATTCCTAAACAATCCTTTCAAAATCTGAAAGAAGTTAATAAAAAACTATAAGTTTGTTTTATTTTCATTAAAAAGTTACAATTCTTTTTACATTCTTTCATCAGAATTATCGTTGCTATCTGGCAATTTGCGAACTGGTGCGAAATCACTTTCATCACAAGAAGATAAAGTCAGCGCATCAGATCTGCATGATAAAGACAATTGTTCTTCACTAACAGAATTAGCGTCAACTTCACCCTCGTTCTGTGTTGATTTTTTCCTCTGAAATGTAATCAAAGATTAAACTTTACGATGATTTACGTATTTTTTATCCTGTTCGCAAAATCCAGGCGTACAATTCTTTAACTTGCATTGGAGTTTAAAAGCTCTTCTAGAATTTGTATCATTTACCTACAAGCAGGGCATGAAACCGGTTTTTTAAACCGGTATAAAAAACCGGTTAACCGTTATTTTTTGTCAGAAACAGTGATTTTTAACCGAAACCGAAACCGTTATTTTTAAAGGCAAAAAAAACGGTAACCTTAAATCAAAATAATAAAAAACCGGTTTTTTAACATCTACGATGAAAAATACAAAATCTGTAGTAAATGCGATTAGTTTACCAAAAGTCATTACTGAACTCTTGATTGTACATTTATTATAAAATTATAAATAAATAATGTCTTTTCATACTTTGCATTCCTGATCTAAATAATTTTAAAAACCGGTTAATTTAACCGGTTTATAATTTAAATCGGTTTTTTACACTAAACCGGTTTTTTACGAATAAAACCGGTTTTTCAACAAAAACCGTTATAAAAATAAAGTTCTCGATTTCGGTTAACCGTTAACCAAATTTTTTTTCGGTTTCGAGCCCTGCCTACAAGAAAATGGTTTTTCAAATTATTGCAAAGACCTTATCGAATTATATTTGCTGTGTGAGGGGGTCAGATTTTTCTTCCGCCTCGCTATCGTTTTCTGCAACTTTGACGATATCCAAAGTTATACCAATAATACCATCGCCACTTAAGGCATTATCTACAAGCAATTTGATGACATCATTCTGGCTAAAGGTATCAAAGTCTTTTTCGTCAATTTCAGCTGATAATATCGTTGTTTGAATGTGAATCGGTGCACTGTTTGCAACACATCCAGGTCCAAGCTGCTTTCCAGCAGGCATTTAAAGTTTGTGGTCTTATTTCGGCGATAGCAGAAGATGTAACATGATTTATTAAACAGTCCATAACAGTATTTTGTGTCCAAATATGTACCGCATAACTTCAAAACCGCATTAAAAAAGTACGCATACAAAGAGACGACTATACAATACTACGTCTAATATAACACAATTAACAGCTTTATTTTTATTTATTTTTATGCTATTATTGCCACAAATTCTGAGCTTAACAAAAGTAAAAGATTTGCGTTTTATAATAAGGAACATACCTATATTACAACAGTTGTTAAGCTGATAACTATATTTAAAGTCATTTTCTGTTAAGGCAGTGGTTTCCAACCTTTTTGTACCTTCGTCCCTCTTTTTCTTAAAAAAACAAATTGTGCCCCCCTCACTTTTAGTAACAATCTAATTTCATATAATATACTGTCGTGATATAATATTTATTTAATGGGCTACAAAACAATATACCATATTTTGAATAAATAAAGTTCTTTTTGTTTGTTTATATTTAAAAATTATATTTTGGTAAAAGCTGCGCGCTCGCCTTGCAATAGTCTCAGGGGGGCGCACCCCACAGGTTAGAAACCACGGTGTTAAGGGTTCAAACCTAACCGGTTTTGTTTTCAGTTTTGGCTTGCTGTTCCAAAAACGTGTTGATTTGTCTCATTTTTACTTGTTTCGTTTTCTCATATGTGTTTTAAACACGTCGTTTTGAAAATCTTTACACGGAGATTAGTCTATCTCGCAAAAATCGTAAAGTTTTGCCGTAAATATTGTTTTATTCAATTATTTGCGATGTTCGGTTGTAAAAATTATACTGTGATAGTAGACACGTTTGATCCATTCACATTTTACAATGCCTAATAATGACTGGCAATACCTGTAACCTATGACTTGCTTTTACTGTATGCACTGTACTACTTTATATCTGCATACATTAACATTTCATCCGATCTAAGTGCCATTTTAGTACTCAACGTTGAGAATTTTGTAACAATCAGTTGTCCTTATTTGTATAAGTTGTCCTTTAAATCAGCTACTTAACATAGGCGGCTTACGGTTTTTGTACAATTAAACTAATAATCTATAATTTTATTTGATAGGATCTATATAATAATAATTTATGGGTGTTTTTTGTTTTTATAGAACAGAAAAGCGCTCTTTCAACCTTGTGTAATATATTTTTTAAATATTGTAATAATTCACATCTTATATTTAAAACACGATGTTTGATTAACACAACATAACATATTTAAAGGCAAGAATAGTTAACTGTTTAAAAATATTAAAATCCCAAACATATGAAAAACGGATAAGTTGATTGTGATTGCCACGTTAAGGCGTTAATGGTGAGCTGTTTAATTTCGTCTGATAATTTAAAATCGATTGCTTCAATTCCGAGGGAACAGCCATGGGTTGAAATATTTGGCGGCTCGTCTTAAGTATCTCGTGCTAGCTTATCTCCCTTTAAGTAATTTCTATCTCCCATTCAAGGCGATACGAATTTAATTTGATCCTTCTAATTGACTTGGCACCATGACTAACACAGTATATGTTTAATTAAGAAAAACTTTCGTTCAATTCTATTTGCTTTAGCCTTGTGCCTTGTTAAAAATTTTGTGCCACAATGGCTTTAGATTTTTGTAATTTACACGGCTAGTATTTAATACTACAGGACTGTTTTTTTTTTAAATTTTGCTCCAAAAATCTTAAAATGAAAGGTCAAATATGATTTTTGTTTTAAAAAATTTTAAATATTTGTATTCACTGCAAGTAAGAAGTAAAATTACTTGATTCTACCAATATACAGGGTGTATGAAATTATATACAAGACAAGTGGGGGTTTCGGAAACCATTAAAGATAAAAGGATGGTTAAATAGCAAAAAAGTGTGCTTTTTGTGCTTACTTAATATCTAAACAGCAAATTTGCATAATTATTGTTTCTAGTTCCTGTTATATCCTGAAAAATCAATTTGAAATTTATTAATAACTTTCTTATCATCAATAGTACAAATTTAGAGTATGAAATTTTAACTTAGGCAAATGTCTTAATCGCAGGGTATGACCGATGGTTTTAAAATTGACAGTCCTTTGTTTCTGGGATAGTGTAGCTTTTTTATTTATTAACATCACATTTTTATGCTCTTAGGTGGCAAACATAAAGGCGAATACAACGATTATCAAATTTAACAAAGTAATTCGTTACACAGGTTCTTCCGATTTGAATAGCATTATTAGGGGGTATTAAAGTAATCAACGAAATTACAATAAAAAACGAATAGGACCCTATCGATCAAATTTATGAAAGATTTATAACAGTGAGAACAAAAATCTTAATACATTTTTAAGACATTATGCAAAAATAAAATCTACAGGGTGATCCAAAAGTATGGAAACGCTGCTGTAACGGCGTAAATACTAGTTTTATAAAAAATCTTTTACATGAAAAGTTCATGGCAAATTGTTAGCTACATTTTGATGTAGCTTCTTCAATTATTTTTCAGCCAATCGTGTGCAACTGATAGGCGATCGTCATATTTTTAAATGGCAACCTGTTTTTTTCACTTTAATTGATAAAGTTTAATTTTTTTCCAACCATACCTATATAGATTTCATCTTTTTCAAGTGATTCTTTATTTAAGTTCCAAAGCTGTATATGTAAGCCCTTGCACAAGTACAAAGTTGAAATTTTGAGGTTTTTGTAATTTGATATATGTTGTTATATTAGATTAAAAAGATTAAAAAGGATTAAACGACGATCACAAATTAACATATTAAAAACATGGTCCAGCTGAGACCGGATGTATTGTGTGTGTATAGATTTCTTAGTATTGCCTAAGAAAATTTGCGATAAAAATGAGTTTCAAAATTATTTTAATTTTTCACAAAATCATTTTATTTGACAAAACAAAACACGATCGCTGCAGTAATTGACAGTTTATAACTTGTGTAATTGTGTTTTATTATTTTAAGATGAAAAACCATTACTTTGCGAATGTTAAATTAAATGTGGATCTTTTGTCGAATTGTTTCTGTGATAGTGTATTCAAGGCGTTTTAATTTAATGCTCACACAAAATAATGGTTTTTCATCGAAAAATAATGAAACAACTATACAAATTATAAACTGTCAATTACTACAAGGATTGTGTTTTGTGTTTTGTTTTATTAAAAACCATGATTTTGTAAAAAAATCTCAAATTTGTTTCTGTAACACTAATAAATCATTTTAAATGGTTGAAAAACGAAAAAAATCTATCAATTAAAGTAAAAAAAATATATAGGTTGTAATTTAAAAAAATATTACGATCGCCTGACAATTGCACACAGTTGGCCGAAAAAAAATTGAAGTACATTCAAATATAGCTAACAATCTGCCATAAACCTTTTACATAAAACATTAAATTTGATGCTATCGGCGTAAAAACAAAACGTTTTCTTTTAATAAAAATACGTAACTTGAACATCATCCGCGGTAAATTAAATCCTATTTACGAAAGTTGTTAATGAAAGTTGAAATTTAAGTTTTTGGGGTTTTTCAGGATATTTTAGAAACTGTAAATATACTTTATATTTTTGCTAATGTATAAACACACTATTTTGCTAATTTAGCCATTCCTCTGTATTTAACGATTTCCAGGATCTTAATTTTGTTATTGTTAAATCACACTCTCTGAATAATTTATTCAAATATGGTAACCCAATTTATAATTTTTTATTTTTAAATTGTTTTTTCCTTACATAAAAATAATTTCTAAATTTTAATAAATGTGAAAAATTGAAAAGTCAAGTTTGTGGATTTTAAAGAGTTTCAACCGTGCCATTTTATTTCCTGATTATTAATACTCCTGTTTAAGTTGCATCGTTCGTTATAAATTATGGCGCATTTGGTTAATTAAAGTGGCAGTAATATGAATTGCAGTACGTTAATAATGCAAAGACTTGAAATTTTTGTGACACTTACAAGAAGAGACACAAACAATTACGTTTATCGACGCCATTATTTATTTTAATGATACAAATTTAAATAATGACTAATATACAGGACAATTTCCTTAACTAAATTACTTATCATACCTAATGCTAATTTATCTTAAAAGAACTAAAGAGATGTGATAAATTAGAAATGCCATGCAACGGGTGGAGGATTAAGTAAGGTGGCGCTTAATTAAAACCTTACAACCTTAAGTTATTTATTATACATTCTCCACTTATTTATTATTCTATCAGATAAAGTTGAAAGTAGATAAGTAATAAACAAAGAGTATTTAGCGTCAAGCAGATAAATTAGTTGTTGATGAGCCGCTGCAAGAATTTCCGCATCGATGCAGAATTACATAAAATTACAATGGTGTTATATTGTACAACATGAAAGTACCACATTATTTGCAAAGGTATTAGGTATATTAGGTAGCAAATTTATAACATTTGTTGGCGATGTGTGTAAGAAGTTTCCTAAGGAAATTAATAGTTATTTATCCATTTGGTTTTATGATAGCTGTGTAACAAGCAAGGCTGTGTACTATCCGATGAGCGATCAATGTATGTGCAGTACCTAGTGATATCGCGTTCCAGCAGTCTCTGATAGTTAATTGGACGGTTAGTCGACTGTTCCCGCAGTTAACGAACTCATTCATGAACTAGTTCGGGGACGGTAAAAACAGTACATGAAAAAAAGGCAAGAACTATCACTGGATTTTTAGACGCATGTGCTGTTCTCAACTAACGTGACCTCTTGTAGCTAATGCATTTACCCTACCGATCCATTTTAGAGTTCTATTTTCTTAAGATGTTTACATTTACGATGCTTAAATTTCTATTAACACAATAGACACAAATGTCATTTACATTTAAACATGTCTATAACGCAGCAGCTAACATTACTTGTCCATAATTGACGCATGTGCATAAACCAATTCATGTATTAGTACATGTATTAGTACATGAATTAGTACAAACTGCACTGCTGGAACAAGCCTGATATATTTTAATACTGAAATACTTAAGTCTTTTGTTATTTTGCCGTTTTTAATTTGAATAATAGTATACAATATGTATGTATCTGTCAAATAAAAATAATCAACATTTCGCATTTATAAAAAATATAAATTCTATTGACATGTTTTACATATCGTTTTTTAAATGTATGCGCTGGACAATAATTGAAGGCTACATATTTTGAACGCCCGAACATCAAAAGAACCGACAAGAAGTTTTAATATTGCATGGTTTATAAGACTGTGCTTAAGTCTGATACATTCTTTAGAATTGAATTTGCACGTGTACCCGTGTATTGTCCTCTTGCTGCTAAATTAATGAAAATGTAGTAAATTTTTATGAACAATAAAAATAATTTTAGCACTCTTCATGATTGCACCTAAAAAAGATGTTAAACTCAAAATCGACTGACCTTACGCTAGCACCTAACTTTTTTTAATGTTATATTTATATGGTAGTATCACATCGTTAGTAATTCGTTAATTAGTTAGAACAAAATTTTATTATCAAAAACGTTTTTTAAGCTAAAAGTATTTAAATTTGCGGGGACACTTAAAGTATGCGTTTATTATTAATTTGATTAAAAGTAGCCTTATTACCGACAAATAATCTTTAAAAAAAGTAAGGTGCTAGCGTGAAGTTGACCAATTTTTGGCTTAACAATCTCTAATATAAATGACTCTTACCGTACAGCCTCCGTGCATAGTAAGTGGGTCTTTTCGCACGGTAAACAAAAAGCACGGTTTTTTAAAGATATGATCAAAGTAGATTCACGTCAAACACTTCTTGCATACCTAGTAAGTGAGTTATAACGCACGGTAAGCAAACGCACACTTGTCTAGAAATGTCAAAGTAGGCTTACGTCAAAATTGACAAGACAACCTAATTACATGTGTATATTAGCCAAAAAGCCGTTAAAATCGTAGGTATTATGTGATCGTAGAAAAAGTAAGCTACATAACACGAGTTGTAAAGCAATTACGCAGTCGTGGAAAAAAACACTCGTCGCTACGCGGCTCTGTGGGCAACTTTTCCACTAGTGTGTAATAGCAATAGGCTTCTTACTATTGCTAATGAAGTATTAATCTGATAAAAAGTAACGTTAATATCGAAAAAAGTGGGTGGCAACTTTACGGACGCACAGGGTGATCCGTTAACTAGGCCATGCTTAAGTTCTATTCACCTTACACGCACAAAAATGGAGAAAGATTTGCTTTATTTCTTTAATCTTTTAAATACTGAACATTAACTACATTCGCTAATTGGCCAATTTTATTAATTTTTTGTTTGATTATTTCCTGCAGTAAGTAGCCTTCATTGAAGTTGATAGACATTACCAACCTAACTTCATTTTAACAGCATTTTAAATTTGTTTATAATTCGAACAACTATTCTGCCATTCTGGAAATATCTTATAAAATATCTCCTATTTTAATCCTAAGGCAAAACTCAAAGCTAGTAAGCAAACCGTTACAAAATCTCTGACAGATAGTGTTCAGTAATTCCCATTTAAGTAACTATAATTACAATAATTGGCCTTTCCTAGATATTGTAACTTTACAAAGTTTTTACACCAGCATTAATTCTAGTTGCTTGAGGTTAAGCTCTCATTTCTATTTTTTTTATCTATACTGCTACTTACTCACAGGACCACAAACAAAATTCAACAGCACTTTATCTGTTTGATCGCAGTACAATTATTTTTGAACCGACATTGCGTTCAAAATATTAAGATTAACTTTTTTTTATCATCTGCTTAACATTTTTAATTTTCAATGCTACTTTTTAAAAACTGCATTTTTGCAAAAGTACTTAGGATGTTAAGATGCTTCAGTTTATTAACAGAACATACATACATATTTGTTGGCACGCGAATAGAATATGTTAAACAAATGTTGTTCCGCTTCACCGCTTACTAAATTTTTTAACGAGGCGTACTTTAATACCATAATTAAATATAAACATCGTTTTAATGAGGTATTTACATTTCTTAGATTCTATGTAGTAAAGTAGGTACAAAACTTGTTATGGAAACAGCAAATATTAGCTCCACAGTTCAGTTATATTGGTACTAGCTAATGACTAAATATAAATAGATGTGGAATGTACTCAACAGAAATGCATTATGCATTGTTGGGACAGACGGAACTAATTACATATTAACTAATTAAACATGCATTTGCTGAGGTTTTTCGTTTGCAATATATTTTAATAATGCGTAGGTACATCTTTGTAGATTTTATTCATACTTAAAATAATATGTGGCTGTTTGTTACATGTCCCATGTTATTAATAAAGACGTGTCATAAACACGTTTGAGAATTTTCTTTTAATGTTCTATTATGCATTATGCAAGGCGCCAATTTTCTTTGAAACTGTAAACCGTGACAAGTGCAATAAGAATAAAACTGACAAGGCCAGATTTGCGGTTGTATTGTGGTTTGTACTTTGGTTGTACTGCATTACATGCTTCCAGTTACAAAAAATATGTATATCATCTTATATGCTTGTCAAACCACACAAATACAAGTTTATTAGGATAATTAAGTAGGTAAAGGTGTATTGGTAATCTTATTGTATTTATAGGTACAAGATAACAGCAATCATAAAAAATTGCGAAAATATTACAATATCATGAATATACATAATACATACGCACTACTGGAAGAGCAGTGACGCAACTCAAAAAGTAATTTTTCTGAATAATCCTGACAACCTTAAGTAAGATTGTTGTGAATGCCTGTTTAAGGAACATTATAATAATAAAAGAGGTAGACCGAGTAAAACCCGGCAAGACGAAGTTAAAAAAGCGACAACGGATAGAAAAATCAAATGGGAAGATAAAAAAAAAGCTAGCATAAGACAGGAAAACGTGGAATTAAAATCAACACCACACGCAACCTAACAGTAGAGAAGGACTTATGACTGAATAAAATAAATTAAATATAATAATATAAATAAACACTAATATGAAATTTTTTATTAGGTACAATACCTTATTCAAATTTTAAGGAAATTTAATTAGAATTAGGTTTTGAATTGTGACTGTGTTCCTCTAGTCTACTGGTACGATTATGAGTACTTAAAAAATACTAAGCTTATATCTTAGTGGATTATTATCTAGGTAATGTCTACAGTTCTACACGAATACTATTCTGAGACTCTCAGGCTCACTTAATAAAGAAGTTCCATTAATAAAATATTTAGTTATATTTGACGATATTGAACTTTTCGTTTACAAGATTTGCCTCATCTCGGTTATTTTTTACAACGAATATACAGGGTTCTCGTTTTTCGAGGGCCACTATGGGAATCTCGTAAACGGTAAGAGTTACGACTTCGGTTAAATTAGGGCAAAGTTGTATATTCAGGTGCTTAATAATTTGACGCAAACAGAACTTATCTAGCTTTTTTAGTTTTTGAGATATAGGGAAAAAAGTAAAAAAGTGGATTTTTGTTTTTTGCCCGTAACTTTTTCATTTGATTTCGAATTTCATTTCTGTAAAAACTTTTTGCAAGGAATCAGAATCCCCAATTATATTTTCCGTGCAACGTTTCGTTTTTTTTAAACCATCATCAGAAATTTTTTCTTATGGACGCTATATCTAATTTTAACGCCAATTTGTAGAGCATTTTTTTCTGAATTCGATAATGTATAACACTTGTGACATTTTTGAAACAATTGTTGTTACAAATGGCAAAAACAAATATTTAATTAAAAACAAATCCTAATCGGCATGGTAAATAATTGTCTTTGTCCCTTTTTCCTTGGAAGCACGTAAGTAAACCGCATGAAATTACTATTAAAGGGATTTAATCAAAAACATAGGTAATAATAAATATGTTAGGAATGCATTAACATTGTTCACTTATTAGCAAATATTTTTAGAATATTTTCTTTGGGTAAGTAATAAATATCTGTAAAATGTGTATTTAATTCTTATTTGACATACAATTATTTGTAACAAAATTTTCGTAATCAAATTATGCAAGTGTTCATAGTTTACAAAAAACGTCCAGAAATCTGTTTACGCTTTTTGCTTATTAGAAGTCATTAACGCAGATAAAAGGCATAACTCGTTATTTTTTGAGATTATCGACTTAATCTAACGTATGAAATGAAGACGTGTGGCGAAATTTAAAGCCGTAAGGCCAAGTTGCATAAGAGCTAAATCTGGCGGTACGCGACAACTGGGCGGCGGTCAACTGGGCGAGACCAACTGGGCGACGGCGACGGTCAACTGGGCGACGTGCCAACTGGGCGACGCGACGGTCAACTGGGCGACAGAAACTTAAACATTTTTGAAATCTCATCTTAGCACACGATTTTATAGATTGTTTTTGTAAATATTGGTTAAATATAGTTACTTAATTTTGTAGAACTATATAATACATCGAAATTTGTAGAATCATTTACGAAAGATAAGATCAAAAAATGTGGTCCGAAAATAATTTAAAAATGAAGAAGGATGATTGCACAATATTAAAATAAAGAGAAAAATACAGTTTTTTTTTCATTGATTTATCAATATTATTTTGTAATTAACAAACATGTTTACATTAAAACAAAAAAGTACCTATATAACATTCAAAATAACATAATTATTTTTGAATTATAAGTCATGTAATAAGTAATACTCGCAAATAGTCTATTATATATTTCAAATTTCTTTTCGGATTATTAAGGAGCACCAAATTAAGTTTCTATTTCAAAGTTAAACCTAAACTCTAGATGTTATTATACGCGATATTCCCATATTTAAACTTAAATTTTAAACACCCGGTATATTTGATATGTTAGTTACAAAATAATATTAATAAATGACTTATCATTTATTTGATCTATTATTTTGTTTCCCAGCTAATAGACTAGCTATGAGGCACTGCTTATAACATTAATTAAAGGGTGTTAGGTGAAAACAAGGAATGCCAATTTTTATTATATCTTTACAATTCGATTTTAAAGAGTTTAAAGTCTACTATTTTTTTGTTCATAGAGCTGCATCCTGCATCAACCAAACTTTATTTTACTATAGAGCATACTACTAAAAATGAGTATTAATCAATGAAATGTCCTACACCTAACAGTAGAAGGACTCATGACTAAATTAATTAATCAATGAATGTGAAAAATGATTTTCATTTAAACTATTATAATTCTAATGTTATATACTTTTTTGTTTTAATGTAAATATGTTTGTAAATTACAAAATAATATTGATAAATGAATGAAAAAACTGTATTTTTTCTCTTTATTCTAATATTGTGCAATCATACCTCTTCATTTTTAAATTATTTTCGGACCACGTTTTTTGATCATATCTTTCGTAAATGATTCTACAAATTTCGATGTACGATATAGTTCTACAAAATTAAGTAAGTTTATTTAACCAATATTTGCAAAAACAATCCATAAAATCGTGTGCTAAGATGAGAGTTCAAAAATGTTCCTGTCGCCCAGTTGACCGTCGCCCAGTTGGCACGTCGCCCAATTGACCGTCGCCCAGTTGACCCACGCCCAGTTGACCGTGTCCGAAACCTGGGATTAAACCACGTTAACCCTAGAAGTAGGCAAAATTGCAGCTGATATTGCCTAGTTTTAGGTGTTGCTTTGTGCAATCGGGTCTAATTGTCTATAAAAATGTTTGCATAAGAGGAGCGTTAATTTATGATTTAGTATTACTGAATTTTAACATGGGACTCCTTTTATCGATAAAATTTTTAAAATGAAATATCAGTTACTTAAGACCACACTTTTAAACATATTCTTTATACAAAAACAATCAAATGAATTATTTTGATGTCGTAAAATTTCATGATTAACGTTCGTTACTCAAGTCTTAAATGAATTGTTGAACTGCCTATTATTGTTTATTTTCTCGATAGCGCATTTGTTATCAACCGACCAGCTAGCTTGTTAATTATATTTAAAAATGTGGCCAGTGAGTAACGTAATTCACGGTAGTGTTCCCCGACCAGTCCAATTACATAACAAAACCGAGTTTTCAAGTATCGTGGACAACGGGCAAAGCTTGTTCTGCTCCATTATTGGACCTACCACTGAGTGTAACAGGGCGTGCATGCATTGTTATCGTAATTACCTGCTTGTCCTCAGTGGTACACCCTTACTTTCATCGCTTACACTATTAGATCTTCTTGTTTGTGTAGTGCTATTAAAATAGTTTTTCATTGTAACATACCTTTATTGTTATTATGTGTATTTCATATAAGGGCTAAAGATATGTTGCTGCAGTAGTTATCGTTTCGAAACCAAACGATTTATCAGAGCTACCTACATTCTAACTACTAAATAATATTTATAAGCTGTAATTGCAACCTAATTATGCCAATTATTTGCATGATATCGTTTGTAACAAGAAATATGTAGACGCCAGTGACGGCTCAATCTAATTTGTCAATAATAAATACCCATAGTAATCTTTTGTGACAGAGAAGGTGACTTACTTTCAGAAAAAAATATTTCGCTACTACACTTATTACAACTAACTAAAACCATCTAATCCTAAAGCCTCTGTTTACCATGTCGGGTGTACGGTGTACGGCCAGCGTGCGTTGTGTCATGTCCTTGGCTTCCTGCTACACGCCTCCTTCCACTCCCCTCTATTTTGCGCTGTCCGTCTTACTTCAATCCACTCTTGTGTCCCTATTATTGGCCGCGTTTCTGACTTCTTCTCTCCACGATTTCCTCGGTCTTCCTTTCGCTTTTTTTATAGGTACGTGCTTCAAAAATTCTTCTTACAGTATTGTCATCTCCCATTCTCATGACATGCCCTAGCCATCTCAGCTGTCTTTCTTCTATCGTGTTTAATATTGGGTTCATTTCCAGGTTGCCTCTAATTTCGGTGCTTCTTATTTTGTTTAATCTTGTTTTTCTGAGGAATCTCCTTTCCGTACTTTGAATTTAACTTTTTTGTTTTTGTGTTAATGTCCATGTTTCAGAAGCAAATATTAAGATTGGCGTGGCTACTCTTTTAAATATTTCAGTTTTTGTTTGTTTTGGTATGTCTTTTTTGTCTAAAAACGAATTGTTAATTGCATTAAATAGTCTTCCCGCTGCACCTATTCTCTCTCATTTAGTTCTTCCTCACAACTGCCGTCTTGTGCTACTTTCGTTCCCAAGTATTTGAAATTACTAACCTGTTCCAAAATTGTATTTCCTAATAATTGTATTTGGTGTTTCTTTTCATTTTTGATTATAATCATTGTTTTTGTCTTTTTAACATTTATTCTCATATCGATTGCTTCTCTTAGATTTTTATTTAATGCTCTCGCTGCTTGTGATCAAGGCCCAATCATCTGCGTACGCCAGTTCTGTTATTTTTATATCTTCCATTTTCCAGTCATCTATTTTATATTTTTTTGGCGTTTCTTTTCGCCTCATACAATACTATCGCAAAAAGTAACGGGCTCAATATGCAGCCTAGCCCAACTCCTTTCTTTGTTCCAAACATCTGTGATTTTTCGTGCTTCACCCTGACGAAATTTTTCGTTTGATTGTACAACGCTTTTACTCCATTTATCATCTTTTCGCTTATCCCCCGTGTCTCTAGGATTCTCCATATATCATTTCTATTTAGTTTATCGAATGGTCATTACAAATTACCTGAAAAAAGTTTGGCTCAGTTTATATTAATAAAACTTTTAGGAAGGGAGAAACCCATTTTAGTCTTATTTACGTTTATTCTAAACTACATATTATTTATCAAAATTGGTGCCCGCGACCCACGGTTCAGAAGTTTATTAATTTAATAATTTAAAATACCTATAATACTTCAAAAAAAAAACATGTATTGAACCTTGTTATTAATATATACTAATAACAAGTTAAGTTTATGTCTTGAACCGACGTAATATTAAAAAGTAAATGTTATAAACTTTTAACACTTATTTTTAAATTAAAGTATATTTATTCATTTCTTTGCCATTAAAATATGTTTTTTTACAAAATTATATATTCTCTCACAGGTATTAATCTGATTTTGATGTATTATTACTTTCGACAATTGTAAATATTAGTTTTAATCAAATAAATTTAGTGTTTGTAGAATTCTCCAACAAGTCATACAACTGTTCGCAATAATTAGCGATATTCTATGTTGATTTCTGATAGAACTTACAAAACAGAATTGGTCAAGGCAAGTTAACGTTTATTTGTATTTTTATCGGGTGCAGCTACTGTACAACAACATATCAACATAATGAACAGAAAGTACATTAAAATTTGTAGTAATACGGCATACCAATACCATTAATTACTATCAAACCATGTCCTTAGAAATACCTCATAAAAGTATACCCACATGCCCAGTGAATGTTTATATCGCAACTTTAAACTGAAATGCTTTTAACTGTAAAGTGGGCGAGATCCATATTTATACTATAAAATTTAATGCCATAAAGCAACATGACCTCAGAATTATAAATGAAACTACTTACTTGAAAAAGTGCAGTCAAATAAATACCATTAATTTTATTAATAATTATTCCCTGGATTTTTTTACGCTATTTAATCGTAAAAAAAGTAAAACGCATGTTTTAAAATTTTTAATTGAAGGTAGGTACATTCTTGAGCGAAATGAAAACCAAAACTTAATACTTAATACCTAATAGATTATTAAAAACATAAGTATCTTTCATTTATTAAACAAAATTGCAGTTAGTTTTCTACTTAAAGGTGATTAATTTTAATTGTGTATCTTCATCTATTTTAAATTTCATCTGGTCACATAAAAGACTTTAAGGCAGTTTATTCATAAGCATACTTGTATGCAAGTGTAGAGGAAACAAGATATTACTAATTTACATGTAAAGTTTGTAAAAATACATTATAATTTATGTTTCTTAATTATAGATTGTAAGGATAAGAATTCATCTTAAATTTAAATTCACCAGATTCAGATTTTTTTTGTGGTTAAAGCTGTATGGTTTCCTTATCTACAATAAAAAAATTCTTTATTGCGTGTGAGGTATCAATTTTATATGTTTAGAAATCAACTTTGCGAAATCAATTTTTGAACAAGTAGGTGCTTTATGTCATGACAGTATTTAACTGATTAATTAATTAATTAGTAATGGTTTGTTAGAAAATTTGGAAATTACTAAAATTGAGTTTAAATAAATTCATTTTAAAAAATTATACGTATAACCCAAAAAATATGTATCTAATTCGTCCTTTTGAACTAAACATCTAATGCAGTTAAGCGAGTTAAGTTAATAGGTTATATAAATTTGTGCAAGGTGAGCAAGTATTTATTTTTTACACATTCTATTGATAAAAATGTTAGTGCGATATTTTTTTACTATCAAATTATAAGAGACTACGATATTATCATTTTTAAATATTTTGAAAATTGACTTATGTGCTAACAATAAGTAAAATATTTTGGATAGTTTAGATGTTGTAAAAATCATTTATGATAATTACAGAAAGTCATGTTTAAATAATTATGAAAAGCAAAACAAAACAGATTAGAAAAATATTTCAATCGACGTAGGTAGTATCAGTATATGGAAAATAAATATGTGAAAATTGAAATTACAACTTGTTGCCTGTCTACAACATTTTGGTTTCAATGGTCCTGCTCTGATGCAGTTTGCGCTAGAAGTTTTAGACGACCAAATTTGACAAGCACCTTTCAAGTTTAATTTAATTTTTTTTTAAAGAATTTTCTGTGTAACTCTTTCTACACATTAACATTTAACGGTTGTGTCTAGAAGTTTCAAATCCAATTCTAAACATGTAACATTTTTATTTTTACTTAATCATTATAAACTTCGTGTCGTACAACAAATTTATTACCTTTATTTATACACACAATACAGTTATGTTTTACCAGTCAAAAAGTGAATCACTAATATACATTCTACCTTAACCACAATAAGCTCAACGTGACAGCGCATCTATTAAAATTACCTTATCTGGTACATCTTTATTGTAGCTTTGGACTGTTAAAATTTTCTTATCTCTAGCTTAACAAGTTATGTTACAAGACTTACAAGTTAGCTCCCTGAATGAATTGTAAGTACGTAACGTTTTAACTATAAAATTTTGTACCTGTGGCGGTAACTTAACAGAATATGAATTACAATTAACAAGCAGGGTGTGGTTTGGTTAGTTAATGTCTTAATAAATCTTTATGCAGTTGTTGCTTGTCGTTTAACACAAAAATTTAATTGCAATGTCAAGATAACTTATTTTTTTATTGCAGTTGTAACCAACACTCACATGCGTTTGCTTTTATTATTTGTGTAAATATTATTTTTAGAAACTGCAATTCCTGAAACTGAATCTAAAAAATATGTTATAAAAATAAAAACTGAAATTAAATAATATCTTAAGCATAAGAAACTATAATAATTTGCAATTACTCTTTTTAAGCCATACTCAAAGTCGTACAAAACGTTTAGGTTTTGTTTTCCTTTGAAAACTTGCTCTTAAGCGATAATATTAAACAAATGGTAATTTCTGCATGTCTATGCATAAGCGTTCAAATGCCTGCGTTTTCACTGTTCGTTGGTATATCTGAATACATTAAGGTGTTCTATACCGTGTGTCTTAACAATATCGCCCAACGATAAGCTATACAATATAGCTCTACAATATATGCAAGTGCATAATTTAAACCTTAGGGAAAAATGGTTAGTAGAAAACTTTTATGTTACTGTGAAGTTCAACTTTTATTACCATCTTTTGTTTAGGCGAATACGGCAATAGCATTGTTTTGTATTTAACCATATTTTTTTTAGAAAAGCACTTTTCCAGTTATTATAATAATAATGATATTTTATTTAGCCCAACAAGCTGATTTACACAATTTACATTCCTTATGTTAAGAAAATTGCAATTATTGCACATTTATATTTTACACTAATGCATTAACATCATATTTTGTACAATTTCATTATCATACTATACCTAAGTAATTTTAAAAAAATAAATAAAAGGATTGCGTTACGATGAGTCTAATTGTTTGTCTAAATCTTATAAATTATTTAAATTTTTGGTCTCATGTGATAACTCTGGCAGTACACTGAATATTATTCTTAACCGCAAATTAAAGTTGTTGCTATTCTGGCTGGGGTAATTATGAAGTTCAGAACGTAAAGAAATTTTTATTTTCAAGTATTCCAAAGGCTGATTGTTTAAAAGTTTGCAGATAAGAACTAGCGTGTTAATTGTTAAAAACTACTCTGCTTTATGCTAAGCCACTGTAAAGCATTCAATACTAAAAAAAATTATAAATTCACTATACAATAAAATTAGAATTGGTCTGTTCCGAAATTTTTGAGGTCGTTTCAGATTATTTATATTGGACAAAAATATATTATTCAATAATCAAAATAAGGAGCTATAACGTTTTATATTGCAATATTCCAGTATTACCAGAATGTAATTATGTCATTGGCTTTATGCAAACGGATTTATTATTTTTTTAAATTTGAATTTAAAGTTGAAGACGCAGCATATTTGTTAATTTTACATCATAGTAGATTTGTTTACACCGCCTCTAAAAGAATCAAGTAATGCAAACAATTTGTTGAAGGATTTAGCCCCTGATAAGCATAAATGTCAAATAAAATTTACCAACTCCATTTAGCAAAAATTCTTGTATTTCTTTTACTTCCACTAATTAATTGGATGATAGTTTTTTTCTTACAATAGATACAAAAAATAAATAATGTTAAATACGTGAAACAATATCTACTTTTCAAATAAATGTAAAAAAATATTATTGTGCTGCATAGTATACACTGTTTTTGCTATAATTTTATTCAATAGGTAAATTTATTAAGACGGCAGATTTTGCTGAATATTAAGCAACTTAAAAGTCGGAGTACATATTTTAAATCTACATTACTTGGATTCGGTAAAGTTTGCAACCTTAATTTTGTTTAATTTCTAATCCAAATGTTAATTTTCACTTGTAAATGAATACTTTAGAACTTTAGATGCTTATCTTTAATTTAGTGACCATTCTGATGTATGTAATTTAATATGTTGGTCACAAACACTTACCATTATAGATCACTATTTTGATATGTGATATTTTCAAATTTACAGTGAATAACTTAAAGAATAAAATTTAAAAAATCACTTGTGCATTAGTTTCTTGTCATGGTTTTGATTCTCTTTAAAAGGCCCTTAAAACCTACTTGACTAACCCTTGACCTCGTCTCGTCTGTTCGTGCAGACGAACACATTAACAATAAAACGAAGTATCCTGACTAGATACTTAAACCGTTTACGCTTCTGACTCACGTTTGCTGACTTTTTTGTACGTACTCGTGCGATTTAACTTATGCTAAATGCACAAACATCTTCATTCGATATATTTCATAATAAAAAGAAGAGAGTAAATAATACTTGATACATGTTGGAATAGTTTAAGACTTTAGGCTTTAAGTGATTCATGTTAAATGTAATATAAATAAGTTTAGTTACCACTCTTTTATTACCTACGAAGAATATTTTTTTGTAGAATAACTAAGCCAGCGTCCAAAATCCCGTCGCTTCGTCAGTAGCTCTTACAAAAGAGTTGTTATGAAATATTCCAATCTATATCAAGTAACACATACATTTTGATACTTCACTTATACTATAATAGAAATTGTTTCAAATTTATTATTTTTATGATGCAGGTCACGTAATTTTAACAATTTAGTTAATTTACGTGTTATCACTACTTACTGACCTACAAGTATATCTTTGTTTAATGTTGGATCACCTGTTTGATAACAATGAAAATTAACATAATTACACTAGCCTTAATAAACAAAAAACACATAAGATGATTAAACATTTAAATTAAGTAGTTATGTTAATAATTTTTCAATTATACACTATGTTAGTCCTAATGCAACAATTTTTATTAATGTCAATAGTGCAGGTACCAAAAATATTACTCCTATTTATTTAAGACCTATTACCTGGTCAATACGAAATCAGCTACATCAATTTTCCATGGGTTGCTATGAACATTGTAATGTATCAATGATGTTATAGATTAATTAGTTAAAAGTTTATATACCTACATAAAGTGTATCAAAAACTTATTAAATCATTTAGGTAATTCAGTGCTGTTTTCTGTAGTACCCAGCAGTACTGTAGTACTCCAATATACCTACAGTGAATTAAGAAATTTTTCACTTTCGGATATTTTTGCACTAAACAAGTAGAATACTTACTCAACGAATAAAAAATTCGCAACAAATCACGTTTTTCTTCGTTGTTAAAGTTCATTTATACGAAATTATTACGGCTTAGTTTGTTGATTGGTTGTCAAGGTAACGACATAAACTACAACGGCCGGCCTACCTGCTTTTTAGTGGTAGTTGTTCAAAACGCGTTTTTTTTAAATTGGACAATAAATGTTAAAATAAAATACCACCATGTGTGATACTTTAATGAATGCAGAAAAAAACGTATGTTATTATGTAAAAGGCAAAAATTGCGTTTATAAGAAACAATTAAGTTGGTTGCTATAAAACAAATCTAGGAAAAAATTTTGATCACCATCCGATTTAGCTAAAAAAGATGCTTGGACAATGATTTACACATTTAAAATATTTTATAATCCAAAGGAGTTGGAGGCAATTTTCAAAAATCGTATTTTCCGGTTTTTCACAATTTTCTCAGATACCGTTTGAGACATTTTAAATTTTTTTTCCGGATTATTAATGAGCACCGAATTTAGCCAAATTTAAACCTATACTCTAGCCATTATAATAAGCAAGATTCCCATGCTTAAACTCGAATTTCAAACGCCCTGTATAAATAAACAATTGGGAGGATTGTAAACAAAGAAAAACTGTATGTGTCACTCGTTTTAACGCATTATAGTAAGATTTATTACTTGCACACATGTTAGTGAATAATATTGCGGAAGTAAATTATTTAAAGAGAGTTGGTCGATAGAATCACTCAGTATATTATACTAAATGTCAAATTATATATTTGATTGGATTTCTCATTCTGTCCGCAAAAAAATCTTGTTTATCAATAAACCAACTAATTGGGAAATTAATTTCGATGGTAATAAACTCACACCACGGAATAATTAGAATGTTTTTACGTATCTTAATCAGATTAATGACAGATTTAAAAAAAGGTACGGTTTTTTGTGAGTACCCACTTGACATCGTTGATAAAATAAACAAAAAATTTAATTAGTACATAACTTTCTTGATTGAGACCAAATGTAAATATTTTTGAATTTTCATTGAATATGTTATATATTTTAATTACAAAGCATTGTTTTTTGTTTAAAACGAAAATTTACAAAAATAAATTGGAGAGATAAAACCAAAAATCAATATTTTCTGCGTTGTATTTAAATACGGGAAATAAAGAAAATATACTCCAGTTGATTTATCTCATCTCTACAAACTTCCGTAAAACAATATTTAAAAATTGGTAAAAAAATTAATGCTTTTCCGTGAACAGTATTTATTTTTTTATACAGGGTGAGTCACGACGGACGCGTCGGAGTTTTATGGGGAAACGGTTTATATTTTCCAATTTCTGTCGCTGTTAGATATTGTAAGTCAATAAGGGCTACATTTTAAAAATATTTTCAAACATACAGGGTGCTCCAAAAAAGAGTGGCATATCAAAGTTATACTTTTTCTTATGGAACACCCTGTATTTTGTTACATTTTTGGATTCCTTTTAAAATTTAATTAAAAAAATATATAAGGTTGTATGGGTCTAAAGTTAACCGTTCTCGTGAAAATTGCATTTTCATGAGAATACAGTACTTTCAAAAATTTTCAACATTTAAAAACTTTGAGAAGTCTAAAGAAATTCGTTTGGAGATAAGACTGACAATAGATTATGTAACACTTTGCACCACCTACACTTTTAAAATATTATACAGGGCGTTTTTTACGCTTGGTCAAACTTGTGAAACTTTAAACATCGATAACTCATTTTTTTTAAATACAACACCCTATATTTTTTTACACCGTCTTATAGAAAATGTAATTCTCTTTCTAAAACATTAATACTGTTTTATATCTAAAATTGATATTTTCCGAGATATCGCGATTTTATTGTTAATTATTAGGGCAAAGTAATATTTTCGAGTAGGCTATGCAGGTAGACAGCGGTAATTTAAAACAATTGAAAGAAAGAACAAGAAAGGTTTAGTTTTATCTTTAGACCCATATGACCTTTTAGATTTTTTGAATTAAATTTAAAAAGGAATCCAAAAATGTAAAAAAATACAGGGTGTTCCATAAGAAAAAGTATAAGTTTGATATGTCACTCTTTTTTGGAGCACCCTGTATGTTTGAAAATATTTTTAAAATGTAGCCCTTATTGACTTACATAAACTAACAGCGACAGAAATTGGAAAATATAAACCGTTTCGCCATAAAACTCCGACGCGTCCGTCGTGACTCACCCTGTATAATACTAAATAGCAAATTATGCTTGCTTTAAAGATTTGCATTGTATATAAAATAAATAATATTAGATTAAAAATTCGAAATACCTACTGGTACAAATAAACGTAATATAATTTTGTATTAATTAATTAATACAATAACTAAAAAAGTTTTAGTAATCATTTAGTAAAATTTATATGTATGTGGGATATGCGGCGAGTATAAACACAGAGATTATAACTAAAGAACACAGATTTAATAAACATAGAAAACGGTGTAAAACGTTAAACAGATCTAATGCTTAAAAAGCCATCTAAATAACAGTAAAACATCTAAAACAAAAGTCCACACATCTAACACGTTGCTTATACGTCAAAAAGACCTTCTACTCTCCCTGAAAATTATAAGCAATATTAATTATCACTTAAAAAAATATTAAGGTACTATATATATTTGACATAAATTATTTAATAAGTTTCGATTGAAATACGATGAAGTTTTTTAATTATTTGTTTAAAAATATTTAATTTAATACCAGTCCAGATATTTACAGCTGAAAGGAACACTCCATGTTTGAATATATTCCATAACTTATTAATTTTTGGATATTCATAAAGAAAACACTATTTGGTTTGACGCTTAAAATATATTCAAAGTTATGTAATCAAACATTAACACTAAAGCCATTGCGATAAAAAAAAAAATAGTTCTGACTGTCGAAAGTAAATATGTACACAAAATGATCAGTCAAAAAAATTAACAAATATTTAAAAAAATTACGTATTTCATGATACGAATACATACCTACTTATCATATTTGGTTTTTTGTGGTCTATCCCTAAAATCACCTTCAACACATCATTTGTAGAATTTACTTAGCAGCGAAGTACAAATTTAGAATCTTTAATTTTGACAAATGCTAACTTTTTTCAACACAATTGGGCAGAAATTTGACAAGTTGTTCCTGTAGATTTTTGATGTAACTAAAATTATTGAAATCATGACTTATATTAGCTACAGAATAAATATAAACACAACAAATTATGATTAACGCGAGATAAATTTGCAATAAATAATATTTGGGTGTAATGTGAAAAGGTTATATTATATACTCATTTTAATTTACGACTTGTTTTGACACGCTAGGTTTCAATTAATTATAGAAAATGAGCTTTTGAAACTCTTATCTAATTTAGAGAGTCTCCTCATTAAAAGACCCACCTAATCCAGTAAATTAACCAGGTAAAAAAAATCCTAGTTATCAAATGGAGCATTTAATGCCAAAAGAAACTACAAACATTTATTACCTTGGCAATAACTTAATTCGTTTCTTAAACTTCCTTAAAGTAATTTCACCATATCTATTCTTTATCGCTTTATTGTCTCGTGCACTAAAAAGATCGTGAACGCGTGGGCTGAGCTTACAAATTTAATTGGTGTCCTGTTACCTGACCCGATTTAAGTGATCTGGGATTTCGCGAGTAAAAGTTATTGACTTTCGTTTAGCGCAGATCAGAATTAATTACCACTAAAAAATACCTCGAGTTGTATGACATTGTGTAAAACAAATACTATACTTTTTCCGGATGATGTATAAGCTTACAACATGTAAACAGCTCTTGTCTTAACTTAAGTAATCTGACACGCTTAAACCATACAGATAAGACGTTTGTTTTATTTTAGTTTTGAAAAATGCAGATGCAAGCAGGCTTATTCGTCAGTCATTCATAACAATATCCAATATCATTTCCGGTAGAATATTCCCATTCGTTTACAATTATTATTCATCACTTCCTAGCTAAGAGCTTTAAAATCGCTGTTTATATTTGAAATATCGTCGTTGTTAAATAACCTTTTCAGACGTTCGATTAGGTAATAAGATGACCTCTTACATATTTCAGTTTTGCATGCTTTCAGTGAAACTACCACATTTTATAAAGTCGCCAGCTTAAATCAGTTACCGAATAAATTATGTATCGTTTAAGGTACGTTATCGATACTTTACTGTTTTGTTAAATCAATTTTAATTAAACCTGTTTTTAAGAGTTACATACTCATTGCATATATTACGTGTTTTTGGTAAGAGTTTTCTCACCTACTTATATACAATTGAACTCTAATTAACTATACTTGGTATTACTTTAATTGTACAAAAGCACTGATAATATTACATAACAAAATTATGTGGCCCGATAACACATTTTATTGTAAAATAATTTTGTACCTACTTAATTCCATATTCAAAACGCGGTTTTTATTTTGCATTACGTCTTACTATTGCTGTATATTATTTTGCAACTATACCTTATCTCGCCTACACGAAGTAGTAAATTGTTTAACATTATCGTAAGATAAACTGGTAATGTTTTATTAAGTGATTTGTTTTAGGTAATTTTAAAAAGTAATGTACCCTATTGTATAATACTGCACTAAACCACTTTCAAACGTCGTTACACGCAAATAATAAAATTTATCTTCTAAAAAATAGGTTGCAGAGCATAGTTTGTGGTGTTGTCACAATCGATATCATTAGGCTTTTTGCAGTCGACGCATGTATAATAATTATATGAGTAACTAATTAATTAACGATTCACTAGTTATCATTTTATTATTTCTGTCGATTTATATTAAAAGTAATTCACACGGTGACACTATCGCGACATCAAATATCAAATGTCGCGGCACTGGGTGTTCACACCTAAAGTGATATATTTGAGCGTCGCGACATCAAAATAAAAATGGCCGCTCTTGTAACTGCAGCGACGAGTGTTGTAGAGCAACAAATTATTTTAGTCGCTATATTCGGGAATAGATGTGTCCCATAAACAAGGATATTGTTGATAATGCTCTTAAAACGTTAGAACATCTATTGAGGACATGATAAATTGGAAATCGATGACAAACGAATGTATATTATTTGTCTGTTATGTCAAAATATAAAAGTATGGCAGGTTTACATCAAATGCCGCACTGTCAATATCGGTGTCGCGACATCGCGGCACTAGCGTCATGACATCGTGGCATCGCGACATCAGACGACGACATTTGATGCCACGGCACCTAATGTCACGACGCTAGTGTCACCGTATGAACTACCCTTTAGTCATTAAAGTCGAAGATATAAAATAAAGCAGTAATTCTCTTCCGTATTATTTTATGCGTAACTCTTGTATATTTTATTAATGTACCTATATTTTATTTTACAGAAAAATGGCTGTTTGTATGAACATTTAAGATGGGGTGAGGCATTCGTTATAGTATATTCAGTAAGCGACCGACACAGTTTCCATGAAGCGCAAGAACTTCTAGGACATCTCGCAAAACTTAAATTACCGTCCTATTACACCAGCCTATTATTAGGAAATAAACGAGATCTCGACCATTCCAGGTACGTTTTTAATTGTTTATTGATTTTAAATGTTTGATCTAAAATCAACAATTTATTTATTAAGGTAGTCCTTAAAAGCCATAAAAACAATTTTGGAGTATTTATGGGCAAGCCTTATCAGTCGGGGGGGTGGGGGGGGGAGGCTCAACAGGGGCGAATGCCCCGGGCCTCAGTTTTAGGGGCCTCAAGTTTTAACTTGATCTGTTGGAAAAAAATACATTATTTATGTACTTGAAATAACAGTTTTATAAAATATCATGGGACGACCATTAACATTTTATATTATTCCCTTATGGTTTTTAATATTGAAGGGCCTAAAAACATTGTTTGCCCCGGGCCTCGCATTTACTTTGAAAGGCCCTGTTTATGGGTCACTCTGCAATTTTGTTCTACATTATAGAAAAGCTGTGCCTGTAAAATTGTAGGTAATTTTTAAAGAAAGGACCATAGATAAAGTGATTAATATCAGAAGAATGCAATGGCTAGGGCATATTGAGAGAATGGAGGACAGCAGAATAATAAAAGAGATAGTGTGGAAAGAACCTACTTACAAGAAAAAAAGAGGAAGACCTAGAACAAGATGGAGAGAGGCTGTGGAGGCAGAACTAAGAGAGAAATACATAAAGAATTGGAGAAAGAAAGCGAAAGGGAAAAGAGCGTGGAAGGACATCACTAAGCTTTGGGAACGGCCTGCGAAACAGCTTTTATATATAATTTGGCCAAAGTTTAAAGGTCGCTATGGTTTGAAACTTAGCATTGTTACGTGTATGCGATCAGTCTGAAATTCAATAAAGAACGCTAACAGGTAGACTATGGATGTTTGTTTTTTTATTATTATTATTTCCGCGCAGATGGTTCCCATTCGGGTTCCTGTACTGCGACTATTGTACCCTCTGGTGATAGCCCCTTCTTAGAGGTCGGAGTCCTGTGTTTTTAAAAAACTCCCGGATTTTCTTTAAGGGTGTTTTTATTAACTCTTCTTGGATGGTTTTTTCCATCCTTAGAAATCTACGCCGATAGGGTGTGAATCTTTCACACTGGAATAGTACGCGAGGAGGAGTTTGTTTACTGTTTTTCTTTAATTATTTCACTATGTCAACAACATTTTACCACTGAAAAATTAAGTTGATTTACAATTTCAACCCTACTGCATTCAATATTGTCTTCTTGAACATCTTTGTGCCTCAAACATAGGTGGAAATCGTAAATCAAATTAATTTTTTAGTCATAAAATTTAACACGTTGACATATTAAAATAATTAAAAGAAAACAATAAACATTTTATTACAGTTCACTTTTTTGTGTTCTATATTATACCGTAGGCTTAAGGCATATACGTAACAATGCTAAATTTCAAATCATTTTAGCGACCTCTAAACATTGGTCAAACGACTTGAAATTTTACAGGCGCGGGTTTTTCTATAGATAAAACAAAATTGGGGAATGACTCATTAATATTTTTAAAAAATGATAAATAAGGACCCTAATAATAAATTAAAGATTGATAATAACATACACGCGTTATAATTCAATTGGTTTTTTTTATTGAATTAATTTGGATTTAAATCGTTAAAATGGTTAATATCGTTGCCCGTTCGTAAAGAAAATTAATAATTTTTTGATCACATTCTGTTCACTTATTGCTACATAAAAATTGCGTCGTCTCTTACATTACTGTCATAAGTAGAATTCTTTGTAATCGTTTGATACGCAATAAAGTTATAGAAAATCTCTTTTAAAATCGCAACCACGGTGTAGAATACTTAAAAGTCCGGATACGCGGAGATTCTTTATCTAAGAATAACAACATGATGTCACTTAATTGTTCTAAAATTCGGTTTGTGTTTACTTGAATCTTACTACAAATGCCCTTTTCAAACATTTCTGATCAGTGAATTAATTTTTAAAACCATAAAAAAAACTTTCTTTTACATATAAACCATTGGCCACATTTCAATCCTTTAAGAATAATAATAATAATATTTGAAATAATATATGTAAATAATAATTAAGCAATCCCAAATTTTTTTGTAGAATTTTCTGCTTACTAAGCCATTTGATTTGCTACCAATTTAAACAATAATACGATTATAATAGGCTAGTAAATGTGTTATTATTATTATTATTATTATTATTGTAACTACTTTGGCCAAGAATAGGTATTTTAAAAGGTTGTGGCTATTTGCACCTACAGTAGGTACGAATAATTGGCTATTTGCACCTACAGTAGGTACGAATAATTGGCTATTTGCACCTACAGTAGGTACGAATAATTGGCTATTTGCACCTACAGTAGGTACGAATAATTGGCTATTTGCACCTACAGTAGGTACGAATAATTGGCTATTTGCACCTACTGTATAGGTATAAACCAGATGTAACTAAGGCCTGGTACACCTCCTTTTTTCTTTAGTTTTAATTGTACATAAATAAACTTTTAGACATATGATATGTGTAAATAACCGGAATATTTGAACATATGTACCTACACTATTATCTCACTTTCGGTTTCGCCGTAAATTGCCCTAACTTTGTTATTTCAAATGGAACACCCTATATATATTTACATTTTTAGAAAGAGGAGGCAATTATGAATTCAACTGCACTGGTTTGGTTACTTTTTTATTTTTATTTAGTCATAAGTCCCTCCACGGTGTAGGACTTTGGTTAATTTAAATAACCTTATATAATTTTTGAACAATAATTTATTTTTTTATTAAGTGAGCCGTGACCTGCATACATTGAATTTTATTTTGTCAACAAGTGTCTGACAAATGTTTTTGTAAATTTTAATTGCCATTTAGGTTACTTTAATCGGTTTTGAAGGTTGCAAATCGGTTTTTTGACAAATGCAAATGCAGTAGTACATGAACTTATAAAAATAGAGTATTTCCTGACGAATTTAACAATACCAATAACTTATATTTGTGTTGGATTCACAGACTTAAAATATTATAAAAACTTGTTAAGATATCCTATTAATCGCAGTACACTGTGCCTAAGTGCCAACAAAACAAATCATAGTTGTAACTAATATAGTTATTTAATAAAAAAATTTAGTGATAATTTGTTGCAATTATGCACAGTATACTACGATTAATAGAATATCTAAATAAGTTTTTTATAATATTTTAAGTCTTTGAGGCACGCAGCCTTTCAACACAAATATAGGTTATTGGTCAAAAAATAGTCTGCAACCTTCAAAACCGATTAAAGTAACCTAAATGTTAATTAAAATGTACGAAAAACCTTTTTCGGACACTTCTTGACTTAATAAAATTCAATTTATGCAGGAAACGGCAAATAAATATTTGTCCAAAAATTATTTGAGGTTATTAAAATTAATCAAAAGGTTGCAGTTGTATTCAAAATTGCCTCCTCTTTCCAAAAATATAAAATATACAGGGTAATTTCCGACGAAACCGGAATTGAAATAATACATGTGTTCATATAACCCAGTATTTACACATATCATCTGTATAAAAGTTTATTTATGAAAAATTAAAACTAAAGTAAAGAAGGGGGTGTACCAGAACTCAGTTACAAGCGGTATACGCCTATACAGTAGGTGCAAATAGCCAATTGTTCATATCTACCTACAGTAGGTGCAAATAGCCAGTTATTCGTACCTACTGTAGGTGCAAATAGCCAATTATTCGTACCTACTGTAGGTGCAAATAGCCACAACCATTTTAAAAAGTTAAAATAAATTAAATTATTGTATTTAATTTTTTCTTATTGCAGCAGAGTAGTGGATTGTCATTAGGCAACTTATTTAGTAATATTTTTATTAATCGACTAATGGGAAATAGAAAATAATCTACCTACTTCTTTAATTTACTCAAATACTTAATAACTTTTTTTAATACAAATTTAAAATATAAGTTGATTTACACAAATAAAAATCCACTAAAAATATTTTAGTAAGCTAGTCGAATAGAGTACATTTAAGAAATCTATATGATCAGTGTCATCTAACCATTTGAAGTGCTAAAAGACTGCCGAACTTCAATAGCTACATAAAAAATTTCAAGTATTGTTGGTACATTCCATTATGTTTTGTATACTAATCCTAATAGAATTTTATCTGATACGATGTCCGTAACTTTTTACAGCTTCTTTTGTGGTTGAGGTTTTCTTGATTCCTTTGTTAGATTTCAATTAACGTTGAAGTAATGTTAAAACTCTTTTTTTATTGGTTGAAATATATGATTTTTTTTTGTAAATGTGGTATGTTACAGCTAGCTAATAAACTAAACTTTTGAATTACCTCTTGCAGAAATTATAGTTTTTTAAACGCGTAAATTACAATAACAAACGCTAGTTTAAATAAAAATCTTTTACCTTCTATTGACGAAGTATCACTTCTTAAAAAAATCTGTAAGCTACTTCGAGACTCACGTTTCTTTATCGATAGATTATAAAGTAAATAATATATTGTCGAAGAGACGAAGGTCTCGTAACAGGTATAGATTTTCTTTAAAAAGCGATAAATTTAGAAGTTAGTTCTGTTGATTAATCTTACGTAATATAAATTATTTTAAAAGCAGTTACCTTTTTACAACCGATTTGTTGTCGATATGATGCTAGGTTAGGTAGTTGCAAGACTCTCTTCTCTTTGTCAGTGGCAATTTTATTTACATATAGGTACATATTACATATTATGTATATTTTAGATGTCAGTTACTAACATTAATAGATCCAACATTCTCAGTAATTAACATTTCAGAAAATCTATATATTTTTTAGACGGTGTAAAGTCTGCACTGTAGACAGTCCATGATATTAATGTGCAATTATTATTGATTTGTTCGCAAATATGTTTTATATAACTTGTTATGTATTAAATTTAAAAACACGCTCGTACTATTGATCATAGCGAACTAATTTCTGTCTTTCAATTATGTATATACGGTAATAAAAACTTTCTACAACCAATTATTGCCAAACTAATGAGCTGGAACTAACTTTATAGGTCCATCGTTATAAATTTAATCCTGTTATTATACTTTATTTTCTTATTTTATATAAATAGTTAACGTACGTATTGTTATAACAGACGCTTTTAATTTGGACAATAGAAAGTTTTCATGAGTAAGTAATCAAGGACAGTCATTAAACAAACATACATACATACAAAACTACAAACGATTTTTTTTTTTTTTATCCCTATCCCTATATACAGGGTGTGTATAAATTGGCGGAAGCGCTACACGTGACGATGTTCTTCGTAAAATTCTAAGTCGAAAATCTTGATACAAAAATGTTGTACCATGCTTCCTATGGCCTCAGGAACCATTAAAAGATAGAAAAAATTGGCAACATTGCACAGCAATGCACACATTGATTTGCGTTTGGACATTTTTTTATCAGCAATTTTTACTTAGTTATTTACAATTTTTGTTCCAACTGAAAGCCTTCAGTTCGTAAACATATCTGCAAACTTTTGGGTATCGTAAAACACAAACTAAAAATAATTACGAGAAAAACAGCTAATGACAATGATGCCATATGTATTATTTTCATTCAAATCAGTGATTTACATATTTTCAACACAATTTTTGAAAGGAAGAACACAATATCTAGGGAAAAATACTATTCGAAATTTATTTTTATTCTAAATTGCAGCTTTTTCATTAGAAAGTATTAAATAATAACGCTTATTAAAGGACTAAATGTCAAAACTTTGAGGACCTCTTGCAGACACAGCAAGCATGGTACAACATTTTTGTATTAAGATTTTCGACTTAGAATTTTACGAAGAACATCGCCACGTGTAGCGCTTCCGCCAATTTTTACGCACCCTGTATAATGTTAAAAGTATATTTAAAAAACTATTTCGTTGAAGAATACGGCGAATGTGCAATTTTTCTAACAAACACGTTAACTTGTGTTGATTTTATTTTTAATATTTTTTATCAGACGTTTCCTTCATTTCCACTGTTTTTTTCTATAAATTATAATTTGTGTTTAAACTTGACCTCTAACCTTCTTTAGTTGCTTCTTCTAGGGCTGTCTACTCTTGATATATTGCATAATTTATAATCTCGCTTTCTGGATATACAGGGTTCTCGTTTTTCGAGGTCCACTATGGAAATCTTGTAAACGGTAAGAGTTACGACTTCAGTGGATTTTTGTTTTTTGCCCATAAGTTTTTCATTTGATGTCGAATTTCATTTCTATAACAACTTTTTCGTTGTCACTTTTTGCAAGGAATCAAAATCTCTAATTATATTTACCATGCGACGTTTCGCTTTTTTTAAACCATCATCAGCTCAATTTTTTCTTATGGACATTTTATCTGATTTTAACGCAAATTTATAGAGCATTTTATTCTAAATTCGTCAATAAATAACACTTGACACTTTTTTAAAACAATTGTTAAAAATGGCAAAAACCAATATTTTATTTTGAAAAATCTCTAATTCTCTATTTATTTCATAGTGATTTAGAAAAGGTTTAATTAATAAAATTGACATTTTGTTAACAAAAGCAGATATTAATAAATATGTTGAGAATACATCAAGATTGTTTACTTGTTAGTAAATATTTTTAGAATATTTTTCTCAGTCAAGTAATAAATATCACTAATATTTGTATTTAAGGGGGAACTAAATTTTAGTCGAAGTGCAGAAGTAATAATACACGTAATGTCATATTTACATCTCTTTCTAGCACACTAGCAGAAAACAATATAGCAAAACTAATTTTCTCCTCCATATTTCCCCGTCATATATTCGTTCATCACTCTTTATCTTAGCAGTCTATCATTGTTTATTTTTAACCCTGAAAGCGTTTTCCTAGCAGCCTATTAGATCTTAGCAGCTAAAGGCGTAAATTTTATACTTAGTAAGTATTACTTTTAGAAAAATTAAATATTACAAAGTTAAAGTTTTTTAACTGTAATAATCAAAATAAATTCAATGTATAAATAGTTTTAATTATTTCATATTTCCTATTATAAAAAGAAGAAATAAATAGAAAAAGATATATTTACATATTTTTATTATATTAGTACTAGGGCGGTTTATCAGTTATTTAAAACAATTCGATAACACTAAATAACACAAAACACAGAATACATGCCCTGGAAGACAGATGCTATAAACTATTTTTTTCGTTATTAAAAAAACCGGTAACCGTTATTTTTTGTCCGTAAAAGTGATTTTTAACAGAAACCGAAACCGTTATTTTTAATGGCAAAAAAACGGAGAAAAGTCGAACAAATCATGTCGTATTATCGCCTAATCGAACCAGTTGGTCTAATCGAATTTTAAATTCAACCGCTTCTTTTGTAGCAAACGCAAATAATAGTAGTTGTCTTTGTTGTCGGTCGCCACACGCACTTCATAGATGTTCGAATTTTCTTGAAAAAACCACAAATGATAAATTTCTATTCATTAAACCCGCAGTGGTTTCCAACCTGTGGGGCGCGCCCCCCTAGGGGGGCGCGAGGCTATTGCTAAGGGGGCGCGCAGCTGTTACGAAAATATAATTTTTTAATACAAACAAACAAAACGAACTTTGTTTATACAGAATATGGTGTATTGTTTTGTAGTCCATTAAATAATTCTTATTTATCAGAACCGTATTTATGAAAATAGATTGTAACAAAAAGTGAGGGAGGCGCAAAAAATTTTTTTTGAAAAAGGGGGCCGTAGGTACAAAAAGGTTGGAAACCACTGCATTAAAGGCAAAAACCTTTGTATTTATTGTTTGAGCTCGTTTCATAAAATGAAGGATTGTAACTCAACTTTAAATTGTCGTATTTGCTATAGCAGGCATCATACCTTATTTCACTTTGAAAACAAAATCAAATGGTCTTCATCCGAGCACGTATCTACGAGTAAAGAATCGGAAATTACTCATTCACCTTTGGATGAAACTCCAAACTTACTTTTGAATCAAGTCAATAGCTTAACGACACCTCTTCATCTCGAAACACTGTTTTGTTATCGACAGCCTTAGTTGATGTGTTAGACTGTTGGGGAAATTATCAAACGCTTCGTGTTTTATTAGATAGTGCCAGTCAGACAAATTTTATTAGGTACTGATAGTTGCGTTAAGAAATTAGGGCTGTCCCGACCCTCAGTAAATATTCCCATCCATGGCTTGAATCGTACCTTTTCGTGCGAATCTACCAGTTTTACCACATGTTTTCTTAAACCTAAAGACAAAGAGGAACCTAAATTTAATGTCGACTTCATGATTTTGCCGCATGTATGTACGGAAATGCCGTCCACAACTATTAATTCGGAAAATTGGACACATACCACAAACCTTAAGTTGGCAGACCCACAATTTGGAACGCCACGTAAAATAGACATGTTATTGGGAGTCGACATTTTCCCTTCGATTTTAAGAGATGGTATAGATTCTATAAGAATAAATTGACGTTTAGATTTTCCTGTCATTTTTTGTGTTGTAGATATATGTTGTAGAACAGACATACGGCGATAAAATGGTGGGGTATTGCAGCGCCTTCGCTTCGGAAAGTACAAGTGAAATTTCCTTAAAAAATGGGTTTCTTAGTTCAAGTTTTTAGAAAAAGATTGTGAATAAATTTATTTCAAATTAACAACAATTATTAAAAACATGTTCCTTAACGGCGGTACAGGACGATGTTTTAATTTTAGCCAATAGTTTACAAATATTGATGGTGTAAACAGACGTCAATTTTTAGCCAGTTTTTAATATTTTTTTATGCTTAACAGTATTAACTTTTTTAAAAATCGAGCCTGTACCGCCATTCTCGAACCAAAAATCTTTTTACTTACAAATTTTTAAGTACTTTGGATAATTAGTGTGAGAGAAAAACTTGAACTACGAAAGCTGTTTTATTGCGTGCCTTTAGTTCCCCCTTAATCCCTTATTTGGCATACGATTATTTGTAATAAAATTTTCGTAATCAAATAATATATTTTCATAGTTTTTAAAACACGTCCAAAAATCTGTTTGCTTATTAGAAGCCGTTAACGCAGAATAAGCGCATAACTCGTTGAAGATGTAACCAATGCGTTCGTTTGACAAGCTAAGTTAGTTCTTGGTTGGGTGACCGTGCAGGGATGGCGTTGCTGTTTTTTTCCCCTTCAATAAATAAATAAATACCTACCTATTTTTGTTTTGTGTTAAATCTTTAATTAAATTCCTTTAATATAAATAGTAATTTCATTCGGTTTACTTACGTGCTTCCAAGGAAAAAGGGACAAAGACAATTATTTACCATGCCGATTAGGAATTTTCCTAATAAAATATTTGTTTTTGCCATTTTTAACAACAATTGTTTCACAAAAGTGTCAAATGTTACACATTGTCGAATTCAGAATAAAATGCTTTACAAATTGGCGTTAAAATCAGATATGGCGACCATAAGAAAAAACTTACCTGATGATGGTTTAAAAAAAGCGAAACGTCGCATGGTAAATATATTTGGGAATTTTGATTCCTTTCAAAAAGTGGCCATGAAAAAGTTTTTACTGAAATGAAATTCGAAATCAAATGAAAAAGTTACGGGCAAAAAACAAAAATCCATTTTTTTACTTTTTCCCCTGTATCTCAAAAACTAAAGAAGCTAGATAAGTTCTGTTTGCACCAAATTATTAAGCTCCTGAATATACAACTTTGCCCTAATCCACTGAAGTCGTAATTCTTACCGTTTACGACATCCCCATAGTGGCCCTCGAAAAACGAGAACCCTGTATAGTTATTATTTCTCCTCGTCGGTCGTTCATGGAATATCCTCATTTACGGTATTAACTAATGACTGTTTTTCATATATTTTGTATTGTCCACAGCTTATGGGGGTCATACACGTTGCGGTATACGGTATACCTGTCAGGTTTGCCTGGTTGCAGGTATACCGGAGCGTGTGTATAACATGACTGCTCAGGCAATGTTACCTGTTCAGGCGACCGGAGAAGAATCGAAATTCGCCTGCACAGGTCTCAGTTGTTCTGCGTCACCGCCACCGCGTCATCTTGTATCGAAGCCAATGGCAACTGAAAACCTCTACGCTACGGTTTACCGTAGCGTGTGAGAGTCAGAACTGTTCAGGTAAACCTGAACATTTTTTATTATTCAGGCAAACCTGACAGGTATACCGCAACGTGTATGACCCCCATTAGTCTAATTACCACTTTTAAATTCGCATTTTTTATTCGATTTTATCGTATCACTTCTTGTTTCCTGATACTACATCGTATAATCATCCTACGTGACTGACAAACATGATTTAGTTTTGCATTTTATTTTAAATTGTACGCTAATCATTCCATGATACGTCTGTTTTTATCATACAAACTCCTTAAGTTTAATTATTCTTAATTTATCGGATACGTACTTAGATGTTTAATTCTTTTTTGTGTTGTGTTGGTTTGGCATTAAGTTTTGTTACATTGTCACAAAGATACGTAATAGATTATTTTTACTAATTTAATTCTATGATATTATCTGTAGTAATACAATAAGTGGTCTGGAATTGTCGGCAATTTTACGAAAGCGTCGCTTAGTAACAGCGACTCAGCGAGTGTCAATTTGATGGTTAAAATATCACGAGTGCTTGCGCGAGTGATATTTTATCAAAACACGAGTTATTACTATGCAAGCTTGAGTAAAATTATCAAAAAATTCCTGACCATGAATTGTATTTGGCAAGATTATTTAATGAATTTTTTAACATAAACTGTGACATACAGAAAGCAAAAATATTTTATGTCATTTTGACGTTAAAGAATTAAAAAGCTACTACATATTTTTTAACAGAAGCACAAATTCGTAATCATGGCAACTTATCAACAAGTAAAATTATTGAAAAATTACCGATATAGTTTCATGTTAGTTGGTCTAATAGCGTGTTCCGATTGGTCAATTTGAAGATGAATAAAATAATTATAGCTATTTATGTTATTTAACATTTTACTTTTAATTGATTTTTATAGACATTTAACTGAAGATACTAAAACATAAAATTAAAATTAATGTGAATAAATTATATCTACAAAAATTTTTGCCACTAAAATGGGTAAAAATACTAAGAACCTATTTAGCTATCTTAATCAATTCAAAATAATATAATATTATATAATTTACATAATTTTAAAAAAAATTACTATGAATTTTAATTCCGTGTAACATCTTTAGGTCACATATTGTATTAATCTTCTTTTTTTTTGCATAACAAGTATCATTGCTTTTTTATACTTCGTGGCCACATTATCACATCAAATGAATCAATTAAACTATAGAACTATTGTGTAAATTTTCGAAAATAACAAAAAAATGTTGTACATAAACCTTACTATATAAGAAATGTCTTGTATTTCTTAATTTATCATGCATTTTATCACATCGACTGGTGTTATGTATTATTGTATCACAGTTTTAAAATCTAATTATTCACGGCGTTTTTCATAAAAGGACTTGAATAATGATTAAAGAATACGCGTTTTATCTGATGTTAAAGACCACATGCAAGGATTTTATCTGACAACTGGAGCAAAACGATGAAATAAGAGATGCGCCCGTATATAATCGAATACGCAGTAATTTAAAGGTTCAGTTGGAAGATGTTTACGGGCTATATGATTACCATTTATAACTTTCACGATTTACAGTCAAACTTTGACATTCGATACATCATTCATTCAGAATTTACGTAATCAATATTGAAAATAAAGATACACCGGTCTTAGTTTAGTTACACAACTATCGAAGCTATGAAGGAATCATGTATGGTTGACTTATAAATGGACTCTTTAATTAATATAAGCGAATAGAATTTGGTAGAATTTACAATAAGACATCAGTTGGTAGATTAATGGCTGATTTGATCGCATGGTGCGTTATTTAATAATTTTTCCCCATGACCCTGATAAAGAAAGTGGCGCCTCGTGGCGTCAGTTTTAAGTGCAAGTGAACAGTGTAATTTTGTATTGGTACATTGGAAGTACACACATGCATGAAATTAACTTCCCCTTTTTATTTCTTTTTGAACACTTTTTTACTACTTTTTGTTAGAGCATGTACTTCTAACGACTCAGTTATAATAAAACCATCATATTACTTCTGATTTTGACGTTAATAGTTTAATGTACACAAGTGCAACGCTACGACATAAAATATATTGTAAAGGAAACAAATAAATTACGTGGTAAAATTATTACTGTATGTAATTGCGTACTAAAACAGTATATAAATAAGTCACGTACTAAATCAAAGTAAATAAACTCCATACTATTAATCTGTATGAGTAATTCTCAAATTGCGGTGCCAAGAACGTCATCTACGAAAACCGCCTGATATTTAATAGGATATTAATTTATAAAGCACAAACTTGTATTAATTTATTTATTTTATTGGCTATTAAATAGATTAAAATTTATCGTAAGTACTACAGTTCCATTTAACCGTCTTCTTGACCGGATGTACACATTTATTTAAGGAAAAAGTTTTTTCTTTCTTTAATGATATCATAATTTTGTCAAAAAAACAACGCTACATAATTTTTTGGTGTAACTGAGGCAAAATGATTGAGAACTGTAGGTAGCAGTGGCGGATCCAGGGGGGGGGGGGTAAATGGGGCAATTACCCCCCTAAGACTAAGATATTTAAAAAAATTCTGAAATTTTTGCTATCGATGCATTACTTACAAGGTGTCCAAAATTTAATTTTTTTTTAATACAACTTCAGACCACTAAAACTCGTTTTTTTCAAATACAATACCCAATTTTTTTTTAAATTTTCTAATGCAAAATTAATTCTGCATCAATCTGTATGAGCGTTTCCTATACCTATCTGTAATAATTTTTGAGTTATTAAGAATTTTTGATAAAGTTAAGAGAAATTGCAACATTTTTAAATAGTAGGCCTTGGAAATGACAACAAATAATGCCAATATTAATAACCGTCAACCACTTTTATCGCGTTTATCAAGAGTATTCAAACACGGATATTTTGAATTTATTTTACATTCATGGACAATATCACAAGATTATTGAAAGTGCGAACGAATGGTTGTACATTTTTAATGTAGCTTGTACAATATAGTATGTTAAACCCAAGTTTTGCGCTGCCGATCGAATTGACTGCTCAGGATGAGCATTAAAATATCCCAGGATATTAGCTTCATTAGTTTCATTATTTGTCACACGCTTAGGTCGAATACTAGCAGATTTCAATCTTCTAAATTGCAAAAAATTTGATTCTATTCATTGAAATTTCTGTCTGGTCATTACAGTCAAATGAAAATATCTCTCACTGAACACGCCAAGTTCTTTCAATAATCTTGTGATATTCTTTATGAATATAAAATAAGTTCAAAATATTCGTGTTTGAATACTCTTTATTTTCCATTTTCATGGATACCTCAGACAAACGCAATAAAATTGGTTGGCAGTTATTAATATTGGCATTTGTTATCATTTCCAAGGCTTACTATTTAAAAATGTTACAATTTCTGTTTGATGGGAAGTAACAACCTTACTTCTTGAAATTTAAGCGAAAAATATTGGGTATTAGGTTAGGTGTAATAGAGTACTAATTCAAACTATTCCATATATTTCGGACTTTAATTAAGTCCTTCTTCAGTGGATACTACAATACATAAAAATGTTATAAAAAACTAATAGCTGAAGGCAAGTGAAACTTACAGTTTATATAGGTTATACCATGAGGTGGAAAAAATGTTGATTGTACCATAACAATATATAAGCCATTCATAGATGGTGGAGTAAATCAAGTCACAAAACAATATTACATTAAGATTAACAATTTAAAAACAGATTAAAAGCATCAAAAGATGTATGTATAAAACAAAACTTAATTGAACAAACAACAGGAACAAAGTCAAAAAAATTTTGATCTATGACAGGCAGACTGCCAACAGCAGTACGTTAATATTACTAAAAACGGAAGTATTATTTTTGGCGGGAATAATCAAACCCAAAATTGTTGAAGAAAATGGAAATACAAGCCAGTGTAATTCAAATAATTACCTGGGTAATTGTATACCAAAAAATTATACAAAACTAAATATGAATCAGATTGAAGTTATACAAGGGATGTAAAAAGACCATTAAACCAAACCTTTTTTTACATCCCTTGTATAACTTCAATCTGATTCATATTTAGTTTTGTATAATTTTTTTGGTATACAATTACCCAGGTAATTATTTGAATTACACTGGCTTGTATTTCCATTTTCTTCAACAATTTTGGGTTTGATTATTCCCGACAAAAATAATACTTCCGTTTTTGGTAATATTAACTTACTGCTGTTGGCAGTCTGCCTGTCATAGATCAAAAATTTTTTGACTTTGTTCCTGTTGTTTGTTCAATTAAGTTTTGTTTTATACATACATCTTTTGATGCTTTTAATCTGTTTTTAAATTGTTAATCTTAATGTAATATTGTTTTTTGACTTGATTTACTCCACCATCTATGAATGGCTTATATATTGTTATGGTACAATCAACATTTTTTCCACCTCATGGTATAACCTATATAAACTGTAAGTTTCACTTGCCTTCAGCTATTAGTTTTTTATAACATTTTTATGTATTGTAGTATCCACTGAAGAAGGACTTAATTAAAGTCCGAAATATATGGAATGGTTTGAATTAGTACTCTATTACACCTAACCTAATACCCAATATTTTTCGCTTAAAAGTTACAATTTCTCTTAACTTTATCAAAAATTCTTAATAACTCAAAAATTATTGCAGATAGGTATAGGAAACGCTAATACAGATTGATGCAGAATTTAATTTTGCATTAGAAAATTTAAAAAAATATTGGGCATTGCATTTGAAAAAAAAGTTTTAGTGGTCTGAAGTTGTATTAAAGGAAAATTAAATTTTAGACACCCTGTAAGTAATGCATCGATTGCAAAAATTCCAGTATAAACTTTAAGATTTTTTCTATGCATAGTCTAAATTTAAGCGTTTTCTATTCAAAAATGGCGGCGGTAGATAATACATATTAAGCATCACGATGAAAATCAAAAATTTTCAAAAAAGTCCAAAAATCTTAAATACGTCTGCACTTAGGCATAGGGAATGCTATTAAAAGTTCCTCTAAAATAATGTGTTTAGTCCAAAAATGCAATAAATAATAGACCATTGTATTTAAAATAAGACAGTAGACGTCAACTTCCGATATTTCCGGAAGTGTCGCCATCTTGAAAATATTTTCACAGATCATATGCCATTTTGGTCGTAACCAAAATTTATAAAGGGTGACTGAAAATGTTTTATTGACGTCAAAATGACGTCTTAGTCTTGAAATTTTCCCAACAAAAACTCGCGGTCGTAAAAAAAGCAGCTAAAACTTATACGGAGAGAGTCTTTACAATAATCGTAGGATTGCATTCCTCAACTTCGTCTCGTGCTATAATTTTAGCACTCGTATTGCAAAGCGTTCCTTTCCACATTAATTTTACAATGCACTTTCTTTATTGCAAGTTTTTTAAAAAAATTTCACCAGTTTTTTGAAACCGATTTTCTAGCTCTCTATGCCTTAATAACATAGTGGCGAGTACATATAACTAGTTTTGCACAATAGATAAGTTTTTTTAAGATTAAGCTTTCAAAAGCTACAATTTCAGCTAGCTCCAAAGACGAAGTTGAAAGAACCAATAAAGCTTCAAAAATATGTAAACAACTGTGTGTTTTTATAAACCAACGTCATTACTTCATTGGATTGAAAGTATAACTATTTAAAGTCGGCTTATTAGAGTCTTTACTTAAACCTGCATCGTCAATGTATTTTGTGTTTTGTAATGGCTATCTTATTCGTATCTGAATCTAAGTCGCAAATTTAAAAATCAGTTCGTTAAAATGTAATCGTAAATCACGGATTAGAAAACTATATCTCAAGACTAACTTTTCATGTTCAAACTATAGAGATTGTATCTGTTGTGTAGTAAATCGTAGATTTTTAATGCAAATTACAAAATTAGCAACACTTTTGACATTGTTTTATTTGTGTTTGCATCACATAAAATACACCAGGCCGTTATAATATCCAATAATGCAATGCCTACAATTTTTGATGATTAAAGAGTAAGATGAAATATTATTTTGTGCTCGTTTTTATTAATTTTTTTGTTTACTGTAAATCTTATTTTGTTTATCTGTAATAATTTGGCAGTTTCTTAATCATTATTAATGTAATATAAACACGCTATCGATCAATAACCTGCAAATATATCCCACGCAAGTTAGCGACTACTAATAGCAGTACATCATACACAGTTATTTAATTATGACCATGTTTCGTAAATTTTATTAAAAGCAGTTACACATAGAAGAATAATTATTTACTGCATTGTACAAAAATCACGTAAATTTTCGAAATTTATGGTTTTTCGTACATGTAATTTATATGATATACGGTCACCAGGCAAAAGAAACTGCTTTTGTAATTTATAGTTTTTAAAAACACCCACAAATATTCCGTCAAGTAAAAGTACAATGCTTTGTGGAGGTGTTAAACTGTCGACTAAGAGATATTACTTTCTTTCATACGACACGATATCGACTGAATTTGATCCCACCAAATATTTTATTTAAAAGCTGCAATTAATGTTCCGTGCAATTGACCAATATTTTACTGTTAAAAGAAATTTTATTGTTTTCAATTGTTTAAAAATATGATATCGATTATGATAAGCATGAAGATAATATCGCTAACCGATTATTTGATAAATAAAGTTGTTTACATTTTTTTATTGTTTTATCGGCATAGAGTACTTATATGGAATTTTATTTTAAATTGTTTTTACTCGTGTATACCATTCGCATAATCTTTACCTGCACACCTACGTTAGTTTTTGTTGAACTCTGCAACTGTAACATTTCTAAACAAAAGATACATAAAACATTTTATAATGTTTTATGCGAATACAAGCTTATTAAAGTTCGAATCGCGCCATAATTTTCTATTTATTTTAAATAGCAAGAGATTTATCAAGTCAAAGGCTTTTAAAACTTCTTCATTAATTTACTTATTTAGCGATTTAACATTGGTAGTGTAAAATATTTTAAAACTTTTTAATAAGAATACTCTTGCAGTGGCCTCTGAATGATTACCCTTTTTAAATAATACACAGGGTGTTTGTTTTGTTTTGTCCTATAAGATAAATTTTGAACATGAATAGGTTAGCCAATTTTGTACGTGTTTTTACATTTTGTTGTAGATAATTTCATTGTTTTTAAAAATATTAGGGATGTTCTCTGTTTAAAGGAAATATTTCTCGAGTTGTTTTAATGATAATTTATAGGTACACGTGCAATATTTGATGTAATTGAAATTAAAATAAAGTCTGATAAATTTGTAAATCAGAAAGATCGAATAATAGAATTTCAATGTACACATACATAACTAGTGTACATAAAATTAAATGTGACTAGGTAATAGTTTTATGAATAACTGATATTTTTGCTTTAAATTTTACTGGTAATGTGAATTTTTAACCCCCGCCTATAGTGATTTTTTTTTGCCATTTTTATTCTACAACCCCCCAATGCAAATTTTTACGAGCTGCCACTGCTAGTAAGTGTATACATTTACAAAGATTACGCTTTTACTGCATCATACAAATAAAAATCTATCTTTTTTATAAACAAGTATTTCAGGTAGGCCTATTGCTTATTTCAGGGATTTGGAGCGGAGCACGGAGCAGTGGAGCAATGGGTTTTGCCCGGAGCAGGAGCGGAGTCCGGAGTAAATAATTTTGATTGCTCCACTGCTTCAGTTTATTATGTACGATATTTAAAAAACTACTTTTTTTTCTTTTTTTCAACGTTCAATAACTTGTTTTTTCAAACATTTATTTAACTTCACTTGTTTGTTAGGGCCAAGTATTGTTACTTTTGACCAACTTCTACATATCCGATAAAATTAAAACTTTACAATTTTTTAAATCAAAAACTTTTTTAAAAATGGTAATAATATTTGGAGCATGGAGCAGAGCTGGAGCAGACTTTTTGATGCCGAAGCGGAGCTGGAGCGGAGCAATTAAAAAATTGGACTGCTCCAAACCCCTGGCTTATTTCACAAAATCGACCAACGGTCTGCCTATTTCACGAATTCGTGAAAAACTTCACCAACTCGGCTTGTCCACTGATTCGGCGTAACATTTGCACGCCATCGTATGGGTACTTGTTAACAACCACAAATTAGCCAATATTTTGGAAACCATACTTTAACAAAATTCTTGGTAATTTACTAACTAGACCTTTCAAAGTTATGAAACACTACTATTATTTAAGGTTTGTTTTTAAGCTTTTATATTTATTTGGAAAAAATTGCAGACCTCATTGTAACTTAATGGTCCGATTTTTTAAATTTTAATCGTTTAGTTATCGTAATTATCTTAACAGGTGACAAATTGCCAAACACTTTTACTTTTATTTAGTAAAAGTGATATCTGATTGCTAAATCAACTGCAGATCTTTATCTGGATGTCGCATTAGCGCAATTTCCCCATGGTTGTCACTGCCCGGCCTCTCGTACAGAAGCAGAAAGTGAAATCGGTAAATTGACTACGATGTTCAGTGCCATACATACATCAATTCGTATTGAAATCAATCATGTTTTAAAGGAAACTTAATTAGCAATTAACCTGGAATTTGTAAATGATAATACACTATACATGACACTACAACAGCAACAGCTATTAAACATTATTAACTTTAGCAATTAAGAATATTGAAAGGATGTTTACACGTATCAACACTGAATAAATATTTTGAAAGGTAAAGTAATATTTTGCCAAAATAAATAAGCAAAACGTTAGGCGTATTACTAGAGAAAAAAACTTGGCGAAATATTTTTCCGGTTAATGACCCTACTCTTTTTATGTTATATTTATATTAATTACAGATTAAAAGCTGCATAAGAATTGTAAATAATGGCAAATAAAAACAAAGTTAGCAACATCGTTATACTTATTAGTTAAATTTTGCTAAAAACGTGACATCATCATTTTTGAGATTTACAAAAAATGTTTAAAATAAAATATTGATTAAATTTTTGTGTAATTTAAAAAGATGAGCTTTTCATAACTAATGCTATAAGAGGCAGAGAAAAGGTGAATAGTATGGTGTTATACTTAAAAAACAACTATAAAAGAACATTTCCTTTTAGGTAAATAAGTAACCAAAAGTTGCATATTACCAAGTCAGGTGAATATGGGGGATGCTCTGCTACTTTTATCTTACAAACCAAAAACTGGAGAGATGAAGCTGTCGTATGATAGAGTGTATTATCGTAATATCATGAACCATAATCCCTTTTTCTGCAAATCTACAGAATACTTCTAGCAAACATTGTTTTATGTACCATTTTACTGTAACTGGCCCGGGAGTAGCGCATATAATATAACCAAAACCAACATAATCAGCCAGCCAATATTGATATTAAGCGGTTCACTGATCTACATTGTTAAACGATATTTTTTTTTTAACATCCTTGATAGTGTACTATCTATTCCAAAAGAACAATATGTTTATGTTACTGAAATGGACATAGTCGGTAAGGATAACAATATGGTATTTATATTGATTATTAATATTAATACTTAATGAAATACCTATATGTTTAATTTTGATAGGGCAGTTTGAAAACAATATTCGCTATTAACCAATACTGGCAAAATTTAATCGATTATACCATTGTTCAAAATAATATTACAAAGGTAGCATTATTCTACATTGATGATTTTGTTCTTTTATAATAACGTGATTGCACAAACGACACTTACGTTTAGTCATTTTAGTTAAAGTATAATTACAATTACACTGATTTAGGATACATAAATTTTCAATAAATAAAGTTTGGTACCTAGTTATCAAAAACGATAGGTTGATTTACTGGTTTGAACAGGCTTATTTTTTTAGGTAAATTTATTTCTCTATTATTCCTACATGTTTCGTTGATTACATTTTTCAACTTTTTTAGGGCTTATGTTCTTCTTCCTTTGCTTGTTTTCTTTGTTCGTTTATTATCTTCATCCGTGTTCGGTGATGCTATTACTATTACCATATTCTTTTTTGATTTCTTTGAAAAACGGCATATTGAAGTTGATGTTTCACTTTCACCAAATGTAAGTGTATTAATAATTATAGTTTTTGATAACTACTAAATTTCATATATTTAAAAACAGGAAAACCATAGTTATTATTTCAATAAATTACTACAAAACACTGACATATGCTCAAACGTGCCCACAGAACAACAAATGTGCCGTAAACACGAAGAATATCAGAACATAAACTACCCCGTGGCGTATATAGGATACATCTCCCAGAACAAATATTAATGACAAAACGGTATGTACGAGAATTATGAAAATACGGGTTTTTACGCTTATTATATACCACAGTCGAAAGCAATTTTGCTGTAAACGCCAAAACGCTATTAATTTATAATTATTAATGATTTTCATTGTTTTAATAATAATCCTTTTATTATTTAACACCAACATTCCTTAAAAAAAGAATTAAAATATTTTTTTTTCCAAAAATGTAATTGTTTTTTGTCTCTACTGTAAAGTTGTAGTTTTGGCGTTTACAGCAAAATTGCTCTCCATCGTCGACCAACAAGTGAACAGTATACGAGGGGGGACCCAAAAATAACCGGAATTATTTTCTGAAGGGCGAGCCCCTTTTAGTTCGAGCTTCTCGTGCTAGGAGAATATTCTAGAAACCCTTCTGCATCAGCGTGCCTACTGGCGTTGCTGTGTGTTGCTGCGTTCGGCTTCAGTGAATTTTTTTCGAAGACTCTTTCAACGCATCTGTCTATTTTGTGATGGCTGATTTACAAGAACTTGCGGCAGTGAAATTTGGCTGCTTCGTTTCGGGGTCGTAACCATAGCACCAAGATTCGTCTTCGATCATGATTTGGGAGGGGGGATCTGGTTAGGTCAGCCTTCAACTGCTCCTTCATGGCACGGCACGCGATTGTCTCTTTGTTGAGGTGTGATCAAGCGAGGCACAAATTTTGCTGCAACTCGTTTCATACCAAAATCTTTTGATAAAATTCGCCGATAGGAACTCCACGACACTCCAGTCAACGTCACAAGTTCATAAATGGTCCGACGACGGTCTTCCAAGATGGCTAAACGAATTCGTTTCACATTTTCTTCAGTTGGTCAAAGGAGGCCCGGGCCGAGGTTGATCGTCAGTCGACATTTCGCCTTGTTTAAAACGGAAAAACCATTTTTAAACTTGCGAGCAATTTTTTTGTAAGTTGTCTGTAGCATAACAATTGTTTCCTTTTTATTTTCCATAGCAGGAAACAAAATGTCACTGCCGCAAGTTCTTGTAAATCAGCCATCACAAAATAGACAGATGCGTTGAAAGAGTCTTCGAAAAAAATTCACTGAAGCCGAAAGCAGCAACACACAGCAACGCCAGTAGGCACGCTGATGCAGAAGGGTTTCTAGAATATTCTCCTAGCACGAGAAGCTCGAACTAAAAGGGGCTCGCCCTTCAGAAAATAATTCCGGTTATTTTTGGGTCTCCCCTCGTACACAACATTGGCAGAACCTTGTAAAGTCGTATCTAAATTAATTAATTTTAACACATAAAATGGCGCAAAAACATAACAATACAAAATAACAACATAATGTCCTAATCATATATACATTGTATCTTTCGGTACAAAAACAACACATCAAAATATATAGTACTGCCATATCTATTCCGGATCGCTTGAAACCCAATCACTAATTTTAGTACAGAATGAATGATAATTTATTAAAATATTGGCTTTATATTTTACTAGCTGATTGACCTGGCGTTGCACGGGTGATTACAATTCTCTTTTATCAATCACAGACTACTCGCGCTCCGCGCTCACGCATGGCGGACGTTCCCAGATTATCAATACAGACTACTCGCGCTGCGCGCTCGCGCTCGGCGGACGTTCCCAGACGTTTCCGGCCGTTCCCGGCCGTTCCCGGCCGTTCCCGGCCGTTCCCGGCCGTTCCCGGCCGTTCTTTATTCGACGTTTAATCCGTTGGGTCCTAAATAGTAACTGTGCAAAATTTGGTCCCGATCGGTCAACAAGCCTAGGATTCTTTAGCGAACAAACACACAAACAAACATGCTCTTTTATTATATAGAAGATGGACATATTGGTTCAACATAATTTCGTTTGTCACAATTTTGAAAATTAATTTGGTGCCCGCTACTATTGACAAAATTAAAAGAGTACAGCAAATTTCTACATGCTCTGCTTGTTGAAGCTCAGACAGCTGATGCAGCAAAAAAAACGATTGACATTTTTTAAAATAAAGGTTATCGTGAAGGATTGTTCTAATAGTTAAGAATCCAGTCTTAAGTTGATCCTCTAATATTGCATAGGCGCCTGTGTTGCTATTTTCAACTATTTTTTTTACAGCACCAACATTATTTTCGAATACAGCCGTTGCCCCTTTTTGATGTTGTAAGGATTATCTGCGTTCAAATTATTTATGCCAGTCGAGGAAGGTGCTAGTTTACTAAAAGCTGAATCTCAACTTTTTCAGAATCTTAATAAATTGTAAACTGAAAATACTCTTGGGTTAACTTAATTTTTTCGCAACTTGCACTAAATTAATAAACTAGGTTCTTACCTGTTTAACTTTTACAACAACACCTTAAGGAACTAAATAATATGAACAAAGCAAATAATTTTGTTTGAAAAAATAACTTACATTACATTATAGCAAAACTGTATAGTAGGCCACGAATATTTAAAAAATCTATTTACTTCTTCCTTATCAGGTTCTCTTGTACCTTTCGGTGTCGAGGCGTGGTAGATCAATTATTTGCCTGGTTTTTACAACTCTTTTGTATTTATGTTGTGTTTAAATCTGGACTATTCTCATTTTATTTTTATAGCAGAACTCAATTAATCGCCGTCTATAATTATTTAATACTTTTTACCTTTACCGTATCTTCCTATCCCCTGCCATATTTTTCGCCATCATTTCCGACTCGTCCATTGAATTATAGTTACAATACTTTTTCCATTTAAACGTTTCTTTATTTGTTTTGGTTTCTAAAGTCTCAAGTAATCATCTAAAAAATCTTATCATGTATAAACGTAAAAACAAGGGAACATGTCGTTATCAAGTCACTGAAGAGCAGTTTTGTCTTGTTTCTTTTGTAAATAAAAAGTTATTATTTTCCAATTTAAAATACACTCGAAACTTGAATTTCGAAATAATAACAAACCAAAATTTTCGAAATGCCCACAAACACTATTTGCCATTTGTTAAATTACTTCAACATCATCAATATTTTGTCAGTTATATCTTTGAATTTTATTATAAAGTACAGGTTGGTTAAAATTTATAAAATGAGTTAGATAGTCCGAAAGAAATGTAACAACATTTATTACAGATGTATAGATTAGATAACTTTTATTTTCTCTTATATGTGCTTATATTTTTGCAATAATATGGAACACAATAGAATGATTTATTTGTCACAGCTTGATACAACATTTTAAATAGATTTGAGTAATGACGAATGAGATATTTCTCAATACGTTACCATGTAAAATTGACCAAAACGAAATAGATTTTGTCTATAACAAAACTAATAAAAACCGTTCCTAATTTAATGTTTATTTTGATTATTACGGAAATAGTTATTGAAATGTGTAACAGATCCATAATAAAACGTTGTATCACAACGTTTTCCTGTTATTAAAATAAACGATCTGATTGAGATTAAAAATATTAAATGTAAATTTTAAATTCGGCAATTTAGTTAACAACACTATCATATTTAAAAGATCAGTGCAAAACATTTATTATGTCACGTAAGTGAAACTTTCTTAATAATATTAATAATATTATTAGTATTATTATTATTATACGTGTTGAGTTACGGGGTGATCCAAATTTGAGGCAGTTGCATGTGTATCTGGCTTGTGATTGTTTTTATTTTTGTTGTCAAATTGTAAAGATTATGCTGACAAAATAACATTTTTTTTAAACTTCGCCTTCTTGGACGACCGTAAATTTCCAGTAAAAAGTCCCCAGCCCTATAACTTCTTCATTTTAAGAGATAGAGCATTGGTGTTTATTGCAAAATATTTAGCGGACCGCAAGTTTTTTTAAATATGGATTTAATTTTAAACACTCAATTGTTTTTGAGAAATAAAATTTTAAAATGTTATTATCCATCCTTATTATTTTTTTTAGACAATTAAATTATAATTAAAATTGCAATTAATCAGAGTTTAAATTATAAGACCTTTAAATAAATAAAAAATATAAGCTAACTATTTTTATTTATTCAAAAATTAGTTTGGTATGATGACGTTTCATGTTTTAGAATGATTATATGGAATAATGTTTAGGAGCGAAATCGAATCACTTATTAATTGTGTTACTATATGTTATAATTATTAAAAATATGACTTTAAACGAGAATATACTATTAAATAAAATGTATAAATCTAAACTTTTTTAAGCTTTTTTATGTACTGTACTTTTGCTGTAACTTACCTACTATAATTTTCCAATTAAGGTAAAAATTTAGAATTATTTGATTTATATTGCTGAAACTAATAAAGTTGGTACTCAAAAATAGTTTTTAATTAAGCTTTCAATACATTTTTAATCGGTAAATCGTAGTGTAAAATGAAACATTACTACAAAATTTAAAAAAATTAGTTTCTACGCATTTTAATAAATCTTCGGTTTTTTAGTAATTAATTTAATACAAGAAGTTGTTTATATTTAATTATAACTTATTTACCTTAAATGTGTGTAGAATGCTTACTTTAAAATTTTTTAAATCATATTTATAACATGTTGCCTACATTCTGGGTATCAATAAAATTTCAGACGCTTCTAAAAAATAAATAAATGAAATATTTTGTATAATACTAACGATTAAATGGTTTTTAAAAATTCGAATTTCAACTTTTGTACTTTTTGAGAAATAAAATGCATTTAAAATAAGGAACTTTTCCTAAATTGGCGAAAAGCAATATACGTGATTATTTTTCGTCTACGGGATATGAAAACTAAAATTTGCATGACCTTTAAAAGCAGGATAAGAGAGGTTTGTTTAAGAACTGAGTTTATTTTTTTGATTTTTCTTGTTTTATAAGATTGGTATTCGGATCTCATTTAGAGTACATGGTCCTTTCGAAGAACTGTCTCTGATAACTGCCCACGGATGACCTGACGTACTGTAATTTATGCAAGGAAATCATGGCGACATGCACCAATTATGCTATAAATTCGTTTAAATGCCGGCACTGCAATGTAATGGATCGCAATATGTTTACTGCTATAATTGCAACTACAAAAATAACAAAAACTGATTATGAAATAAACAATTTAATTCCTGAAAATTTGTAAAAATTCACGGTATTAGTAGAAGTATAGAGGGATTTATAATTCACATAACCCGAAATGCAAATGATGTTAATTTAGCTGAAATGAACAGACAACAGACCTAAATATAAACTTGGATACTGGTGAAATTGCAATCACTGACGTGCAAAACGTTCTTTAATAAAACATTGTAACATTGCTAATAAGATTAGTACCTACTTTAGTAGATTCTCCTACGTAAAAACATTAAAATTCATTGAAAACTTTGTGCACTTGTTTAATTATACATTTAAAATAAGTCAGATTAATAAGTTTTGAAAAATGTCTGCTAGTATTTTGCTACTTAGCAAAATTCTAACAGATTGTTTTTAATCTCATACGCTTGTAGTATCCTAGAATCGTAAAACTATAAAGTAATGAGATTTATTTGGTGTCAGAAAGTTACGAAATGTTTATTAAATGGTGTTTTAGCACCTAAACAGAAATTCTAAATGATTTAGCTTACATTATGTATATAAGTTTGACCTGGTAAACGACGTGATTAAGCACTTTTAGTTTTAAGTAATGGGCAAACGTCGTTTACATCATAGGCAAAAATTCCACGACAAACGCTTTTATTTACACAAAAAAGATATCATTTTCATTAACTTGGACTTGTGGGACAAGTTGTAGTAAAAAAAGCGATAAAATTAAATGTGTATGTCTATTATTTTTAGTGCGTAGTCAATTTTACCTTTGGATCTAGTTTCATTAATTTTGGTTCATATATTAATAATTCAGTGGTAAAATTAAATTAGTATTAAGTCTTTGTGGATAATAAGACGAAAAGTACAGCATCATTCAAAAGGTCTGCAACAAATGGGAACACTTTTTATTATTCATTTCTCAAAAAATTTTATTCTTGATAAAAGTTGGTGCATGATCTAAAACTAATTTTAAGATGAAAAAAAAATTCGATAAAGTCATAGGACACTAGATTTTTAGCAATTTTTGAAATATTTGTAGGAGTGCCCTTATTTTAAGAGATACAAAAATATTTATAGGAAAAAGTTATTTAGAATCTCAAAATAGGGCAAAATTTAAATTTTGAAGGTCGAATTTCAATTTTTAGTTTTTTAGAAATTTTAACATTCAAAAAGTCTGCAACAAATGGAAAAGTTTTTTATTATCGATTTCTCAGAAAATTTTAAAAGTTGGTGCATGGCCTAAAACTAATTTTAAGATGAAAAACAGTTTGATAAAAAGTCATAGGACACTAGATTTTAGCGATTTTTGAAGTATTCCCAAGAATAAAGTGCTTAAAATTTCTTAATAAATTAAAATTAGAATTTGACCATCAAAATTAAAATCTAAATTTAATTCTAGCCTTATTTTGAGATTCTAAATAACTTTTTCCCATAAAATTGTTTTGTATGTCTTAAAATAAGGGCACTCAACTGAGCTGTATCCTGAGAGAAGGCAACGAAGTGCGCGTAATTACAGAAATTTTGAAATAAAATTAAACGAATATGGTTTCTTTGAAAAACCAATCAAAAATCCAAAACAAATTAATAAACAATTATAATTATCTGTTTAACACGGTTTCTATGGCAAAGAATGTAGCTTCTCAACGTGTCAAATTTTCCATTAGTTGTAATTTGTAAATGTGCCCATAATTATATGACAACAAATATGTTACAAAGAATTACACAACAATACTATAAAATTCTAATAAATGATATGGTAACTGTCATTTGACATTTAATTCAATGTTTTTGTTTTTTTTTCATAGATAGCTTGATAGATGCATTGCATTAAATAAAGTATACTCAAACGTTTATTATTATTATTATTATTATTATTAAGTATTATTATTATTAATGTTTTGATTTTAATTTGTGAAAAATTATGTTTTGATTCTTATTTTTAAGAAAATTAAAAAAGGCTTTACCTAACATTCAACGTTTTATAAAATACGATCATTATTATTTTAAACATTGCCAAATTCTACTCGCCATTACACAGAATGCCTAGACATTCTGTAGAATACCGGCATTATACACTTTTTCGCTAAAATATAAATTAAACGCTTCGGCAACGAAATGTTTAGCAAAGTAAATCGTAAACACTTACTACAAATTAATGCATAATACCCAATTGATCAAACATTCTGTAAAATAAATAACTTATGTGAAATTATTTTTGGTTTTTCATTTTGCCTTGTTTTTGAAATGTGCAGTTAATAACATGAATCTTTTTTGTTGCAGACAAATCTGTGTAGATGATGGCCAAGAACTCTCTCTACAATATGGATGCCAGTTTTACGAAGTCAGCGCGGCTGAAAATTTTGCTGGCGTGTCTTTGGCGTTTCAGTCACTTCTGAGAGAAGCGCGATCAGTGCAATTATTAAAGTCACTTCCTATTCGTCGGAAACTGGGCGTTAACAGTGTTTCCAAAGTGTTAGGAAACATTTTTGGTAAAAATTCCAAAGGTGATCGAAAAAAACGACCGTCACTAAGTATATAGTTTTTTACTTATGTATAATCTTAGGTACAAGATATTACTTGAAGTTCCTTATAAAATTTATTTTTAATAAGATGTTAGTATAGGGCTGTTGTAACTGTATAGTAACTTAGCAATAATTTAAGTGCTTTATATTGTACCGCCCAAAAATTGTGATAAACAAATAGAATTCTTCGAATTTTAGTATTTTTAAAGCATTTCTATTTATAAACGTACAAATATACGTATCCTACAAAATAATAATTGTACATTAAACACAGTATTTAATATATTATTTAGAGACTGCAACAGTCAAATTATCAATGCATGAATGTATAGTTTGTAAATCGTTCATATAAAATGTATGAAAAGCTTTTATTGTCTTCCTAAACAGTCTGATCTCAGTAAAATGTGTTTGTAATGATTAAGTATTGATATTTCATTTATTTGCTTTTATTAGAAGTTAAAAACCATTTTGACCATTAAAAATAATTTCTTGTTATTAACCATTTTTGTAAATCATTGAACATCGTATTAAAGAAAATTATTGGTCAATTAAATATCTAGTTTGTAACAAATGTGTGCCTAAATAAAAGCGTAAAATCATCTAAATGAAGTTTTTCTCTTAATTTCACCTATGTATTATGGAAAAAATTTAAGTTACATTTTATATATTACGAAGAACGTATGCAAAAATTAAAATTTTTAGGTAACTTGAAACTTGAAATACTAACAGTTCATTTTGATGGAGTAATCCATTGTGTAAAATAAACAGTTGCACTGGGAATGTAAATGTTATCACATTATTGGTAATTCTCATTATATTTAATAAAATTAGTGAACAGTTAAATAAAGTAGAATATAAGGTATCTCTAATAAAAGTCCTTTAAACAACTTTTTGCATAAAACTTTTTTTATTGAATAGTTTCAAGTGAGTCACAATATAGACAATTTGGTCAATAATATAATACACGTTAATTTGAATCTAAATTTTTATGCAATCAATTTTCTTTTTTAAATTTACTTTTACAACTTAACAAATACTTGGGAATCTTTTTTTAAAAATTTATTAATAAGTCCCTGAAAAATAAAAGTTAGCTTATAAATAAGCTTTTATTACACAATATCGGCAATATCGGTATGTAACGGTTTATGTAACAGTGAAATGTAAACTACAAGACTACCACCACATAAAACAAAATATAAAATTTATTATTTTCAGTAGTGTTATACTAAGGGCAGGCCCGCCCGTACAAAAGGGCGCCGAAAGACCTCAAAAGTAAAAAAAAGAAATATAGCTAGCAAATTAAATGTATAATGATAAAAAAAAAGATATTGTAATCTATTATGTTCTTCAATGGTGGACAATACCTAACTTTACCTGTACCTTTAGGTACCCATGTATCAGCGTTATAAAAATTGGGGACGAAATATATTAAAGTGCATAGGGGTGTTAAAAAAACTAGCCGCGGGCCTGTGATTTCGCCAAGAAACTTTGTTTTAATTACGTGAGTTTGTTGCTTGCTAAATCCACGATATAAATTGACCATTGAATAAAAAGATAAAGGAAGGAGCGTTATAGCGATACTAAGGCGTCCAGGTTAGCCTCTCAATATGGCGGATGCATGTTTCCGCTTTTCAGTGGCGTATCTAACATTTATAAATATGTATTGAATAATGTAAATATTTGCTTTGTTTTGAATTGAGCCTGTTATTTACTTATTTATTTCTTGTTTCGTGGCTGAGGGAATTTAAAAAACGACAGCATATTTCAATATTTGGATTGTTTATTAAGAGAGTTAAAAAATATGCTGTACACAAATGCACGCCACTGATATGACATACTATTTTGACAGACCACATCAAACTTTCAATACACTACAAAATATTAATGTCTACTTACCTATGAAACGCAATCTTTTAATCTTCAACATTTTTTGACCTAGTAAGACTACAAGATCTGCAGCTAACCATTGTAGCACACAAAACCCTAAATTTCTTGACTGTTTGAGCTGTCAAAACCGGCCTCCATCAGAGGCCATTTATGTCGTCATTTCCGTCGCCGTTCAAACGCTGCAGTATAGTATTAAAAGTTCCTTCCTTTATCTTTTTATTCAATGAAATTGACATGATCAAAATCAAGAGCGTAAACCGGGAGGAGATTTGTTTTTAATTTGTCGAGGGATAGCACCATATATCTAATAAACATATATTGCTAGTAGTTCAAATTTTGCGTAACATAGTCAACGGTACAGATATACATCCTCTCTTTTTAATGCGGCGATTGGACCATTGACAGCTAATATACATCGGATTGGACAACGTGAAATGCGCGCGTAATGATCACGTCATTTTTGACAGTTTAAAAATATGACATTTGACGTTGATGATCTACGATTTGTAAAAACTACAATTAATATACAAAAACCTGTTCTAAGGTTTGTTTAGTACAAACCTTAGAACAGGGCCGTTTCTGGCGGGGGGCGAAAGCGTGCCCCGCACGTGGGCGGCCGATTTAGAGGGCGGCCAAATGCCGCCGTTGCGGTCTTTAATGTTTCACAAGAATTGAAAATAAAATATTAGTTTGAAAAATAGTATGTAAAAATGATCAAGGAATAAAGATTTCAATCCCATACTATTCAAAAAAAATTGTAAAAACGCGTAAATCACTCTCCAGTTTGCTTATTCGGTAATTCCGACCTGAGAGTGAAGATTGCGATTAAATTTATGTACTCAATCGGCGGTTGTATACCGTACCGTAGCAATGTAGATAGCAATGCAATTGGCAATGGGACAAGTGCCAAGGGCGCAAGAGATGGCGCTGAAAATCCCTCTTACACATAATGACAAATTTAGAGTCATTCAAATAGTTTGCAACTTATGGGAAAAATTTGTATTATTGATTTCTCAGAAAATATTATTCTTGATAAAAGTTGGTGCATGGTCTAAAACTAATTTTAAAAGATGAAAAAAATTTCAATAAAAAGTCATGGAACACTAGATTATAACGATTTTTGAAATATTCGCAGGAGTAAAGTGCCCCTATTTTAGGAGATATAAAAACAAGTTATAGGAAAAAGTTATTTAGAATCTCAAAATAAGGCTAGATTTAAATTTTGAAGGTCAAATTCTAATTTTTATTTTATAAGAAATTTTAACATTCAAAAAGTCTGCAACAAATGGAAAAGTTTTTTATTATCGATTTCTCAAAAAATTATATATATATATTCTTGATAAACGGTAGTGCATGGTCCAAAACTAATTTTAAATGAAAAAAAGTTTAATAAAGTCATAGGACACTAGATTTTAGCGATTTTTGAAATATTCGCAAAAGTAAAGTGCTTAAAATTTTGTAATAATTGTAATTTTGGAATTTGACCGTCAAAATTTACATCTAGCCTTATTTTGAGATTCTAAATAACTTTATTCTACAATATTTTTTATATCTCTTAAAATAAAGGCACTTTACTCTTGCAAATATTTCAAAAATCGCTAAAATCTAGTGTCCTATGACTTTTTATCAAACTTGTTTTTATCTTAAAATTAGTTTTAGACTATGCACCAACTTTAATGAAGAATAAAATTTTCTGAGAAATCAATAATAAAAAACCTTTCCATTTGTTGCAGACTTTTTTGAATGTTAAAATTTCTTAAAAAATAAAATTTTGAATTTAATCTTCAAAATTTAAATCTAGCGTTATTTTGAGATTCTAAATAACTTTTTCCTATCAATTGTTTTTGTATCTCATAAAATAAGGGCACTTTGCTCTTGTAAGTTGCAAATATTTCAAAAATCCCTAAAATCCAGTGACCTATGACTTTTTATTAAACTTTTTTAATCCTAAAATTAGTTTTAGACCATGCACCAACTTTTATCAAAAATAAAATTTTTTGAGAAATCAATAATAAAAATGTTTCCCATTTGTTGATTGTTGCAGACTTTTTGAATGACGCTGTATACATGTTGTTAAATATAATACTTGCAACGACAATTATTTATTTTTTTATTTCAATTTGTTTTGTTTACCGGGGCGGCGAAACGTACGTTAGCACGCGGGCGGCCAAGTACTCAGAAACGGAACTGACTAATTCGCAAATTAGCCTCGGATTGTTAAACATCGGTGTCTGCACGCGTAATTTACAAAAATTACGTTTCATAACATGACCTCAACAATTTATTTTCATGCAGGCTCGGTTAGTAATCCTAGTTTTATTTGATTTTCTATGTTTGCTGCCAACTGAAAAGTACACCTTAGAAAGTGAGGTACATATTTCCATTTCATTCGATCGGCTTCACTTTCCACTCATTGTGGAGATTAGGGATTCTGAGTCTCGACAATTTTTTAAGTCCCGGGACTCGAGACTTTTTTTTATCAAAGTCCCAGGAATTCCCGGGACTTCGAGACTTTTGCGAATTTTATTTACATACCAAAAAAAAGTGGTTTAACCCGTCAAAAATGACGGAAGATTTCAGAAATTGCAAGAAATATGATGCTATATTCTGATACTGAAAATTCAACGACTATTTTCAAAGTAAAAAAAAAAATATTTCTTGACAGTGACATTGTTTCTGAGAGCACCAGCTACATACTTAAAATTGCTACTTTGGACGTCTCGTGATCGTGAATCGGTCGTGACAGTTGACAGAACGCGGCTAACTTATATATAATTAAACCGTATTCACGGATTTTGTTTTTGAAGCATTTATTTTATGAATAAAATATGTAGTAGTAGTATTATTATTTTTAATTTAGTCTTCATTCTACAGTAAATAAATTAGATATTTCCAAGTAAATACCTATTTTAAATAAACTTAACAATTTTCCATAAACTTTAAAACATAAAAATATAAACATGTTTTTGCTAAACTCGTGGCAGTAAAATTTGTTTAAAAATTAAAGGTATAAAAAATTAATTTCAGTGTTCTGTAACATTGAAGTCTCGTCTCGAGTCTCGAACTAAATGTCCCGGGACTCGAGACTAAGAAAGTCCCGGGAATTCCCGGGACTTAAGTCTCGGGAAAGTCCTGGGACAGAATCCCTAGTGGAGATAGGGAAGGCGCGATAATGTTTATTAGGTATATAGATAGCACACACAAGCAACAAATCTTTAGTACTTTAATAAAACGTCATAAGCAGGTTACATATTTCTTTTCATCAGACTATTTCCCAATTGAACTAATTAATCACAATTCATAACATTTATTACAATTGAAATAAAGTAATTATCTATTGTCATATGAAATGTCAAATATTTATGTGGTTGCATGAGTATGTTTGGGTGTTTAGGTGACAAGACAAAAATGGAAATTACCCAATGAAATATTGCAGGTAAAATAAAGCAGCTATTGCACAGAACATAGCTACTAAGTACTAAGCTATTGGCTGAAGTTAAAAAAATGCGGTAATTTTATCACAATTTTAAATGAGGGAAATAATTAATGTGTACAGGATTTTTACTTGGTTTGTAATATATCATCTTTTTTAATATTAGATGTAAAAAAAAATTAAGTTGTACCCTTATTTAAACGGTTGAGTTATGGTATCAGGGTATCTATCACCCAGGTAAGCTTCTTTAAATTCAAATTCAATTCCTCAAGTGTTTCAGAAACAACCAAAACTTTCTTTAATTTGAGTATGCATATCTAGTCCTTAATTCGCCTAGTAACCCGAAGAAAAACATAGGTACATCAGAAAATGTTTTTACTGTTTGGATTTATCTCTTTTAGTCATTGCTAAAACACATTTTTAATGAATCTGCCGACAGGAAAGGGTCAGCCATCTTCCGTCATTACTTTTACAACATGGTAACCATTTCTAACGGCTGATATATTTATTTTCTTAATATTTTGTTGATTCATTAAACTGTCGTCTTAGGTAGAGGGAATTTCGCTTTATTCCACAATGTTGTTAAAGATTATCATATTTCTATCAAGGCGTTTTTGGGTCGCATAAAAATATTTCGCGCGCTAAATTCGACCCTCTGGCTGTAGTTTTGGATCCCGTCCTATGAAATTACTTGGGGCTCATATTTGTTGGGAGCCCTTAAATCATTACAAGATGTATTATTTATTTAATTGTTTTCATTTGAAACGCGGAAAATTTGAATTAAGATCCAAACCGATTTTAATTTAAATATTTTTTAAATTCAGTAGCCAACATTTTCAGGGGTGCAATGAGACAATGTTTTTACGGCGTTCATAGATCTCTAAGAGCTTTGCCTAAAGCCTCACCTCCCTATAATCCGGCCCTGGAAACCACAAACGCCTTTGTTTACAATCGCTTTATTGCAAAAAGCCCATTATTCAGAGTTCCCCAAACTTAAAAATACGTATGATACATATAAATATTTAAAAACTCAACCCTTTGCCACTGTAATAAATCTTTCGTTAATTATTTATTAATGTAAGAAATATAAAATACTACACTAAAAATTTAAAACTAAGTATGTTTAATTAAATTCAGTTAAATAAAAGTATGACTAGGTACACAAATTAAAAATACAAGAAAACATATTTTATTTTATACAGTTGCCTCTCTGTTGTATACCATGATTAATTTTCAATAACATACATCCAACAACTGTATTTTGTTGACTATTCCCCTCATGGTCATATAAACTGATATAAACCAATCACTTTGTCAAATTATAGTCACGCCTTAATGTTTTGACCAATCACGTTCATTTTTAAGCGATAAAATCCCTAGGGATTTTTTCACCTCCAAAATAGCGAAAACATCCCGTTGTCATGTCAATTATATCCTTAGCAACCTGGTTGTTTGTTTACAGATGTTTGACAGTTGTAAAATATATTTAAGATGAGCCGTTTTGGAATAACTTCTATAGAAGAAATACAAAAAACTGTTGCAAATATAACTCCCAAAAATACTGTTGCATCCAAAATGTCAATATGGAAACAATTTGAAAAATTTTGCAAGGAAAGGAGTTACGATTTAAATGCGCTACAGAGGTTAGTACGCTATCGAAAATGTTAACAAATAATAAACGAAAATTGTAATTATTTTTGGTATCTTATTTGGGAAATAGTCTAATCAAATATATTTCGGAACATTATTTTGCAGGAAAAATTTTAACTCAAGTTTGTTACTTATAGGTAACATCCCTCGACAAAATGAATGACAAAATCCTGAGCCGAAGGCTCAGGATTTTGTCATGTCTTTTGTCTCAAGATGTTACCAAAGTAACAAACTTTTGTCAATAATTTTACCGGCAAAATAATGTTCCCTTAATATATTATAACTGATAATTTTACAATTTATTGTTACAATCGTTGTCAGTTTTGTAAAACATTCACAATTTTTCTAGCTAAAAATCTATACTTTTGTAATTCGGTAATTATGTAATTTCAAAGCAAAAATTATTTGTACTTACAGGTCCAACAAATATTTACAATCACATTGTGTTAAATATGTATTTTTTAACGATCTAACAGTGAAAACATAACTAAGAAGTTTTAAAAATGATGTTTTCTTTTTTATTACAAGAACTTCAAATTTATAATAGATTTTCTAAAGCCCACAAATCCGTTATTTGTACCTATGCTAATTTTACAAGTTGACTCAAATTTAAATATTTAAGGGTAGTTTCACAGGGTGACATTTAAAGTCGCGACTTTAAATGTCACCGTGTGAACTACCCATTAAGCTGTCAATGTCGTTTATTAGCATTTCATCATAATTCTTATTATTTAAAAGATTTTAAAATTTTTATGAAACTGAAGATTTATACATAATAAAATGATATAAATGATCACGAGACACTGATCTGGCGTTCATAACTAGATATGGGAGTACATAAGAAACAAGAATACAAGTTGGTTGACAGTCTGCTATACGCGTAAACCGAATATATTGGTTCGATGCACCAGTAAATAATTGCAATTTCTAAGTGCAATTTCTTGTTATACAAGACATAACCCGCGTCTGCTTCCTAGTAGTTAACTTGCGCTTTCGCACGTTTACACCCAAAATGAGCATAAATCCTAGTTCGGTACGAAAGTCTCGCAATCAACGTGATTAATTTTATCACATAAAGTTTCTCTCGGTTCTAATCCCATTAACAATATATTTAATAAATAAATACTTTATAAGATACGTTTCGCTATTGAAATTAAAGTTTTAGTTTTAACAATGCATTTTCTAAAAACGGTAAACTCATATTCATTCCACTTACATATTTGTCGTTTGTTACGGTTAGATAATCTCCATAATTGCAAATTATTCCTGGCGCCAGTTTTAATTATGTTGCTCTTTTTCCCCTGTAACACAGCATTAACGCAATTTTCTTACATTCTGTATACTTGTTTTCTATTCCATTTTTATTATTACTATGGTTTACGTAATAAAGTACACTTTAATATGTCTACTACATAATAATTATTTATTAATTGTTCGACGCAGTCGGTATATCATTATGTTTATGTCACAAATAGTTTTTATGTATAAGTCAATTAATTGAATTAAGTATTGTTAATTGGTATTTTTAATTACTGTGAGTTTAAAATTAAAATTAGTAAATAATACACTACAATACAATAAACTGTGAAATAATGGCTGACATATTTCGACCACCCTAAAGTTTCACTACAGTTAAGCGTTTATAAAATACATAATATATATATTATACGTTATACAGGAATCTCAGACCCAAAATATTGCCTTTTGTCTTGAGGGTACCTGATTAAATAAATAGGATTAAAAATTAACCAAATTAACATTATTAAACATGTTGAATTTCATTAAATATTACAAAAATCTTTCTTCATCTTCATATCGTATGATTAAACTAAAAAACGTTGCGTACAATTAGCGAAAATAGCGACGTTTTCAAAATTATTTTAATAAACTACAATTATAATTTTGTATAAGAAATGATATCAACAATTGTTATCTAATGGTGCCTTTCCACGAGAGTAAACTATCAAGAGTTACTGTCGATAGTTACTATCAAGTAACTCTCGAATCAAAAAAATGTAAAAACCGCTTTTGCTCGAAGCTCAGTCGTCTTTAGAGATATTGACTTGCGAATTGACCGATGCGAATAGGTATATGATTAAAAATTAGCGAAATCCGTTAGTGGTTTTTCGAGTTTTGGTGATTTTCATTTAAAAAAAATTTAAAACCCTCCCGCAGCATGTCCAGATGCAGAACGTCGCTGACTTACACGTGACTTGGTTGGTCGCGCGAGTTCTTTACTAACATCGCACCGGGCCCCCGCAAGGTGCCACAGATGAAAGATAAACACGTTCTTAATCTGCAAGAATCGAGTTCGTTAATGGTCCAAAAATCTACTTTTTACGACAAATAATAACAAAGTTACGAACGTTTAAATATTGCACATTTTTCCCATTTAAATACATGTAATTTCGTGCGCGCACAAAAGTGTTAGTATTCCTTTCCGTGTGGACTCGATCGAATAGCTCGAATAAGGAGTTGCATATTAAATTGAACGACGTTTCTTTCTTTGCACGATGATTTTTTAAACTTTAAAATTGAACAATTATTTACCGAGCAATGAACGATTTCCTCGAGGTTTGCTATTTGACGCGGCAGACAAAAGAATTTAACCCGAAATTTTTATCAAGTTTTCTGTTTGCTGCCAAGCCAATTCGGCGTTTCAAAGAGAGTTTATCGCTAATCGTAAAGCAATCTTTCCTCTCTTTAAAAATGTAAAGATACTTAAATTCGACCCACGGGTTATCAAGTTATGAACGATTTCGTGAGAAGAGGCAATTTCAACAGCAAAATGCTTTTTTTTCAACAAAATTGCACAAAGTACGCGTTTGGCGTAGTAATTTCGAAATTTATAATTGCGCATTTTTCGTGAATAGTGAAACGAACCTTGCTCTCTTCGAATATGTAAATAGTACATTCTACATTGCGTATTAAGAGCGGAAAGTTACACTTTTGTGCTTTAACGCGTAAGTTCAGGCGAACGCTGCATAGATACGCGTGAAAGCACAAAAGTCACTTTCCGCTTGAAACACTCTACAGTATTTTTTATACGCCCATTATTGAAAGACTGATTTTTCACTAATTTATTTCGATATTTCGTACACTACTCTTGACAATCTGTGGGCGCTTACTGTCAGTTGTAACTGTTGTACCTGAATGAAACTATTCACAATGATTAAGGAATAGAAACTATTTTTAATTTTAAAAACTAAAAAAATCGCAATGAAACTACGTTTAGATCACTGGTTCGCAATTTTTATGTAAGGTAATAAGTACATTTATCAAATGTTGTGAAGTTTATTTATTTAATCTATCCATTCCTAGAAACTTACTTTCCGCCCTAGAGTGGCAATGAAATTTTTTCGTAAACTCATCGGCAAATGTCAAGTTTCTGTTACGAGTTGACAGTTATAAAATCAGTCTTTCAATGGTTGGCATATAAAAAGATATTTCAATTCGGTTCAGGAGTTTTCGAGTTATGAATGATTTCGTGAGATTATGCGATCGTTACGGAAAAGCAATTCTTTTAGCGGTCGCTCAGCGAATTTGCAATGGTCAAACCTTGTCTAATTTAATTTTCTTTTAGACGTGTTGTACCATTTTAGATTCACCAATTTTTTCCCTTTAAGAACATATAATATAATCTCACTTTTGAGTTAAAGACCTTATAATTTTAAAAATCGTTGCCGGAGAGGATTGAAAGTGCGTGTCGACTTGAGAACCACGTGATAAATGTCAGCTCTCGGAGAGTAGCTCGCCGCTTTTCGCGATTAAGGGTCAACTCACACCGACGCGATCTGGACGCGGTCGCGGGCGCGGTCACGATAATAAGTAACCTTGTTTACCAATTATCGTGACCGCGACCGCGTCCAGATCGCGCCGGTGTGTGTGGACCTTAATACTGACTGTTTTCTACAGATGTGTGTGGAAGCAGTTTATGACATTTTGCCATAATTTACTGACATTAAAACGGTAAATTATTAAGCGATTGGGGATTTAGTAGTTTGCTTAATTAAAATAAAAACCTGAAAGAAACATATTTTACAAATAGAACAATTTTTAGGACAACACATTTTATTTTTTAGTCACCAAAATTTAACAAAAATTAAACATTTGCATCATATGTATTAAAAATTAAACTTCTTAAAAAAATCACCTTCAGTCTAGAAAATTTAAAATTGAGAGAAAGTGTACAACTGTACATATTTAAAAAAAAAATTGTCAGCCAAACTTTAAATTAAAAGCATGATTATACATAAAACGACAAAACAGATAAACAAAATAATTTTAATTACATATGTTCAAAACTTTGTACATTACAGTGATAAATGCATATTGCGTTTGTTGTTAAATGATAAATTTTATTTTTTAAAAAGTATTATTCGTTTCATTCAAGTACACTTTTACCTTATTTTATTTACTTCATTATATTATCTTTATATTTTCCTAATATCCTCTAATACAGCTTCCTTTTTTTCAAAGTTGGAGTGTGACTCCAATACTTTAGTAATGTGGGTCTTACATCTAACAAAATGTTCTAGTATGTAAATGTTTCATAACATTTTTAACCCTTTCACTGCGGGAACCGTATTATTTGGTGGCTAATGTGCGGGAACCGAAATATTACGCTGACGTGTTTTTAGCACTTTTTGAAGCGACAGAACGCTTTCGCCGTATTTTTTTAGCATACTATAGCATACTGCGTCTCATATTTAATGTGATAGCTCGCTTTATGTGTATGACACTTTTTTGCTGCAGACTGCGGGAACCGTAAAATTCCGTGCTGTTTATTTAGACTGGATTTTTCAGAGCACATGCCAAGTATACGTAGCGTAGTACGTACATGTTACTTGTTCATTGGACAAATTTTATTTATTTTATTTGCATTTTATAAAAGTGTGAATAAATACCTGAATATTTGGATGTGGTGACGAACAATACCAGTTGAATTTTATAATCCAAACTGGTTAAACTCTTACAAAAGTTAATTAGGGTTAATCCACATAATCCAGCGAGGGTGGAAGTTTACAGTTAAAATCTGTTTGCATTTGTATCAAAGTATGTGTAAATACCTGAACGAAAATGCCACTTTACCTTTTCGACTTATGGAAAGCCATTTTTCATCAATATATCCAACAAATGAAAAAAAAATCCATCTTAAAGGTGCATTATATGCACTAAGCGAAGCATTCGAAAAGAAACGCGATTCACCTGCAAAAATTGTAATGTTCCACTTTCCGTGGTGCCTTGTTTTGAAACATTACATTCTCAAAAACGATTTTAGTTCTTAAAAACTCATTTTTTACAAATATTTGCATTATGCATAATTTTATTTTAATTATTATTTTTTGGTTTGCCCTAACATTTGTATATTTTATTTATGTAATTCTTTGTGTGCAAACAATGATTTAAAATAAATTTAAAAAATTGTTATCTATTTTTTTTTACTTCGAACCTGTACTCTGACTGCGGGAACCTTATTAATACGCAGGGTGCAGGGATCTGACTGCAGGAACCGTAATAATCCCCACTACCTTGTCGAACGCCACACAGCAGACACGACTTGTAGAAATGAGTGCCGTAGCGAAAGGGTTAATAGTGTTGTATATCAGTAAAATTAATGGCTCAAAATAAAAAGTTTTATACAAAAAATGCACATGTGTGATTAATTGTTTATTCTACATATGTGACCAAATATAAACAATAAAGCAAAAAGAAACACAATTGTCTCATTCAGATCAGGTTAGCATCATTTAACTTGAAATGTATAACAATATTCGTAACCACCAGTTTAACGTTGTTTGCAAGTGTATTTAACTTTGCCACAAACAAGATTACACAACGGGTTATTACTGTGTAAACTTTATATGGTTGCCACTCGCTAAGATAAATATAGCCAAAAAAATAAAAAAAAATGAATTACATGTGCTGCAAAAAAATGTAAAACGGTCAGTATTAATTTGAAAACAACTATATTTAACAAAAAAGTTCAAAATGTAATATTTTTATTAGAATTCCGATTAATCTTATAAACAAAAGTCATCTTTAGGTGATTTATTTTATCCCTACTAGGTAGGACTAGCCATGCTCCTGAGTAAGTTAATTATTACTAAATACAAAATTTAATGGTAAATGTATAATACATTTTTATGAATAAGTCAATTGCATTTTTACAAGTCTATAAAAATTTATGATTTTTTTTTAATGCCATTAGGTACTTACTTAGTATAAAAATGTTTGGCTAAAATGTTATTAATATGCATATAATAATTATAAGTCGCATTAAAAAACTGGACATTTGCATACATTTTTCAAATACAAACTATGTATAACATACTGTTAACATTAAAAATTCAACATCTTTGTTTTTAAATACACTTTTGGTTTATACAATTTGGTTATTTTTTTAAAAATTACGTCCTTAGAGAATAATATAACGTTGAGAACATAAATCATACAACTGCAATAAAAATTCTAAAATACTTTGTACAATATACATTTAGGTACTTGAAGTGTGTTATATTCACATTTAACGGTAATTAGTATTTATCAGTAACTTTAATTGATGTCTCGTTAACTAATTGTTTCGTGCACACCTTCACATAAAGGGAAACACCTGCAAATTCACTTCACTATAAGTACATGTTATTGTTTATGTAAACAATTTGTAGCAGCTACTGGATGCCTTTATCTTCTTTCTAAACGATAAATAGAAATCAAATATTAACAAACAATTCTCTGTCTGCAAATTAACAAAATGCAAGTAAAACTTTGTTTAAATAATTTAACTAGTTGAAAATTTTGCAACCTTTTGCATAAACAGAACAGTCGATTTACTTTACTATACAGAAAACTTTTTATCTTTAGCATGTGTTAACTAAATATTGCACAACCAAGTAGTATCCACTTGAGTCTCATTTGTTTATGTTCACCTAGTTTAGTAAGATACGATAAGCAATAATGGTATTCAAAACATTGAACAACCTATTCAAAACCGAAACTTAGCACGAATATCTACAGATTTTTTTATTTACAAAATGTAATAAAAAACAATCTAATTGGTACTTGTTTATAATTATTTTTTTAGACAGGCTGCCAGAAGAATATTTTAGTAACAATTCGTGTAAATGAAACAAATCCCCTCCCATCTAAAAATAATAGTTTTTTCAAGTAGGTACTTTCAACATTTTAAATCAGTAAAAGATATTACAAAAAATATACATTTGTCAAATAATACAATACATTTTAATGAATTTGTAAAATACATTTTTCAGTATTAGATCAGCTTTTTGCTGCAATTCTCAAAAGGTTTTACTTTGCATTAAATTTTCACATACCACACGTTTGTTATTTCAGCTTTCAAATAAACTAGCAGAGCAATTAAATGTTAAATTGCTGAAGCAGATACTGGTAATGCAGAATTAATGTGTTCTGGATATTCTTCATAATCTTCTTGATCGTCATAATCTGCTTCACCTTCGTCATCGGTTGGGTCTTCCATATCAATATCTGGTGCAAGCGTAGCAGAAGGTGTAGGTTCCTAAAATATTTAGTATAAAAGCAAAACATGCATAAAACAAACTTAACGTGAAAAGTGTAACAGACTAACAAATCTTCAGGTTAAATATAAATATATCACTCGGAATATATGCATCACGAGTATTACCAGATGATTTTTATAACTGGACACGTGAAATAATTTAATATGAAATATTTTTTTGAAACAGCAAAAGACAATAAATGTAAAACATTTTTTTTGTTTATTTTTTTCACTTATTCTGAGCAGCTTAGTTTAAAACTGGACATTTGGCAATACCATTTACATTGTGCAATTTGTTTAAATTGTCAAAAAAGCACTATTTTAATCATTATTCTTATCCCAAATTAAAATCAATTTGAGAGAGTACTTTTATAAATGTTAATAATTAATAATATTGAGGTGAGAAAGGTTTATGATGTCAATTTTTTTAAATGTAAGTGACGTAGCGATCTCGGAAATGTTAGAGGCAAAAAGATGGGTAAATCTGTGAAATAATCTTTTTATGTGCTTAATAAAAATTTAAACAAGAAATATGTTCATTAGGCCAGGTTTTGAAATATCCTGAAAAGTTTGTTAAACCACAAAATCTAGTTATATTCATAACTTTCTCATTACCATTAGCCATTAGCAGACATTTGAAACTTGGGATTCTTAGGCTAGGCATGGGCCTTAATTGCATGTTGATGTAAATGATCTAGCCTGCTTAGTTTTTGAGATTCCATAGGTTACTTTTAAATTTTTTGCATCAAATTTTATGATGAATACAATGATTATGAGATTTTTACAATATCTGTATAAAAATAAATACGGTATTCCATGATCCAGATAATGTTAAATATTACAGTTATTTAGCGTAACCTTTCTTTTTCAGTATATTAGAATATTTTTACTTTTTACATATTATTAAATGTAAAGGATAGGCTTAAAACAGGTCTATTATGCTGTTGCTTGAAAAAGTAAGTAACGTCATTCGCAATTCGTTAAATGAAACATAACGACATAACTCAAAAATTATTTACGATAAAATAAATCTAATAGACCTCTATATTTTACATTCAGAAATACTTTGAACATTCTGTTGTATGGTTTTGATATTATCAGAACATGATGATTAATAACGTCCAGATTTTATCTTTGTATAATTGAATATTTAATTTTTATTTTTACTGTTACATTCATCCCCATTAATTGGAGTCAAAATGTCCTTTTTTTGTTAGTTGGTTAGTAACCACAATATCTATCCAATAATGCAATATAAATACGAACATCCTTTATATTTTTATACAACTTTAATATCTGATAACAGTTTAAAGATTACAAAATTGGTCAACTGTTAGCTTGAAAATTCAATATGCACTCATAAGAAATAAAAAATTGGCTATTGCATCTCAAAAACTTAACAAGCTGAGGCAATTTTAACAGTGCCAGGTGATCAAGACTGCCCTTACTATTAGGACCAAATTTTAAGTTTCTGCTATCAATAATAAGAAAGTTGTAAACAAAAACTAAACATTTCGAAGATACAGTGAGCTGGCGTTATAAGCAACTAATGGCGGCCAATTCCAATACTAAAAGTCGCGTTGTTATGGTGATCTATGCACGTGCCACGTACCTTCAGTCGTACTTGTACATCTCTAAAATAAAAAAATGTGATGTGATATCATAGCAAGTATACAGGGTGGACCAAATTCGAATGTTTTACGGGGTATCTCGGTTACCGTAATAGATAGCAAAAATCTGATTTCGGTCTCTTGGGCAATTTTTTTGAGAAAATAACGCCTATGCAATCAGATTTTTTCTATCGGATTCCATTTTGGCACTACAGACGAAAAATGAAATTTCATCATTTTTGAAAGTTTGCTGTAACTTCTTTATTTATTAAATTAAAACAAAATGTTATAGAGGTTTTTTATACAGATTTTTATGCTTAATTTAAAAACAAAAGTAATTTTTTCTTAGCCTCCTTGACTTTCGAGATATGGGGTAAACTTACATTTTTTTAAATGGAAACCCTAGTTGGCCATGACTTTATGTGAAAGAGTCTTTTTTTAGCTTTTTAAAAATATATAGTTTTATATATTTTTTGCAAAAAATAACCAAGATATGGCCAATTTTGTAAAAATTCGATCATCAAAGTTAGCCATGATTTCGTAAACAAGTGATGTTTGCAATTATTAAACAACTAAACGTCATTGCCAAGTAAATCCTGAAACAACCGCTACGTTTTTATCACTTACAAAGTAATATTCTAACATATTAAACTTTTCAATGAGTTCAAATTTAGCCATCTTCACAATACCACTATAAACAGTTATAAAATACAAAATAATACACGGATTTGCTTAAAAGTTAAAAAAATTACTTCTAAATGACGTTCAGTTGTTTAATAATTGCAAACATCACTTGTTTACGAAATCATGGCTAACTTTGATGATCGAATTTTTACAAAATTGGCCATATCTTGGTTATTTTTTGCAAAAAATATATAAAACTATATATTTTTAAAAAGCTAAAAAAATACTCTTTCACATAAAGTCATGGCCAACTAGGGTTTCCATTTAAAAAAATGTAAGTTTACCCCATATCTCGAAAGTCAAGGAGGCTAAGAAAAAATTACTTTTGTTTTTAAATTAAGCATAAAAATCTGTATAAAAAACCTTTATAACATTTTGTTCTAATTTAATAAATAAAGAAGTTACAGCAAATTTTTAAAAATGATGAAATTTCATTTTTCGTCTGTAGTGCCAAAATGGAATCCGATAGAAAAAATCTGATTGCATAGGCGTTATTTTCTCAAAAAAATAGCCAAAGAGACCGAAATCAGATTTTCGCTATCTATTACGATAACCGAGATACCCCGTAAAACAGTCGAATTTGGTCCACCCTGTACAGTGCAGTGTTTACCGGACAAAACTGTTGTTCATTCACGTAAGAAAAATATTCCCGGGAGAAAAATATCTAAACAAGTTAGGTGCTATTATGCCGTGTGCTAATTCCTCCGGCAATCATAAATTGAACTTGATGGTGTTTGGTAAATTATATAAAGCCAAACAAATTTAGTAATTTCACCTACCAGTTTATTATATCTATTATTATACAGCTTCATTCAAAAAGTCTGCAACAAATGGATTTTTTTTTTAATTTCTCAAAAAAATGTATTCCCGATAAAAGATCGTGCATGGTCTAACACTAATTTAAGGGGAAAAAAGTTAAATAAAAAGTCATAAAACACTAGATTTTAGCGATTTTTGAAATGTTCGCAAGAGTAAAGGGCCCTTATTTTAAGAGATACAAAAAAAACTTATGGAAAGGGTTTTTAGGAATCTCAAAATAAGTCTTAATTTAAATTTTGACGGTCAAATTCCAATTTTTATTATTAAAGATATTTTAACATTCAAAAAGTCTGCCACAAATGGAAAAGTTTTTTATTATCGTTCTCTGAAAATTTTATTCATAATAAAAGTTGGTGCATGGTCTAAAACCAATTTTAAGATAAAAAAAACTTTAATAAAAAGTCATATGACACTAGATTTTAGTGGCTTTTTGATTTTTTAAATGTTAAAATTTCGTAAAAAATAAAAATGAGAATATGACCGTCAGAATATAAACCTAGCTCGATTTTTAGATTCTAAATAACTTTTTCCTATAGAATTTGTTTGCGTCTCGTAAGGGCACTTTACTCTTGCGAATATTTCAAAAATCGCTAATATCTAGTGTCATATGACTTTTTATCAAACTGATAACGTCCGTTTGCAATGTGGTCGTTCACACCATATGGTGAGACTGTGTAAGTACGGTTCTACAAGACTATGTAAATACGAAAAATGAGTTAGCGATGTTTAAACTTTCACAAGTTTGACCATGTGTAAAAAATACCCTGTATAATATTTTAAAAATATAACTAGCGCAAATTGTTAATTAATTTATTATTAATCTAATTTTCAAACGAAATTTTACTGCCTTTTAAATGACTTAAATCTTTAAAAAAAAAAAAGTGCTGTATCGCTCAAAATTTTCACAAAAATGTAAATTTTACGAAAACGGTTGACTTTAGACCCATATAACCTTTTACATTTTTTAAAGTAAATTTTAAGAGAAATTCAAAAATATAAAAATATACAGGGTGCTCTATTTAAAATTTGAAATTTGAGTCCGTTTCCGGTTGAACCGGAAGTCGCATTGCAACCTTAATATTTTCATCGAATCCGAAAAATATCATAACGCTCAAATACGAAATTATTGTTATATCTGCAATAGTATTTTAGATATTTGTATTTTTAACTGTCACACTGACAGTTGCTTATTTTGTGTAGTCTGATACAATAGTTGCTCTTATACCAAAGTGTTGCTAATAACGAGAGTTGCTTATATCGTCATATCGTGGGTTGCTTATAATGCGAGCTCACTGTACTTATGTGGAAACAAATATATATCAAATATTATGGTGAAATTATTACCAGATCATGAGTTTTTAAATATACATACCAGAGATCAATTTAAAATATAAACCTTTGTTTTGGATTTTGATATTTCACTGCTATATTATGATATACAGGGTGTTTCTTAAGTATTCCAAAAAAATTCAGGAGGTGATTCTTTATCGAAAATTAAGGGGGGTCTTTCATTAAAAAAAAATTCCTTAGACGTCTCCTTTCAAAGTTACACCCCCCTAAAGGGGTGCGGTAAAATTAGATTTTTATTTTATTTCTCAAATTTGGAAATGTGTAGGAGAATGATATTTAGTAGATGTTTTATATTTATTAAAAGGTTTCCCATAGTAATATTTTTAATCATCTCCCACCTCCACAGGGGGCTGAAAAGGCGACCCCTGTTGGTTTTCTTATCAGAATTTTTTGTTGGGCTAAATTTTTTTAATTAAAAATATTTTTTTTCAAAGCTTGATTTATTTAGAAACTTTATTTATTCTTTAGTTTATCTCGTAAAACCTACCGTTTTTGAGTAAAAAATAAAATGAGTAAACATGAACCATCAAATATTCCAATATAAAACGATTCATTTTGGTGGTTGCCAAGTTGCCATGGTTTGTTTATGTTCATGTTCGATAGAATTGACGGGTGTAATGCATTTTAAGGTTAACGCGGCGACAACGCTATAACGCCCGTCAAATCTACCCAACATGAACATAAACAAACCATGGAAACCACCAAAATGAATTGTTTTATATTGGAATATTTGATGGTTCATGTTTACTTATTTTATTTTTTACTCAAAAACGGTAGGTTTTACTAGATAAACTAGAGTATAAATAAGGTTTCTAAATAAATCAAGCTTTAAAGAAAAATATTTTTAATTAAAAAATTTTAACCCACCAAAAAGTTCTGATAAGAAAACCAACAGGATCGCACTTTTCAGCCCCCTGTGGAGGTGGGAGATGATTAAAAATATTACTATGAGAAACCTTTTAATAAGTATAAAACATCTACCAAATATTAGTTTCCTAAATTTATCCAAATTTGAGAAATAAAATAAAAACCTAATTTTACCGCACCCATTTAGGGGGGTGTAACTTCGAAAGGAGACGTCTAAGGAATTTTTTTTTAATGAAAGACCCCCTTTAATTTTCGATAAGGAATCACCTCCTGAATTTTTTTGCAATACTTAAAAAACACCCTGTATATGATGCAATTATTAAAACAAAATATTATACTGTATTAGAATTATTAGCTTGTCTTATATGATACTTGAATCATATACCTAAGTCAATATTATTATTATTAACAATCAAAAATAAAGGCATATTTGTTTAATTCTCACACACTTCTTATGTTTATTTATTCCTTAATAGGCAAGGTTAATAGAAGAACATCATGTGATTAAATCAACTTATAAATGTTACCTTAGGTGGTCTCCATCCACATCCAGGCAGAGGAAGTCCATCAGGACCTAAAGGACAGGGAGCATCTAATCCTGGGACACCTTGATCGCCTTTATCCCCCTTATCACCTTTTCTACCACGTTTTCCAACTGGACCCTAAATACATAACGAAATAAGTACAACATTTCATGAACACATTTTTAAAAAGTTTACTAAAATTTACGGTTTCTTACCGCTTCTCCTTTAGAACCTTTATCCCCTTTGGGACCCTGGAAATAAATTTTTATAGATAAGGAGTTATGCTTAGGTAGAAAAGTTTTATATGAAAGGATTTAAGCAATACTAATGAATGAATAAATGAATGACTGTTGTTTTAAGCTTTCAGTCAATAGATTATGTTATATTATTAAATGCTTCACTTTCAAGCGTAGGTTATTTGTTTGTTTAACTGTATGTCACTCAGTTAATATGTTAGTACCTCTTGCCCAGGGATTCCATCTGTTCCCTAAAATAAAACTTTTGTTAGTGTGCTTTTAAAAAGATTAAGTAGAGATATGTAGAGACAGTGAGCAACATCACCTCGAGTTACTGATTGTGTCATTCATAAGGTTTTCTTTTATAACTTTTATGAAACTGAAATATGATAAATAAATAGGAATGCCGTTTTTTTGAGTATAAGCCCTTGACACTTATGTACTCTACATGGCACTACTGTTAAGTGATATTAGTAACTGTAATAAAGCTTATAAATATAAAATTAATACTTACAGGTAAACCAGGATCCCCACGTTCACCCTTAGTACCAGGTTCACCTTGGGCACCCTAAAGCAATTCAAGTTTAATGTAGTAAATGTCAAGTACAAGAAGAAAAGTTTTGAGTGGATTTTTTTCTCTAATAAATCAAACCGAGTTACAAATGTGTAAAACTACCAATCCAATAAGATCATTCATTGAGAATAAATTTTGACCCTTTCTAATTATTTGAATTGATCTAAAACATTTTGTGTCAGAATATGATATGAGAAACACGTCAACTGATACACAAGTTAAATAATAAATACTGTTTGTTTTGATTGACTAACTCTTTGTAGGATTTGCCATCTAGCTAATGTTTTAGAGTTTGTATAAGGTAAAAACTGAACAAATCATATTTATATGGCATAGTGCACAATTTGACAGAGGGCGTTGGGTACTTAATTGTTTATTTTAAATAACTGATCCTAAATAAATCTTCAATTTTGTTGTCTTTCCCTTGTTTCCAAACATTATCACAACCAATTGTTGTTTCTCTGTGGATTTTTCATACAAAAAGATAATTTAAACTTACAAATTTTTCATAATTCATTTATAAATATTGAATGGCAAAATAGATCCAAGGAACAGGTGTTTAAATACCCAAACAACCGGTTGGCTAATACTATACTGTCATAAAATTTATTTAAAATTAATCCCAATGTACTTTTACAAAATAGCTCGAGATTGTAGCTTAATTCACTTCCATTGTAAATAACGGTATGCAGTAAAATTACGCAATATTAATTTCCGTTTTCAAACTAAATGAGGAATAAAATGACCAAATGAGCCTTTTAAGTAGCCATATGGTTGAAATAAAAGCAGATTTTGTGAAAAATATTACTTACTTTCATTCCGTCAAGTCCAGGTGGACCCTGTGAAGAAAAATAGTTAAAGAAAAGTAAGAATCTAGAACATATAATTATTTGCGTGAAATGTGGATGGTACGAAATGGGTTGCATTAGATATGCACCAAATGCAACTCACACTGATCAATTTCCAAATCTTCATGCACATCATTTGCAGTTAGATATGTTCGCAAAATATGAATGCTGAAATAGTTATTGGGATGGGATAAAGCATATTTTCTGCCAGTTCAAAAACAATGCAAGCTTCTGTAATGTACAGCACATGCATAAGACATTTATTTTCCATACATGTTTTTATACACTAAACGATCTAAGTTATTAAAAGTAAAATAATTTACAAATTTTACGTTTTACAAATCCTAAACTACAATCAGTCACGTATATAAGTGGTAATAACTATGAACTATAAGACACCTATAAAAATTTAATAAACATATATATTACAACACACTAATGTACATCCTAAAAATTAATAATTTCTTTTGATCTGCTTTTTACATTTACAAATAATAACAAATGTATATAAAAATGTATATCATTAATTAATCACTACTACCCACTCTTAATACAATATATCTTGCCTAATTCAAAGTGTGTTACACGTTTTAAGTACTAACTGGACGAATATGTATTTGGCATATTTTGGACACTCCAGTATCTTGATTATTACATAAGGCTTAAATTGCAATTATTTTTATACACATTTTTGCATTACGTCATTAAAAATATAACAATTATTAACAAATACAATGCTTGTTACATACAAGAGACACATTTAAAACATTCACTCGCTGGAGTGTTTATTTTACAAATCAGTTAATTTCATGAATTATGTGTCGGACATTTATAATTAGTATTATTTTGAATTTAAATGTTTCTTAAATGGAAACTTTATACAGAATTTTTTTGCAAACACAAAACATTACACTAAATGATAACTTAAAACACACAGATGTTAATTTTAACTGTTAATAATTTATTAAGTCACTGCATTAATCAGGTTACACTTTTTAGTCCTATTTATAGAAGTGCTTTCTTACCATGGGGCCTGTTTTTCCAAATTCACCAGGTCGACCAGTTTCGCCCCTTAAACCCATCGGACCCTAACAATAAAGACACATATTTGAACACTAACTTCTACTTTATATTTTTTTTCATTGTATGCTACATTAAATAAAATGTATCATTTAGTTATATTAAAGTAAATATTACTTACAGGCAATCCCATGGGTCCAGGATCTCCTTTTGTACCTTTTTCACCCTGTAAAAGATAATAACATTAATTTTTGTAAACATACATTTATATTAAAAATCACACACAATATATTTTATTAAGTAGAAGTTTATAATTTTGAAACATTTTGTACATTATTTATATTTTCTTATAGACCTAATAATCATATAAAGTAGGACTGATTTATTGTGCATTCAACAATGTTTGCATAAAAAAAAAAAACTAACCGTGTTTTGGAAAATATTTGACACCTTGCATATTTAACAGCGATGTATCATATTTTCTTTCATACAACAGAGAAATAAATGTGTTTTGGTAGTAAAGCAACTTTGTATTCAATACATGACGAACTATACAATCATTTTGAATTTTTGTTTAATTTGAAATTCAGTTTAAACTGTAACCGCTTTGAAAAGTAAACACAAAGCAATAAAAAAACTATTAATTATCGGTTTGACAGTATACAAAATTATCCCATAAATGCTTTTAGAAAAGCCCACTTTTAAAAAAATTAAGAATAGTGTTAAACATACTGGTTCGCCTTTTATTCCATCAACGCCTTTATCGCCTTTGATTCCCGGAGGTCCTTGAAGGCCAGATAAACCTGGAGGTCCTGGTGGGCCAGGTGGTCCTACAATCTGTAGGAAAATGAAATTTGAACATCACTTACACACATATTTTACTGAACTTACCATATCACCTCCGCCCACTGTGATTTCGCCAGTACCGTCACCCTGAAACAGTATTTGAAAAAATACAAAAGATAAAATATTTAACAAGTATTTCATACATCAACTGAACGGAAATTCTACATTAATGATGAAATGAAGGAGATAATGCTTACCTGCCGCCTTCTCAGCTTTTTGTATTTCTGATGGCCAGAGAAGAATGCCGAAAAAAGAGATCAATTAGTTATTTATGCTGAATGTTACATTTAGTTGATGCAAAATATGCTTTTAATATACAGTGCTGCGCAAAAGTATAAAAACAGACAAATATCTAGAATACTATTAAAAATATTACAATAAACTTGGTTATCTGAACGTTATCATATGTTACGGATTCAATGAAAATAATAAAGTTGCATTATGACTTCCGGTTCAACTGGAAACGAACTCAACTTTGAAATTTTAAATAAAATACTCTGTATATTTTTATATTTTTGGATTTCTCTTTAAATTTACCTTTAAAAATGTATAAGGTTGTATGAATCTAGTCAACCGTTTTTGAGATTTTTTTTTATAAAACTATTGAGCAATAAAACACTTCCAAAAATGTTTAACATTTAAAAACAACCTCAATATTTCATCGAAGCAGGAAAATATAACGGTTAGATACTAAAATTTCATTGTAATATCTTCAATAATATTCTAGATATTTGTCTGTTTCCATGCTTTTGCGCAGCTCTGTATAATAACAGTTACTGCTGAAAATGTGCATAGAGTTTATAAAAAATGTGAGTAAGTTCATGCTAATAATATGCTTCAGTTGGATTTTGTTTTAAATTAATTTGACAATAAATCAATGTACACTAAACAGGCATGAACAATCGTCATCCAAATCTGATAATCGGACTGTTCATGTAAAAACTGAACAAGTGAACTATACAGGGTGGACCAAATTCGAATGTTTTACGGGTTATTCCGCTTACTATAATAGTTGGCAAAAACCTGATTTGGGTCTCTAGGCCTAGTTCATAGTGCAGCATTTCATCTCGCCGCGATGCTCGCACCTCGCCATACCCTTACATAGCGGAGCACCGCACCTCGCCATTGCCCCAAATAGTGTAACATTTCAAGAATAAGTATAAGACATCTACCAAATATCACTTTCCTACATATATCCAAATCTGAGAAATAAAATAAAACCCTAATTTTATCGCCCCTCTTTAGGGGGGTGTAACTCCGAAAGGGGACGTCTAAGGGAAAAAAAATTATATCAAAGCACCTTTTAATTTTCGATAAGGAATTGTCTCCTGAATTTTTTTGCAATATTTAAGAAACACCCTATATAACATTATGTGAATAAAGATATATGACATTATCAGTGACGGACTGGAAACAAAAACCGGCCCTGGCATTCAGATTATAGAGACCCACAGTCAGGGTTGGTCAAAATTTGATTTTCATTTAAAAATTCAATAATCATTGATTTAAATTTAAAAACTCAAGAACTTTTGATGTTTTTGATTTTTTTTTTTAAAGAAACTTGACTATTATTTTTCCTTTTCACAACTGATTTATTCATTTTTCACGTTACATTATATTTTTTATACAGCGTCATTCAAAAAGTATGCAACAAATGGAATAATTTTTTATTATGAATTTTATTGTAATTTTTTTGAGTTCTTGATAAAAGTTGGTGCATTACCTCAAACTAATTTTAAGATGAAAAAATTTCATAAAATTCCATACAACACTAGATTTTACCTATTACGGAAATATTCACAAGAGTAATGTGCCCTTATTGAAGAGTTACAAAAAAAAACTCACGGGGAAGGATTATTTAGAATTAAAAATAAAACCAAATGTAAAGCCTGCAACAAATAGAAAAGGTTTTTATTATCGGTTTCTCAAAAATTTTATTCTTAGGAAACAAATTTTAAGTTTCAAAAAAATTCAATAAAAATTGATATAACATTAGATTTTAATGATTTTAGAAATATTTGCAAGAGTAAAGTGCTAATATTTTAAGAATTTTAAAAAAGTTCCAAAAAAACTTTTTTGAAAACCTAAAATACTTTTAAGAATATTTCTAAAATCGCTAAAATCTAGTGTCACATGAATTTTCATTGATATTTTTCCATCTTAAAATTACTTTTAGACCATGCATCAACTTTTATGACCCACTAAAAGCTTTATATGGTAACTACTTACACAGACTTAATAAACTCGCATCTATATATTTATTATGAATCTTTTTATTAAACAATGTGTTTTATAAAATAAGCTGATTGTGAAGCTACTATTTACACATGCACACGCCATCTATAGCTATGCGTCAGGTTTCGGGACTATTTTTCTGAAGCACGAGTGGCGCGATCAAACATACGACGCTATTGCGTATTGTGGAGCCCCAGAAAAACATTAAGATTATATTATTATATGGGCAAATGTTATAATGGCACCTTTTATCATAATTTTTGCGCTCCTTATATTTTAGCGCCGAACTTATTAAGCCCATAGCTTACACCGGCCCATTCGGGCACAGGCCCTTCGGGCATTTGCCCGAACTGCCAGATGGCCAGTCTGGGCCTGGACATTATAAAAATAAATATAATTTGTAACTCTGAAATTATATTTTGATCTTTGAAGCGTAAATTTTAATAAACAGTACAAAATTGCCTATAGATATTTTATTTTAATTTTCAAATTTGAAATACAAAGTATAACTTTAGCTTTAAAAAATTAAAATTTAATTAATAAAAAATAACGTTACAAAACAAGCTTTCATGAAACATTATTGGTTATTTTAACGTTATTGTATCAGAAATGACAGTTGAATTGTTATTATAACGGTATCAGGTGTAATTACGTTACATTTTTCATCCCTGCTTTTAACATATTCAGCTTTTTAAAGAGTTTAAATTTAACCTCGTTCGAAAAAAAACAACCAAGAGACCGATAGCAGATTTTCGCTAACTATTATAGTAACCGAGATACCCCGTAAAACATTTGAATTTGGTTCACCTTTAATATGTTTATATAGGCTATCTATCCTACAAGTAAAGGAAAAAAAGTTGTAACGAATCTAGCAAGACAGTTGAACTCAAAAAGTACAAATAATGTGGTGTTCAACTCTCTTGATCGTTTCTTTTATTGTATCAATTTTCGTTACCAACGTGGTTTTAAGTATATTACAATTATTTGACATTTCAATAGATAAAGTAAATGTCGCTTAACAGAATATAAATATTTTTATCTTAATTTGTCATATGCTTACCGATTCTCCTTTTTCACCCTTTTCACCTTTTTGACCCGGATATCCTGGGGGTCCTGGTAAACCAGGTGGACCCATTAGACCTGGTGGTCCAATATCACCATATTCACCCTTTTCTCCTTTAGGTCCAAGCTGACCCTAATATAATACATCATCAATTAATACAATACCTAACATATATTTTTTTAAGATTTTGTTTCCAGATTACCTTGCAACTATGCCCACAAACACAAACCTTTGAACTTTTAATTATTATTTCACGAACAAAGTCAAAATAACAACTGCATTTACACACAGAGATAAGAATTAACAGCAATATTTTTATTTGCAAACCGACTTTTCAGAGAGGAACTTAAATTATTGCTATATTTTATTTTACTGCAATATTTTCTGGTTTTAGTGCCAGAGATTTAAATTTTATGCACAGAGATAACCACACATACCTAACATAGTGACCAAATTTCAAAACATAAAAAGCAGGATGTTAGGAGGATCAATGATGAAGTTGGTCAGATATTCTGAATTTTTGAAAATCTTAAGATTTTTCGTGGCTCCTAGGTAGTAGGTAATTAATCAAAAATTTGATACAAAATGTAAAAAATGCTAATTATTCTCTCATCTTTGAAGTAATATTAAAATGAAAGATGGTAAAACAAAACACAAAACAAGTTTATATGTTGAAGAAATTCAAACTAGTATCTTCGTTTAACTTGTATACTAGACCAGTGGTTCTCAACCTTTTAGTGGTCGCGGCCCCCTAAATATCCTAAAATAAATTTCGCGGCCCCCTAGTTTGTAGAAACAAAAATATTACGATTTATTTAACACGTTAAGCGCCATTTGTATCCATATGGAAACAAATAGTTTTTGCCAAATGGGCCACCTGTATCCATTTGGATACAACAGCCTGCATTTAGATTCGGCTGCCTGTATTGTTAAACGTACATGTATTACATATAACTATACCAGAAAAGGTTTAAGGATGGCCCGCTGGACCAGAAAACCTTGGTGGTCACGATTTTTTTACCCACATTGATATTAAAAAAAAAAAAAAAGTTTTATGATAAAAATTTATACACACAAAAAAAAAATTAAAAACTGGTTAAAATGTTATTATTTTGTTGTGAAATTTTTTTATATTACTTAAGGGCAATTAAGAAACGTAAATTTAAAAAAAAAAGGTGGCCAAAAAAACTCCTTTTTTTTTAACATGGTGGCGCTTAACGTGTTAAGAAGATATCTCTCCGATGGTTCGAGCAAAAAATATTTTTTTAAAGATTTCAATATTTTGAAAAGTAAAAACGTTTTATAAATGTTTCGCGGCCCCCCGGTTAATAATCGCTGTACTAGACTATAAGATAATAGAATGAAAGAAGACCGAGATAATAGCTAGACCGATGACATCTACAATTGAGATTGGTGCGACTCGACTTAATATTCATGTTACCTTTCGTATAAAGTAGCATACAGAACAGCTACAACAGTGATGATTAGGTAATAATGGGCAGGCCCGGTGACAAGGGAAGAATACAGGTAAAGTTATACGGGGCCCCGGAATTAAGAAGGCCTTCATGTCATAGCTAGATATCGAACTACAAGAGTTACGCTTGAGATGCTGTCGACTTTACCAGGGGGCCCACAAGCAATCACAGTAACATACCCCAAAATTTTTGTAGCCGGGCCTGATTTGGGATGCTTATATGCAAACTGGACGGATTATTAAAAATCAGGACTGTCCAGTCTCAATCTCAATCGAGACATTTGGTCACTTTAATCCAAAGTGGTATCAGTTTATTTGTAGTTCTTTCTTACTTAATTATGCACAATTCGTTATCAAACAAATATACCCCCAGTTTAGAAATGTCACATGATTATGATTATAATTTACTATCACGGTCATTACTGCTTAGCGCAATATTAACATTAGAATCATTTTTTAAAGTAAAAGTTGAGTTATGAAAAATTTCCATGACAATTTCAACATGACAAATATAAGTATTAAATGCTGTCGACAGAATTTTTTTTCAGTAAGAAATACTGGTTTCTATGATTTTAATCACTACAATAGGAAAATTCAATAGGGAAATGTTAAGTAAAACTCTACAAGTGAAGAGAATTAGTATCTTGATTTAAAGAACTGCTACTAGTATGAATGTTATCCATGGCAAACTGTAAGGGTATTATTTACTTTGAGGTAGGAAGGTACATTTTCGTACAAATTTAACTACATACAATAATACAGAAAAAAAAAACTATCTAGGTGTGTGAATATTTTTTACTCGTCAAAAGGTAATTTTAGGTAAACTATCCAAAATGAATATATCATGTCTTGTGTTTGTGTGTTTCCAAGGCAATTGTATCCTGATTGTTTTATTAAAAATGGCATACACATGTTTCAATTATTATTAAAAGCCTTAAAATTCCTGTTGCACATGTTTTAATAACAAAAATAAACTACATATTCACAAAAAAAAATAGAAGGGAATGTTATCGTACAACAAAACAGTTGGTTCCAGTTTATTTAAGATGAACATTAAATACTTATTTTTTGATTTGGTTAAATTAATTTTTTTTTCACTTTTTGCAATTCTTTAACATGTTCGCTGCGGCGCTATTCGGCAGTACTTTGGCGTTGACTGCGTTCCATACCGCCCGGGTCTTGTAACAGCTCATTCTTGCTGTGCGATACATACCGCACGGGGTATGTACGCAAGGTTAAAGACATACCCATTTAAAAGCCCTGCACAGGAGTAATGTTTTATAAATTTCAGTCTCGCACAGTAGGAATGACTGCTACAGGACGCCGGGGGGTATGTAACGCAGTCAATGTATTAAATTCTTTATATTTTATTTATGCTACTTCATATTCTTACCAAATATACAATCGTTAATAACATTTTTGATAAAATTGATTTGTAGCACTTGCATCATCAATTAATTTAATATTAATACAGTTTTATTAGTTGTAAAACACTTACAGGTGAACCAGGAGGACCTTGTAAGCCAGATTCTCCAGTAAGTCCAGTTTCCCCAAGTGGTCCAGTTTCTCCTCTGTCGCCTTTGGGGCCTTAAAGTAAATTTCATCGTAAATATGAATTTTTATTACAACTGCTTGCTTAAAAAGATACAATTGTACCTTGAAAACCATAATCGCCTTTTTCTCCCTTTTCTCCCACATCACCTTTGACTCCAGGCAAGCCTGGAAGACCACGTGCTACTGATTCTCCATCCAAAAGCTTTCGACCCTAGACACACCAGACCACACTCAGAGTATGAAGCTTCATATAATCATTGAGGATTAACAAATACCCCTGATATCAATGAAATTTTAAATAATGTACTTTTTGTACATGCTACAACCCAATGAATAAAAAGTACACATTTTACGAAATTATAAAATTAGGAAATAAATACAAAAAATAAGAAATACTTACAAAATATAAGCATCAGCAGACCATAAATTAGGTGTTCGTTAAGTATTTAGTTTTATCGCTACTGTGTTAATCAGCTAATTACTACATTAGTGCCAGAATATAGACGAAGATGGCTACAAGTATAAAAGTATAAAAAAGTTGTAAAATATAGAAAAATACATAAAGTATATTAATAAAATACACAAATATAAAGAAATACACAATAATTATTAATAAGGGTTAGGAATATAATAAAACAAAATATGCAGAGTTAAACTATATACAAACAAGCAAAATACCAGTTTTCAATCCATGCATTTTAAATTTCTCTAGAACTTAAATATATAGAACAAAAGCCAGCAATTCAGTAAGCAGTACAACTTGATTAAAATCATGCAATTTATTGTACCCCAAATGCAAAGTTTCCCATGATGTATATGAAGCTATGCAATGAAGTGTGGTTTAGTTAGATTGTTAGGAATGTCATGACACATTGACTACTTTTAGGAGAGCAAACACTTGTTACCACATAGTTTTTAGAATCATGACATTCTGAGTCGAAAGAATGGATTAAGATACATTACCCGTTTGCCTCTACGACCCCGTGCACCTTTCTCTCCAGGAGATCCTGGGGGACCAGTAGGGCCAGATTCACCTTTCTCACCTCGCAAACCATCAGGTCCTTTAGTATAATGTATTATAAAGGTCTGATAAATTTTACTAATATGCCTTGCAATTTCAGATTTAAAATAATAAATACAAATGTGGTTTATAACTAAGAAATATTAAATATTTTTGATTGCTGTATATATGTTTAAAGGCATAATTATATCGAAAATAACATATTTTAATAAACAGACGCTGATAAAAACGGTGTATGGTGGAATTTAAACCAACTATAAATATTTATATATTTTACAGTAGCTCGAATGGGTTTCAAAAAATTCATCGATCACATTCAGACAGATGAGTTAAGTGCATACAAAGTTAGATTTTAAAATGTAACTGGGGAATTTTGTTCAACAAAAACATAGCTTATGTTATAACTGTCTCTAAAATATAATACATTGCAAAAAATATCTAGTTTTGTTTTTAAAACAATAGTTGTTAATAAAGGAATTAAATAATGTATTTAAACAAAAAAATATTACAATTTTTTTTTGTAAATCCTACATTTCATGTTAATTTTCCATAACGTTGTCTCAAGTTTTTAATAATTTGAACTTCATGTCTATCTCGATAAAATTATTTTCACGAGAAATAATCACATCAAATTAGGGTAAGTAGTATATAACATTACATAAGAAAATACCAATAAAAACATCATAAATTAAAATACTTAAATGTTTTAACTTTTAGGACCTGATTCAAAAAACAATTCACAAATACGTTCATCAACAAGAAAAAACATGTTTTTATCAATCACATTTCAAGGCTTTGTAATATTGATTCAAAATAAATAATTACCAGGTGGTCCCGGTGGCCCAGGAGGTCCTTCAATGATACCCGTTGGGAACTGATCTCCAGAAAGTGTTGTTGTTAAACCTCTTTCGCCTTTATCACCTTTGTCACCCTGTAATAAAATAAAATTGCATACATTACAAGTGATTACTGTAAAGTGAATATCCTACAATAAGCCTTTAATCCAGTAGGTCACCCTAATAATAAATCTGAAGCTTGCAGTTAATGTAGTAAAGATTATATGCGTTGTTTAACATACCAATTACGAAATTTGTCACTTGTCACAATATTAAATGTAGATATCATACTTACACCATTCGTACTTTATACATTAGTACTACAGTTTTTAAAAGTTAGTACAACACTGTCAAAGATAATGCTACACTATTATAATAACTGTTAAGTATTAGTATAGATGGAGACGTAATCCCATTCCAGCATCTACTTATGACATCAATAAAAAAACTTACTTTTATACCTCGACTTCCTAGTTCACCTTTAGTACCATTTCTACCAGGTATACCCTAGAGGCCAATTTTATTAACTAAAATTGTGAAAATACTGATGTATTTCGTTTTCAAGTAATCCATTTTTATAAAAAAAAAACCTTTTTTAAATGAAAGTTTGATTAAAATTTTAATTTATAAAAATACTTTAAATAAAGCTAATTCCAAATATGTATATGACTTGAATATCACTGCTAATTAAATAATTTGATGAAGTAAAATTTATTGAATGAATATAAAATATTCTTGTAATCTGTACTATGTATGTTGTTCTAGAACTGAGGTACATATACCAATAATGGTACGTCTAATTGTAAGACATGGTGTCTGAACATGCTTATGTTCAAACAGGACCGAGTCTACAGTGTGTGAATTGAATTCAGGCCACAGAACATATTTAGACAATCAAAGCTGTACACCAAATTTGGTTTAAATATCTCCACTGGTTGGGAAACTACAAAATAATCGATATTTTTTCAAAAATTTCCACACCCTGTATCTTTAAAATAAAGAGTTTATGGGCACATGTTGATATAAAATGTTTGCTTTCAAATAAGTTTTAACATTGCCTGTTAAGTACTGCTACAAAAATGTGGACCACCACATACAGTTTTAAAATTTTTAGACGTAAATTCTCTTGGTAGATGACAGTCAATTTCTTAGCTTTTTATTATGTGCTGCAAAGATTAGAAGTGTGATAAACACTCATTAACACTATTACGTAGCAGTTTGATAAAAGTTAAAATGTTTATTATTAAGATCTATAGAATTAGGTGCATTGCAAATTTTAAATTTAAAAAAATAAATATTAACGCTATTAAATACTTTAGTGTATGTATTACAAGTACAGTAAGGTATGTCACATATGCGTTAATTTTATCTGAATAGCTAATACAATCAGGGGCTATCGAAACATACAGTGTATGGTAATTTCATATCAACTACTTCTACTGATGGATAATGTAACTATTTATGGGTGTAAATAAGATGTTTAATATTAATTTTGAGATTTATAGTAAACGTAATTGTAAATCTGATTAAAAAATTAACTCAAGTATTTGCTTTTGGATAACTTGAAAACTAAAATGATTTTCGTCTAGCCTTACAGGTAAGCCCATATGTCCTGGTAGGCCTGGATATCCTGGTGCACCCATAAGACCATATACTCCTTTCTCTCCCTTAATTTTTGATGACATAAATTACGAATTATTCATTGTAATGAATGATTTTCTCATATTTTACAGTAACATAATTTAACACAATTACCTTAGGTCCAGTCATTCCGTCTATACCAGGAGGTCCCATGGGTCCTATCGGTCCTGGTTCTCCACGTTCTCCTGCTGGACCAGGTTCCCCAGGAATGCCTTGTCTACCATCATGTCCAGGTGAGCCTTCAGGACCTGGAGGTCCTGGGGGTCCCGGAGGACCTGGTTCTCCAGGTTCACCCTGAAGAAATTATTACAATTTAATTTTGAAAAGAGTAAACATATGAATTTACGCTACATGCATGCTTTATGTGAAATTAATTACAACACTTGTATATTTTATCTTTTCCAAAATTATATCTAGTTTAAAATACACTGCTTAGTGCTTAGATATTAAAAAATAATGTATTTTGAGATAAATTTCAAATATCAGTTTTAAAGAACAAGAGTTGAGAGGTAAATAACAAATTAGAAACAGCTTAAAAAACCAGATATCGATTTTTATTGTGTATCATTCTAAAATATCAATTCTCTTAATTTATAACAATTTGTAATACATATTTTACTTGCACACTGTATTTATTCTCATATTATTGTTTTATTACTAGAGAACTGTGACGCAGTTTGAATTTGGTAATCAATTACCTTTAAATTTTTTTAACATTACAGCTGGATTTGTGTAAAATCAGTAATTACAAAGACAAATCAATTGTCGTTTTACAGTTTGAAAGCTTTCTTACTTTATGATAAATTTCGTTAGATTAACAAAAGTATAATAATAGTGTTTAGAAAATTTATTTTAATTGCAGGCTTTTAAACCAAATCACTTATTGAACATTTGAAAAAAAAATATTGAACTGATTTTTGTTTTTGTTTATGTCTGAGTTAGATTCATATTTTGTTATATGTGTACATTTTAATGTAGTTGAAATATATAGAGCATATACAAACGGAATGAACAATCAATTATTTAAAAAACATCAATTAAGTTGAAACAACGGACTAAAAATCTAAGAACAAACATTTAAGTATAAATAATAAATAAAGCATGCAAATACTACCATTGTCTAAATACATAAAACTTTTTATTAAATAGTTTTACTGCTGTGCAAAAATAATTTACTACACGTAATCAAAATTCAGTCACTACGATGTAATAGAAAACAGAGAAATTTACCTTATCTTATAAATGCTAGTTTACAGTCACATTAGCTGAATGAGATGAGCTAATATGAACATAAAACGGAAACTTAAAAAAATGTGCAACAGGTTAAAAATCAGTTTTGAAGCAGAGTGTGTAAAAGTAGCAAATAATGTGTTATATATACATAAGATATATATACATATAATTTATTTTAATTTTGAAGCAGAACATTTAAATAAAAATAAAGTTAGTGTAAATTTGTTTAGTAAACTCACTTTCAAAGTGATGATAGTTTCAGCAGAAATATTATGGCCACTTTCCTGTAGACCCTAGAAATCAACTACTGGTGAGTACAGCAAGGATAGGCTACTCGTGCAATAGGTTAAAGGGTAGGTGAACACATAATATAGGTCACAGCCATTACATTAGGGCATCAGATCTACTTTGCTAAAATAAAGAAGTAAAATAACATTAAACCGAAGAACCAATAAGAGAATTATAAATGGTTTAACAATGCACATGTGTATTGCGATGATACTATGTGAAGTACGATAACACTATGGTCTTAAAAAAACGAAATTTTTATTATGTTTTCATTTACCTTCTGATTTATGACTTAAACTTTAGCCAAAATATTAGGATTTTTTTATAACATCGATTTTACCAAATGTCTGTACTTTCTAAAAATAAGTCAGCTCTGAAGTGGTACAATTTTCTATTTACAGTAAAAATTTTGTAACAGCAGTATTTTTAATGAGTTTATAGCCCTCCAAAGTTTTAAACAATCTGATCGGTACTTCTATAGAGATACAAAAAACAGTAACAACTTACAAATATAACTGTAAAACAATATTACATCCTATCAGTTCTATAAACAAGCTACTGCCCTTTTTCTTAAACACCGTAAAATGGGTTGAGTTGACCAATTTTGAAATTTAACAAAAAAAAATGCCATGTAACGGTATAGAAGAATTTTTAAAAATATTTTATAATATTGTATTATGGGTACCTAGTAGGTACGTACTCATCCTTACCTTAATTTAGCATTTCAAAAAAATAGTGTGTGGTCAACTTCGCCCTGAAGGACTTGGCCAATTATGATTTTGCTTAATAAAAATGTTGTACGTGTAGTTACACAAAATAAGACAGAGGCAATTTGTTATTTTTTTGAAAAAGTTCACAACACAAGGTTAAAAAGAATAATTTAACTTAAAATATGAAATGTTAAAATTTACTGATTTTTTTAGACTTAAATTGGAATTTGTATAAATAAAAGTAAAACTTCCTCCTACGAACGTAAGAAATGTTTAATTTTATTAATCTCAACTGCATCAATGTTTTTAACATGGGGTGGGTATTCGCTTGAAGCTTGAAAATTACTATTTATCTTACCTTTTACAACCTCGCTTAAATATTTTTTTTTTCCTTTCTCACTATAATCTTTAAAGCGTCTGAAGCCTTTTTTAAGCCTGTACACTGTTGGCATTTTCTAAATCTATATCACTATTTGAAAGTAATTAAACACCGTTACATGTCTCTGATTTACAAAAAACTAAACGATTTTCATTCAACCACTCGCAAATCGGATCTGTATTCTGATATCAGTAGCTATCTTGCTATCTACATATTTCTTATGTTGTGCAGAATGAACCTTTAAACTTGTTAAAAAACTTGATCTAGACGAGCAAATTACCTCAAATAATTAAAATAACGCCTAAATTCATAAATTTTTACATAGTTACAATTATCTGTTTGTTACGTTAAAGTTAAAAGATGGTTTTGTTTGTAATTCACTATAGGCCTATGCGCCACTATAAAAGAAGGTAAATAATATTATTAAGTAAACTATCATATAAAAGATTTTTGACTACAACAAAGGAAGCATTATGAAAAATAATCTTGTAATAACTATTTAACCCTAAAAAGATTTTTTTTTTATCAACTTCCCCCATTTACCTAAGGCCAGGCACACATAGAGCGTTTTCTGCCGCGCGACCGCTTGTCGCGCGGGAGCTGCTACACAGCATCAACATGGAAGATGGATAAAGGTCTACTCACATCGACGCGGAGGCGGTGGCGATCGCGATCACGATAATACGTAACCACGTTACTTAAATATGTAACCAGGTTGCTAATTATCGTGATCGCGACCGCCACCGCGCCGGTGTGAGTTGACCTTTTTGCAACTGAATGTACGGCAAAAGCGCGCGGCCATGTGTACGGATCGTATTGTTTTCATGTGTCTCAGGTCGCAAGAAAAACGCGCGTTCTCGGGGGAATCTCGAGTCGCGCGACTTGATGGACGACGACCAAAGTCGCGCGTTTGCATGTGTACGCTTCAGTGCAATTTCAAGTACTTCACAAACGCGCTCAAGTCAGACAACGCGCCAATGTGTACAGGGCCTTATGGTAACTGTTAAAAAAAAACATAAAAGTACACACACACAAGATTCGAGACAGTTTGAAATTGTACAGTATGAGATAGTTGGTTATACTATACAAGTCAGCACACCGTTGTATTTTTCTTTGCAACCACTGAATAGATTCCTAAAAACTTTTAATTCATTAGGCTTATAAATATTAAGTAGGCAATCATTATCAAAAGCGCGTACAAGTTCAAAGCCAAGGTGCCTTGAAACATGATTTTAATATAATTTAAATTTTGTAAAAGCAAAAGTTAAAAATTTAAAATAATAAATAATAGTTTAATGTTTTGGCTAATATCTAAGTCAAAAACTCCATAGTAAGTATAAAATTAACACTATAAAACTGTATAGCATTATCAAGTAGTAATACATCAGAATACACGTCTGCACTACATTAGATTACATGATGACCACAAAGAAAAAAACAGCCAAACAATTATAAACCAGTAAAATGCACTAGAAATATCTGAAAAGTATAAGATAGACAAGAAATGTTGCCGGTGGTCTCACCTTAACGGCAACAATTTCAGCATATCCCAGAGTACCTCCACGTAACGTCGTAACAGATCGTTTTAATCCCTGCAATAAATAATTTCCATAACCTTAATTTATATGTTTAGTAATTCATGTTGACATAAGATGAACCTCCGAACAATACTGTAAGATTCTCTTAAAACTTATTTTTATAATATCCCAATTGCTGCAAAGATACGTACCCGTCCAGATTGCTAAATGAAATAAAATTAATATCAAAATTAAAAAGAAAGTCTCACTTGTTTATTATACAAAGTATTAGAGTTATAAAATCAACAAAACGATCTTATTTTTTAAAAGTAGCTTAAAAATAAGGCGGCATTGTTTACATGTTTACATACAGTAAACTTATTCACATAACATAATCATATTAAATGTCACACAACGAATAACGAATAACCACTTTCAAAAAATAAGTGAAGATTATTTTAAAATCCCAATACTATAAATATAATGAATCACGTAATGCTTAAAATAAAATATTTATTGTATAAAATAGCTAGACTAAGAAACAATAATTATTTTGTTTTGTGCTACAGTGCTTGAATTATTAATTGTTACAATTATGTCCATGCAGAGTGTGCAATTTTTATTGAAAATGTAGTGCATTTTAATATATTGTGTGATAATACAAATTTAAGACAATGGCTTACACCAGTTGTGGTCGATCGTGAAGCAATTTTCGGTCGATCACTGCAATAATTTCGTGATTTGTTAAGATAAGAGATGATTGCATTTTTTTTTGTTTTGTTTTTAGTATCCTTTAAATGGTCATTTTTGCAGTCACATTGGCATTGAAATCGTCAGAGATAACATCGAAACTTTCCTATTTACTAATGCGCAACGTGCGCATTCTTTTCAAGAAAAACGATGCAAAGTTTCTGAACATACACTAGTAATTACGGAAAAAACTCGCAAAACGAGACCACTGTAAGAACGTTTTTTCATCGTTCGAAAACCAAAAACACATTGGGTCACACAAAAATTAGAAACTTTTTCGTTTTTTATTCAAATGTTTTCATCTTGAAATCTAGGCAAAAGATTGCCACATCTGGTAACGGGCGAATGGTGCAAATTAGAATGTTTTGCACTTTTACAAGGTATCTCGGTTACCGTAATAGTTAGCGAAAATCTGATATCGGTCTCTTGGGTTATTTTTTTTTAAAAAAACGAACGCTTGTGTAATCAGCTTCTTTATATTGCTTTCCATTTTGGCACTACAGACGAAAAATGAAATTTGATCATTTTTGAAAATTGACTTCAGGGTGGTCCAAATTCGATGGGATTGCATGGGTATCTCGGTTAATATTTAAGATAGAGAAACGGTTAAATTACCAAAAATGTGCAGTTTTTTGAGACAAACTCAGAACCGTTTTCAAAACTATTCTATCATTTTCGGTTTTCGAGTTATTGAATAAAAAGTGTTTTTTTTTGTCATATTAATAATGTGTCATTTCTCCGTTATTGTTGTAAATATCGAAAATAGTTATGGAGATTATTTTTAGATATTTTTATGTAAAATTTGATTATACTAAAAAAAATTTTTACGCTCGTCGTAAAAAAGTTATGACACAAACTTACTTTTTTTTAAATGGGAACGATAGTTGGATATGATCTATTTAAATTCCTTATTTTTTTCTCTATCCAAATATATAAGGGTCGATGTATTTATTTTTAATAATACGCTAGTTATGAAGGTTTTTTAGTTTTTTTTTTCTAAGAAAATCATAGTAGGCTGTGAAAACAAAAAAAAACAAGGTGTAAAACCTTATAAAACTCATGTGGCACAAGCTACCAAGGTTTTTTAATTTGTTGTTGAGATAAACATTGTAAATCTTTGAACATAAGATAACAACAACATAGTCGGAATCAGCAGTAATGTAGTATATTGCTGTTTATCTTATATTCAAAAATTTTTGATGTTTATCTCAACAACAAATTAAAAAACCTTGGTAGCTTGTGCCCTATATATTTGGATAGAGAAAAAAATAAGGAATTCAAATAGATCATAGCCAGCTATCGTTTTTTAACGGCGAGCGTAAAAATTTTTTTTTTAGTATAATCAAATTTTACATAAAAATATCTAAAAATAATCTCCATAAATATTTTCGATATTTACAACAATAACGGAGATATGACACATTATTAATATGACAAAAAAACACTTTTTATTCAATAACTCGAAAACCGAAAATAATAGAATATTTTTGAAGACGGTTCTGAGTTTGTCTCAAAAAACTGCACATTTTTGGTAATTTAACCGTTTCTCTATCTTAAATATTAACCGAGATACCCATGCAATCCCATCGAATTTGGACCACCCTGTACAGTATACAGGGTGGACCAAATTCGAATGTTTTACGGGGTATCTCGGTTACCGTAATAGATAGAGAAAATCTGATTTCGGTCTCTTGGGCTATTTTTTTGAGAAAATAACGCCTATGCAATAAGATTTTTTCTATCGGATTCCATTTTGGCACTACAGACGAAAAATAAAATTTCATCATTTTTAAAATTTGCTGTAACTTCTTTATTTATTAAATTAAAACAAACTGTTATAAAGGTTTTTTTATACAGATTTTTATGCTTAATTTAAAAACAAAAGTAATTTTTTCATAGCTACCTTGACTTTCGAGATATGGAGTAAACTTACATTTTTTTAAATGGAAACCCTAGTTGGCCATGACTTTATGTGAAAGAGTATTTTTTTGGCTTTTCAAAAATATATAGTTTTATATATTTGTTGCAAAAAATAGCCAAGATATGACCAATTTTGTAAAAATTCGATCATCAAACATCACTTGTTTACGAAATCATGGCAAACTTTGATGATCGAATTTTTACAAAATTGGCCATATCTTGGCTATTTTTTGCAACAAATATATAAAACTATATATTTTTGAAAAGCCAAAAAATACTTTCACATAAAGTCATGGCCAAGGGTTTCCATTTAAAAAAACTTTTGTTTTTAAATTAAGCATAAAAATCTGTAAGTATAAAAAAAAACTTTAATTTTTTGCTTGTAGTGCCAAAATGACAGAAGCGTTTGTTCCCTAAAAAAATAATCCAAGAGACCGATATCAGATTTTCGCTAACTATTACGGTAACCGAGATACCCCGTAAAACATTAGAATTTCGTCCATCCTGTACAGTGCGAAAGAGACTTCAACAGATAAAAGTGGAGAGTTTAGGTAAAGTTTCAGTTTTGTAGCTCACTCTCTCGGCATATTTTAGTATAAAGACTCACGCGTCGTGAGTATTTCTGCGTGAGTCAGTCACGTGCTCTTCATCACTCCGTGCTGCATGCATAAATTCGCGATGCCAGTAAGTGTTTGACACATATATCAGTGAAAAATGTGGCTCCTTTGTAAAACAACGTTACTAACGAAAAGATCATACTAAATTTACCCTTTTTTTCTAAGAAAGAAACGAAAAGTTTGGCAGTGGTGCTAAGGCACGCGCAAATCGGGTACTCTACCTCTGAGGCACGGTAGTTGCTGCGGGTTATTCAATTTTCAGAAGATAACTGAAATTATCCTATAGTGATAAAACAATTGCTGCAAACTCAAATAAGAGTAATAACTTTATCCCGTTAATTAATTTTTTAATACGTAAAGAAGGCATATTTTACAACTTATAAGAACATATTTGACCATTAAAGCTAGTTAAAGAAGCAATCAACACAAATATATGTATCTTGTTACTTATAAATGTTTACATCTTTATATTTGTATCATCATTAACGCACTTAACTCAAAAAAAAATGGTAAAAAAATTTGTAAAAATTCCCAGATTAATTATAGATATTATTAACAATGAATGAGATATGCGATTCAATAAAAAACGGCACTCTGCACATTGTACAAAAAAAAAACATTTTATGTACAATCAACAACGTAGGCTATAAAAATATTTGAGAATTTTATTTAATATGTTGCAGAATAAGGAGAAATTTCATATAGGTCTATATACATGCATACATATCATATTTTCCGACGACCACTATGTAAAGCGAGTAATTTCGCACGACTTACTACTACTGAAAATGACAAATTGCGCATGACACCGGAAATTGTGTGCAAAGTGCACTTTGCGTGTGTAAAGTGACGATTTCCGCTACATTACACACGCTAAACGCGCTGTCAAGTTAACGTCAAGAAAATCTAACCTCACAAATGTCAAGTGTCACCAACGTCAAAAAAATGTTATTTTCACAATTTTTTTGCAGAATTAATGATTATGTCTAAATGGTCGTCGGAAAAGCATAGTGTACAACTCGTGCTGAAAGAATATTTCACACTCGTATGACTGTCATACTCGTGTGAAATATTCAGCTTTCAGCACTAGTTGTACAATATACTATTTTACCATATATATTATTATATAACAAATATATACCTTAACTGCTGAAAAGACGTCAAATCCTGGATTTCCTATTTCTCCCTTTTGACCCTTTTCGCCTGGTCGTCCCTAAAAGTTAAATTAATATATATTCTAGTGTTGTGTGCATTTCTGTTACGAGAACTGAACTTACAGGATCGCCCTTTGGACCGTCTAATCCAATAGGTCCCTGTCACAGAATAAATTATCCAAATGTTAGTTATTTTTGTCAGATCTTAAAACCTTCATTTCTTACCCCAAATAAACTTAAACAGATTTTGTTGCATGTTAATTTACGTACGCAAAATATAATATGAGAACTTTCAAAAATATGCTTATGATCATGATGTGCACAACTACATGTTTTTTTAATCTCAATTACAATGTGACTTTACTATATTCAATTATTGATGGATAAAAAAAAAATTGAATCTTAAAATATTTTACAGCATATACATTTAAACATTATTAATAATACATAAAAATATTACTCTTATTACGAATTTAATCTGTTTAAGCATCTTTCAGGTTTCATAAATATTAAGTATTTGTTAGTAACATGGTAAGTGAAAGTTAGTTGCTAGTACGAGGTTACCCCACTAATATAAATTGGCATTACGGGAAAACTATTTTAAACTATATAAGATGGTTTAGTCTACAGTGTTGGTAAATTGGTAAATTATATTAGTGTGCTACACGTAAGAAAGGATATAGTATTTATTAATGTAGACGTTGGCAATGAAGCTGCCACCTGTGCAAAATAATCAAAATTAACAAACCGGAAATCCCGGAAATCCGCGTACCCCTGCCGGACCCTGCAACAGATTATAGAACCAAATCATACTATTTTTATATTCGTGCTACTCAGAATGAACAACTTCGATACAAATAAAATTATAATTTGCAAAAATATTAAGCTGTTAATTTAAATAAGTTTTTGTATAATTTTTGTGAAAAAAAAAGAATAATTACTTTAGAACTATGTAATTTATAGACTTCTGACAGAGATATGGATATGTACCTTGAGTGCGACAGGAACAAAATCTGTGCGGTAGGCACTACTAAGGGTTTGTTTGCTTCGTTGCATGTAGGGGTTCTTACCGAGACACAGTATATTTAAATTATTAATTTTGTGAGATATCAACACTATTCCAAGTACAATAATAATTTATGTAACAAATGCGAATGATGAGATTTACATATTACCGGTCTGCAATTTAACAATAAATAGCTCGTTACACATTCAAATTTTTAAACAATTGAGTCGCAAACGATTAAATATCGGGTGATTCAGTTTGACTGTCGCACCCCTATAACTTTTTAATTATTGAAAATAACCCTAACAAACCTCATATTTTTGGGAAAAGGCGACAAATTCTCTACTAAGTAATGTGCATTTGTTATCGATGACGTATGTCAAATCCGCGATAGGCAACTGTCTCTTTTTTTTTAAATTACCTACATAGTATCATTATTTTGTTGTTGATTCGGATAGAGAATTTAATTGTAAATCCGACCACTAAAATCAAATGTATTAATTTCAGATAACAGTATAAGGATGAACAACATAGGAATCTCGTTTATTCTAAATAGCAAGTCAGTTAAATTAAGGAAAAGTAGCAATTTGGTGTCTTATAAGAATCTCAAAACCAAAATTGTAATATCATATTTCGATCGACAAAAAATTAAAAAAAGTAAGTATTCTATGGCCGATTTTTATCGATCATTGCTCTAACTTTCATCTTATTATATGTTACAAGATAATTTTAAGTTATCTTATCAATTTCTTTTTGGTCATTTGTATCCACAATAAGCACTGAATTCAATATTTCCTATAAACGTCCTACTTGATTCTGAAGTGAACTGTCCTTTCTATTACCTTTTATACAATTTAAATATTTTTTTTTGTAATAGCATTCAATAAATTTAATTTTTTTTATTGATGTTAACGCATTTCCTTTGTTGCAAAAACCTTTTTATGTACATAAAGTACAATTAAATATTTTATAGTGTTTTACATCATTGAAATAACAAGAGATTATCTTCAATGACTTCACAATCAATTTAAGCCGTTCATATAATTTAATAAACTTAGTACTCGTCGTGCAGTAACAATACATTTTAGATCCGACGTCATAAAATTGTTATAATGTCAAAGTCAAAACACATGAGTACAGCGAATGCAAAAGAAAATAAAATACCCGTTTAAAAAAAATTGACGATCAGTGTAAGATGATAGATATCAGGTATCCCAATTGAATTTCAGATACTTATTAGACACGAAATTTTTCTTACTTGACTGACTATGTGTCTCTTATAATAACTAAGATTCCATTTTGTTTATTTTTATTTTGGACATTCTGTTTAGTGGGACAGTAATTTTGGGATAGCCTGTAAATACACGAATAAACATAAGTAGTCGAATCATCAACGAATTATTGCATATCTACTTTTCGAATATGAAACTGTTGAACACGTAACAATAATTGCCGTAAAAGAGTAGACTTTGAAGAGGCACTAGTCTGAACAGGGCTGACATGGGGTATTACTGGTATTAGCATGGTAATGTATGTATGCAAATGGGGTAGGTATTATTACTGATGTTAAACCACAGGTCAGTTTCATTAAAACAGCTGGGGTTAGACTAGATTCTAGAATTGTAATGTATTTGTGTATTTGTAATATGGTAGCTAGAGTCAACAATTGGCGATTTTTCCTTACCATGTGACCTGTTTCTCCTTTTTGACCCTTGTCGCCCTGAAATTAACGACATATTTTGGATGACTAATCAATAATAATCATTTAAAATATGATATAATGACAGATAATTGTAAATAATAATACCGCTAACTAAAAATAGCAAATGTAAAAAATTATAAAAAAATTCAGACTATGCCAATTAATATTAGGGACAACAAAAGTAGAATAAAAGCAAATGATGAATAATACGATACAAATACTATAAAAATATAATACCGGAAAGCCGTTCTTGCCCGGCGCACCAGAAGATCCCTAGAGAAAAATGAAACAAAATAAAAATCAGAATTTCGTGTATCGTGTAAATGGCACAATGATCTTAAACTTTTAAAAGTACTCACCGGAGGACCCGATTCTCCGGCATCGCCTTTTTTGCCTTTTCTCCCTCTTTTCCCAGGTGGTCCCGTTGGTCCGGGAGGTCCTGGAGGTCCTATAAAAATAACACAATTGAACAAACACATTCATCAGTGTAACTTTAATTACAAATGTATACAGTTATATCCGGGTACAACTTTAAAACTCGGCAATAATTCTAAAAACGCGGTAGGTAATTTATGTACTTGATCAGATAGAAATTTCATATCGATGTTTAATTACCTGAATTTTATAAATACATATACGAATTATTGTCTGCTAACAACGTTAGCATACATAACTAAGCCTAAATATTTTGAAACTACATATTTTGCGATCAAAAATCAGTTGTTATGATAAGTACGAAAAATTGTAATACAATACATATTTTATTAAAATATTTTATAACCTCATTGTTTTATAAAACAAAAGTGTTTTCACTCACGTAAATTATAAAATTACTCGTAGACAGTTTGTCCTCCCCAATATCATCACACAAAAGCACATTTGTAGTACAAAATCTGTGCTTAAACAAATAATGATGATACAATTGTTAACTTGGCTTGGGGTGCATATTAAATACTGATTTACTCCTCCCTTAGATTAAGGAAAGAAGAATATTCGATAACGATTCACTTTTGCAAAGACAGTTAATTGTAATATAAATTTGAAACTCGAAATAGAATTTTGATGACGGAAGACTGCCATGTACAACGTCGAGATATAACGGAATTCGGTTATCGTTTACTTGTTTCCAAAATGAAATTATGTCTTCTGAAATATAACAGAGCGTTGTTACAAGCGTTGGCTTATTCACAGCACTGCAATTGAGCAATAAACAGTTTATGGAAATTTTCCGCAAAATGAAGGAAGGGTGTATCCCCTTGGTACAGTTCCGCTCTTTATAAATGTACGCTACGAATCACTATGGCGGTCTACGAATAAAACAAAATACGAAAGGAAGGTCGTATTTTAATCGCTTATGGAACAAATTTACTTCGAAGTAGAATTTTAAAACAGAATTCGTTACAAACGCAGACGCTGAATACAATTTTATTTCAAATGGTAATGCACACAGCACACTTACCAATCATGCACTCACGTAATTCAATTTTAAACAGATCATTTCTCTGCGAATCACTTTAATAACAGACAAAATTTAATTGGTTGTATTAATTATTCCCTCTAATTTTACATAATATTTCTTATTCACTACTATTAACATGAAATAATATTATTACAGTAGGAAGTTTAGAGACAAATACAATGTAGATTGCTATTAAAATAATTCTGTAAATTAATTCAATTAATTTACAAAATAATTCGCTAAATTCAATGAAATTTACTACTCCTATAATATTGTGTAAGCGATGTTTTGAGTTTTTAGAACCAGTTTTTTTGCTTGTTTTTAGTTTTAAGATTACAATTACAACTAAAGTGTACTCGCGATGAAAAAGGAAACAATTTAAGTACTAAGTACTAAAATCAAAAAAGAAAATGTAGTAAATGTTTAAATTGTAATTACGATTTATTGAAAATTAAACATTTTTAAAAATACAGTAAAAAGCCTTTATAACTAGGGTTACAACACTGACTCTTTGACCCGAAGACTTCGAGTTTGGCGTTCATTTTTCGGGCTTAAGGTTTTCAATAAAATTCTTCGGGTTAACTCCGGCGCAGAAATATTTAGTGGAAGTGCACAGAGTGACAAAAAATATAATTTTAGAAAATAATATTTTAATTTTTTTGCACAAAAAATTAGTTACTAGACAGTAATCTATGCTTTGCTCGGACCGCATGGCTGCCGCTATGTATGTATGTTTGCGTTTAACTATCGTAAAAGGTTTGCAACACACTCACTATACAATTACATTTATTAAAACCTTTGTATATTAGAGATAATTTTAAACATTTTTTGTAAGGTTTGTTTACAAGTTAAAATTTTAAACAACTTATAAAAAAGGTATGGAATAAAACAAGAATTTTTTGATAATTCACAACAAAAATTTTTAAAAATGATTAATTAACATACATATGATTTTAAAAGCGTAATTTTATGGCGAGTTGGTTGCAAACCTTTTATGATTGTCGAACGCAAACGCTGCACACTAACATATTAACATAGTGGCAAGTGGCAACCATTACAGTCCGAGCAAAGCATATATAAACTACTAGATTCCTTATCTTTTAAGTTAGTTTTTTAAACTTTATGTTTTGAAATGTAAAAAATATATTAAGTTGTTTTATAAAATTAGTAATTTTCAAAGAAAGTTGTCTCTTAAAAGTCTACTCGTTTACGAAGACTGAGAATTTTTAAGGTTTTATTTAATGTTATTATTGCAAAACAATTAATGTTAAGTATTGTAAACGGTTATAATTTCCAACGAAAGTTTTGCTTTTTACATTCGTATAATTCCTTCATTCCTATAATTGAGAATTGTGCTGTGCTATTTAAAAAATATAAAATAATTGCTAAAAATTTTCATTATTTAAAAAACTATTTAACCTTGGATCTAATTTATTTATTTTACCCCCGCTTTTCCTTCCCCCAAAATTATTTTTCTTCGGGAAAGCATCGGCGCAATGTTGGCAACCCTATTTATGACTAAATAGATATTCTAATAAAAATTTGATGTATGTTTCATTTATAAGTTTAATCCTGACTTCATACTCAACTCACACCAAGTGTGTATAGTACCTACTCAGTTTGATGCGTTGCGATTTTTAAATATGTGAATTGTGTAATGGCATCATGATAACGTATTAAGTACTATTCAAATATGACCTTCAAAACTTAATTTAACGCGTGATCTATTATTTGCAGATATGATTGCAGGGCACTGTCAATTACTGAACAGACGTAACAAACTTTATGAATAGGTAATATGGTATGCAAAAGACTTACTGGATCATAAGATAATGCGTTGTTTATATAAGTAACTGACATATCGCATTATAAAAGTTTACTGGAGTAGCTGTCACTTGCCGTAAACGGACTATAAACATCTTTACGGTCATTAGGAGCACAGTTCGCGATATCCCTAGGGAATTCATTTACAAGAGCCCTGTGGTTACTCACTAGTGACCCTCACCAGTAATTCAAGCGATATCATGAGTAAATATAATGGCTGAAACTTCAAGAGTAATAAACTTAGAACATTTTATTTTACTCGAGAAAAGTATTGTCTTATCTATAGTTTCTTATATTGCACAACTTAAAAATGGGCACACAATAAAATAGAAAACAGTAGATTTTCAAGTATGTTTTCTTATTTTTAGGATAATCTGTTTAAATATAATAAAATATGTATTCATTCCACCGTTTATCTCATTCGTGTAGCAGACGAAAGTGTAATGTAGATGTATTACATATCAATTAGTTTAAACATTGTGTACCTGCACAATGTTTAAACTAATTGATTAATAGAGCTATTAGGTAGGTACCTACTAAACCAATTTCAGCATCCTACATAATTTCATTTGCACTATTCTGTCATATTATGTTAAATGTTTTATTGTGAGAATGATGGGTTATTCAGTCCACTAACTTCAAGGTATTAAGCATCGGTGTTTATTACATAATATTTAGAGGAACGCAAGACTTTTTTAATTATGCCATTACATGTGACATAAATTAAATAGCTTTTAGGATGATTAAATTAAAGCATTTATTCTCAACTTTTTTTTTAAAATGACGTCCTAAATTTCTATATTTTCCAGTTTATCGTTTGAAAATTCTTGAAATTTCCTATCACATGATATATTATTTAACTGTTATTTGCGTCAAACTTTGTTATAAACGCAGCCTACATTAGATCAGTTCAAAACGACAATAAACAACAAAAGGTAATAAATAGTATCAAAAACTTTCAAATGAAACATTTAAAAATATAGGATACCATTGAAATAAAAATTAATACTTTAAAACAAAACATCTTAAAACAACTGAATATATGTAAAGTCTCGTATCATCTTTATAAAATAGCTTAGAGGCTAAATATTTTGAAAGAAACAACAAAGACTTATCTCTTAAATCTTGAATAAAAAAGTTACAGGGCTAAGGAGTTATAAAGGGACACCCTGTATTTCGGATAATCAGATTTTCCAACTTATATATTTAGTGCTCTGGCCTCGGGCTTGCAGTATCCCCTAAAAATCTACAGAAATGAGTCTAATTCGGAGCCGCCTCCAAGGAATTTTTGCAGAACGTATTGATACGAAATTTAATAAAATTGCTTGGCTGTAGCACTTGAAAACCATACACTTCTTTTGCTGCTGTCCACAAAATTTTAACGTGAATAATCTTAGTACATCTACATGGTGCAAGACTTACGCTATTAATGTTACTAATTTTGCAAAAAAAAGATTTAAAAAAATTATTTAACCCCAAAGTGGGTGTATGATAGTGAATGCACATTAAAAGAGCTGAATTTCTGGCAGGGGATATAAAACCGACGGCGGCCATATTTAATAAAAGCAAAGAATGTATACATTATATTTACACACATTTTTCGTTATACACTTTTATTACATTTGAGGTTGTAGGCTACTTTTTACGATATGCAGTTTTATACGAAAATATTGGGGAAAAATAATAAAGAGCACATGAATGAATTTATTCACTTTTAATTTTGAGTTCCTTACAAAGTTATAAAGAATAAGTCGATAAATTTATTTTCGAAATATTGTTGCACCTAATAGACGTCATAATTTTCCAGAACACAAGTATATATCAGTAAATTGCTTCATATTAGGTTACTTTTACTGGACAGTAAACCTTCTCATGTCTAGATTTTCAACAAATTTGCTGATTGCTTCATGGTAAGTAGATTGCAAATATAACTTAAGAAGTTAAAAAAAAATAATAATAAAAGGGGTAAATTATGACCGATATAAAAAAATTAAAAATTCAGGATGAAAACCTATATTCGGACTACTTTAAGCATACTGTTTGATAAATAATAAAACAAACTTAAAGATATATAAAGAAGCCGATTAAAATTATTGAAAGCGGAATGTGAAATAAGAATGAACACTGTGCACCTAGGCCAGGGGTGGCCAACCCAAATGATCTTGGGGGCCACTTTGGAAATGCATCATAACTCCGCGGTCCACATATAAAATTATATATCCCCATATTAGATTTAGATACACTATAGACATTTTTTTGGAGTGAAAAATTGAAACATAATAAGTTATTATTATTGTGTTTACTATTATTCTTACATGTAAACATAGATAATATCATAATAATTTGGCCATTATAAAATAAATATATTTTGTAAAAGTGTGATGAATCTCGCGGGCCGGAAAAATGTTCAAGGCGGGCCGCGGGTTGGCCACCCCTGACCTAGGCAATCATATAATCATGCTAACAGATTTTTCTTGGCGCTCTTACGAAAATCTTCTAGTGAACTATTAACTTCTTAAACACAGCTCGTTGTATTGTATGTTAATGCACTAATGACGTTCGACAATTGCTTAATAGTATTTTACATAACAAAAGTTGTAAGAAGCATATTACGTGCGTTATTGCTTTACAACTCGTGTTATGTAGCTTACTTTTTCTACGATCACATAATACATACGATTTTGACGGCTTTTTTGAGAATACACACATGTAATTACGTTGTCTTGTCAATTTTGACGTAAGTATACTTTGACATTTCTAGACAAGTGTGCGTTTTGCTTACCGTGCGTTATAACTCACTTATTTAATAACTCTGTCAAATAAATGTAAAGCGCGACCTCGCAAATTTTGGATAGCGCGTACAACGTAAAATATCACAAACGAGAACTTTTTATATTATTATAAATAGTTTAATACAACATCGACAAGAAATTGTAACAAAATATTAATGAAGTTTTTGTATCATTCAGAACGCAGATATCCCTAACGATTAAAGAGATACGCTCTTTTAAATAAATGTCTTTGTGGTGTCCCAACATGTAAACTTTTTTTAACACTGTTGTTTTTCGAATAATAATGCTAACAGCACTTTTAAAAGTTAGATCACAAAAATCTTACCTTCCTACAAGATATAATAGCGGTTATTTATCTTTTCTTTTATATTTACTAATGAAAATTTCAAATAACAATAGAAAAGTTAAAACTTCTTATAAAAATTTAAAAATTATTGTTGATGTTAGGACGTTAGGAGGCAACAAAGAATTTTTTTTAAAGGGCGTATCTCTTAAATCGTTAAAGATATCTGAGTTCTGTTTGTTGTTAAAACTTCATTAATATTTTGTTACTATTTTGTTACAATTTTGTCTCGTAGTATTGACCTATTTATACCTAAAAGTTAAAAAAAGTTCTCGCATGTGACATTTTACGCTGCACGCGCTATCCAAAATTTGCGAGGTCGCACTTTAAATTTATTTGACAGAGTTATTAAATTTCGCGAAGAATAATTTTTCACATAGTGCACAATACGGCAATCGAAGAGATTTTTTTTTTTTAATCGCCGTGATTATTAATGCAGTTATAGTACACAATTAACCATTCACCTTGTAAATTTTATTTGGACTTTAAAGTAGAATTTATCGCACTTAAAATATCTACAGATAAAAGTAACTTTCGATATAAAAATTGTCACTACGATAGTAGGGACCGACCGAATATGTGACAGTCAAATAGATAAAACATAAAACCACAAAATATCTATTTTTTCTTGAGTCATAAGTTTTTATTGCAAATTTAAGAAAGCTTCTCTTCGCGTCTTTCCACTTACTACAACATCGTAAGCAAATATAGTGTATATACAGGGTGTCCCAGCCAAGACGAATTATTCGATAGCTCTGTTATTAGTTTTTTTTTTTTATTTTTTTTTTTAAATTTTGAAATGCAACTAGTCAAGCTACTACTGACTAACGAGCACCTTAAATCTATCTTAATCTACTAGTTACTACAAATAATAGAACTCCTCCCCTCGGTGTGTCCTATTTCCTGGTTTCCACTTGGGCACGTCCCTGGCCTGCCCACTTCACTACACTACACTACCAAGCGAGCTTATACAAGTTCGAACGGCTTAGTTCGTTTTAGCCTTCGCACTATTGAAGCGTTGTCAAGAAGCTGCACTACCTCCACGTTGACGTGCCGGTGTAGTCGGTCCTCGTGCTTCTTGGCTGATTTCTTAATCTCCTCGGTAATATGATTGGCTCCAAGGTCTTTATGGATATCATTGTTTCGACAGTACCATGGGGCATTTACAATTCCCCTTACCACTTTGTTCTGAAATTTTTGGATGATTTCAATATTGCTTTTACTCGCACAACCCCAGAGCTGTGCTCCATAAGTCCAGACCGGTTTCAGTATCTGGTTATATACTAAGGTTTTGTTTCGCATTGATAGTTGGGATTTGCTTCCCAGAAGCCAGTTCATTTTTTTATACTTTATGTTTAGTTCTTCTCTCTTCTTCTTCACGTGTTCGCTCCATCGAAGCTTAGCATCCAGTGTCATTCCTAGGTATTTTGCAGAGTTTGAAGACGGTAATCGGTTGCCACCAATTTTTATTGGGATGTGATGTGTTTTACGATTGGTAAAATTGACGTGGACCGACTTCGTTTCGTTTAGCTTAATGCGCCATTTTTCTGTCCATGTGCTTATTTTGTTTATGGCCTGCTGCAGCTTGTTAGTTGCTTCTACGATTTTTTCTTCTACCGCTAACACTGTGGTATCGTCTGCGAACGTTGCTATTGTGGTGCTGTTAGTTTGTGGAATATCGTGGGTATATAAGAGGTATAAAACTGGCCCTAGCACGCTTCCTTGAGGAACGCCTGCTTTTATGTCTGAGCCCGTAATAATGGTTTCCCTGCTTTATTCTGAATAGTCTTCCTGAGATATAGGATTTTAGTATTTGGCAATACTGCTCTGGTAATAACGTTTGCAGTTTAATCATAGCCCTTTTTGCCAGACCTTATCAAAAGCTTGTTTGACGTCTAGGAAAATTGCAGCACATATTTTCTTTTCTTCTAGAGCTTTTTCTATCAGATCTGTGACTCTGTGTACTTGGTCTATTGTAGAGTGTTCCTCTCGGAATCCAAATTGATGAGTTGGTATGATATGTTTTCTTTCGATTATGATCTTCATTCGCTTTAAGAGCAATTTTTCAAAGAGTTTGGAGATAACGGGTAGCAACGAGATCGGTCTATACGAGGTAACTTCATGTGGTGGTTTTCTCTGCTTTTGGATCATTATTACTTCTGCTATTTTCCAGATTTTTGGTACGTGTTTCAGCCTAAAAGTAGCGTTTATTAGGTTTGTTAGTTTTACTATCCCCTTTCTAGGGAGTTGTTTGAGAGTTAGACCTGTTATAAGGTCGAAACCTGGGGCTTTTCTCGAGTTAATATTGTTTTTGATGTCATTCTCAACCTCCTTTGGTGTTACCAGTGGGATCTCTATAATATTTTTGAAAGAGAATTTTACATCCAAAAATTACAAAATATACAGAGTGTTCCATATAAAAAAACTATGTTTGGTATCAGAGCGCAAAAACAAATCACTGTGTATAGTTGAAAATAATTTTAGGTTATGTATTAAATGATTACAAACAACTTTCATATTTAACTTTTTTTAATATTATCACTAATAACAGAGCTATCGAATAATTCGTCTTGGCTGGGACACCCTGTATATACAGTGTGTCCAAAAGGTATGGGGAATATGCTATGTATCTCAGTAAATATCCACTTTAAGGAAACATGTTTTGAATAAAAGTTGTTTGGTACTTAATTTTCCATCATAAGACAAAATTTATTTTTCCCCCTTCAAATAACAAAAGCGCCATGATAAACAATTGATTTTTTTAAATGACAAGATACCCCTATATTATACTCATTTGATAGATTTTTTTTCTCTTTTAATGATAAAGTCACCTTAAAAATTAAGTTTATGCTAAGAGGCCGGAGAATATCGAAAATTTCAAAGATCGTATTAGAGAAGAGATGAGGCCTATTACACCTGAAATGGTTGGGATGTTGGGAATGTTATAAACGGGTTTAAAAACCGAGTTTATCATTGCCAAGCTGTAAATGGTTCACAGTTTGAACACTTATTGTAGATTTCGTCAAAAAAAAATTGTTGTTATGATGTTTTTGTTAGAAATACCTAAATACTAAACTATTAAAATAATTTGAGAGAATTTTTTGCGTCTTTCTCAAAAAGTTGCTTAAGTAGGGGCACTAAAGTTTTGCATAATTGAAAAAAAAAAAAATTCTCTATCAAATGGGTATAATATAGGGGGGTATCTGGTCATTTAAAAAAATTCTATTGTTTTTCATGGCGTTTTCATTATTTGAAGAAAAAAAAATTAAATTTTGTCTTATGGTGGAAAACTAAGTACCAAACAACTTTTATTTAAAACATTTTTCCCTAAAGTGAATATTTACTGAGATATATATCATCATATTCCATACCTTTTGGAGACACTGTATAAGTCACCACCGATTTGAGTTTTAAGAGTTCTCAAATGTATTGTAATTCAATAAAATACATCAAAGAGGCTAATTTTTGGTTGTTCTTTTCTGAAAGTTTTGTATTGGTACAACTTATATTTAATCATCTACAGGTACCTATACCATTTCGTCCCAAAGGACCATATGTGTAAATCAGATAACCCACATGACTAAATTTAATTTAAGATCCAAATAACTAGTTAGCAGCTTGCGAGTTGCAGAACCAACTTAGGTATCGTTTGAAGGTGTAAAACTTGGCAATGGAGCAGAATGGCAATAAAACACACCACATGAACTCAACAGTTCCGCCACATTGAGTTGCTCGGCTGGCTGATCTTATGTTATAATGTTTCTTGGTGATGTTTTGCAGTCAGCCACCAGACGTCAGTACCGTCTGACGCGCGTAAATTTACCCCACCTACCACTACCTTCATTTGTTATTACGACTCCTATGAATTATGGAAAAGTTATGCTACTGCTATTATTACTTTAACATTTTACTACCACCACTTTAGTAGATACTTTTATTGCTTTTACAAACACGTCTCGTCATAATTTCTCTAAACGCTAATCGAATTTGTAGTGAACATAATACAATAAGAGTTATTTATGTTGTATGAGAAGTAGTGTGCAAGTAATAGTTTTACAGCAATATGGATATTGCATTTACATTGTAATTACATTTAAAAAAAAATACAATATACACATGAAGAAGAATGGCAATAAACATAAAATACACAGCTTTTTTTAAATGAAAACATTTATTTTAATAAATACTACTATAAAAAGTTATGTGTGAGTTTTAGTTTAAAAAAGTGTTATAATTTTTTTTTGTACTGTAATGCAATTATACTTTCACATATTGTAAGGTTAACCACACAAACATTTATTTTTGGTTTAGGTTTTAACACTAATGGAAGGGCATTTTTACCATGATATTGAAGAACATTTTAAACTTTATCAAGCTCAAATGTAGAAAAGCGTGGGTATATACACACACGTTTGCAGCTATAAATGTGTTCAACTTTAATCTTATTCCTTTCCTTGGTAAACGACCAATAACTTATACAACTAGCACTTTGAATAACCATTAAACAGACATTACTACTTCTTGAAAGCCACCATCTTTTAAAGCTTATATATGTGCAATTCTAAAAAAAACGCGAGTTTAATTTATTTCTACAAGTTTCCCGAACTTACAACACTAACCACATAAGCAGGTTAATAATAAATACAAATTACAATCCAGTAGATCTTAATGACCCAATCGGTGCACAAACAAAGTTTTAACTTGCCAAATTCTATAAATTCTCAAATTAAACACTTTTTATTTTAATTTTAACATATACCTTACATTCGACTAATAATTGAAGCTCGGACAGGTGCTCTGTGTAACTGTTAATAAAATCACTACATTAGATAATTGTCGCCAAAATTCAATTAACTTTCTAGTATACACGTTATTAAACCGATGGTTTAATTTTATAATAAAATTTAAAAAAAAAAATCATAAAGCAGCCTGAATAGTATTTAATCGAAAAGTAGTATTGTGTCTAGCAAGATATCAATCGATGTTGAATCAGACTTACGGGCATTATTTTAGCTTTTAAATTAACTGTCACATAAATCAATACACAACTTGACCACCATGAAAATCTCAGACGTTGCAATAAATGGGATAAAATGTACACGGTGGTCCAAATTTTAATTAGTTATAAAATATTTTTTCAGTTTCCAGAAAATATATAGTTTCATACATGTGTTGCCAAAACATATCGACGATGGTGTTACTTTTGTGAAACATTTATATTTAAAGGGTGTCCATCTAGTGCGTCTTTCTTTCATAGCTGCTTTATTATTCAAAATAGAAATAAAGGTTTAGGACTCAATTTATTAGAATGCCTTGTATTTTGTTACATTTTCGTGTAGATAATTTGATTGTCTTCAAAAAATAATGAGGGTGTATTACGTCCATTTAAAAAAATCGACTTAAGGTTCCCTCACACCGGCGCGGTGGCGGTGGCGATCGCGATCACGATAATAAGTAACCGCGTTACTTAAATATGTAACCAGGTTACTAATGATCGTGGTCGCTGTGGTGGTCGCGCCGGTGTTGTTTTGTGAATTTGACTGAATTTCTAAAAACTTTTACAATTCCATTTGGCATGGAAAATGTAAAGAACGTGGCCTTTTTATCTACATTATGCTTCTTACAACTCAATAAACTATGGAGTTTATTCTCCAGCTCCGTGCTCCGCTCCAAACCCCTGATTATGACCATGATATTGTCACAAAAGTAACGATATATTTGTGTATAAACGTATATAGTTTATGAAAATGGGAAAATTTTCTTTTAGATACAGTCATAGCCTACTTTTTATGTGTTACATGTAAAAGTTTGCATCACAATTTCGAAACTGCAATCGTCACATAATATCAGAATTGGTTGATTACTACCTACAACACAACTACAAAAATTTCTAACACATTTTTTTCAGTTTTTGAAATAAAGAAAAAAAATCTTTTAAATAAAGTCATGGCCTACTACGTGTTCATACAAATCACATTCGAGTTGGACAAATAATATACTACAATAGCTACCGATCTATTATTTAGGTACTTTAATTTAAGAAAACTCGTTTCGTTTCGTTTCATACAGCCATTTTAGAAATTGTACCTTTCTTTTTAATTCTTACAAATGTTGTTTTTTTATTTCGTGGACAATGACACTAATTACCATCTTTAATAAAAATAGTAAGCAGTAGCCCAGTAGCACAATAACGCCTTGGTATTGTGGCAGTTGTCAAGGGCGTCTATATCAGCAGAGCGGCATTTCATTATTAATAAAATTGGATTAATGAGTTATATTCTTTAAGTTCAGAATGACTAAAGCACATATTCACAACAAATACAGGATTAATTATTTCCTCATTACCGTTTCTGCTAACGCCAAAGCAAAAAAAAAATATATCACCGATGATCTTATAACAAAAATTGCTCATTTACCATTTAAGTTGATAATTTTGGATATTATTTTTCCATTTACGAGCACAGTATTAAATTAATCATCAAAACACTTATTTATAATTTTTTAAATAAACCCCTCCCACATTTGCCAAGCGCGCTTAGACAAGCATTTGCTAGGAGCGCCAAAAATCTAGTTATGTATCTCAGGGGTTTGTAGCAGTCCAATTTTTTAATTGCTCCGCTCCAGCTCCGCTCCGGCATCAAAATGCCTGCTCCAGCTCCGCTCCATGCTCCAAATATTGTTAACATTAAAAAAAAGTTTTTTGATTAAAAAAAAATGATTTTAAAAACAGAGTTTTAATTTTATCGGATATGCAGAAGTTGGTCAAAAATAACAATATTTGGCCCTAACAAACAAGTGAAGTTAAAAAAAATGTTTGAAAAAACAGATTATTGATCTTCAAACGTTGAAAAAAAAAAAAAGTAGTTTAAAAAAAAAATTACATAATAAACTGGAGCAGTGGAGCAATCAAAATTATTTGCTCCGGGCTTCGCTCCTGCTCCGGACAAAAACCCATTGCTCCACTGCTCCGTGCTCCAGCTCCGAGCTCCGCTCCAACCCCTGATGTATTTGACAGTAGGGCTGATATTCCTAAATAAATAAATTATCCTATGAAATCTAAGGTATAATATTAAACACCACACCGTCCTCACTGGCTGGCACTAATCACTAGGGGTGGGCGATATCCAAATTTCGATATCGAATATATATCGATATACATATATCGACATATCGATATACAGGGTGTCCCCGTTATCACCGCGAATATTTTAAGTGGAGATAGAGGACCTTTTTCTAAGAAAAAAATTCAAGTAAATTTTTTTCCTAAAATCAAATGCTAAGCTGATATCAACACTTACTTGATTTTTTTACACTTCTGCATTTATAAGACTCTGTAGCCGAAAATATCAATATATATATTATAATAGCGAAAAAGGTGAAAAAACAAACGATAAAATGCAAAACAATGCAAATCCATCTGGACGCAATAAAATTAACATGTAACCACAAAATTACTTCAATAAGTGTTCAAAATGACCTCCATCATTTTCAATCACGTAATCGCACTCTCTTTAAAAGCATTTTTAAATACAAAACAATATTTGTAGGAAATTTAGTTTTTGCACTCTATTCTATATTTTCAGCTTTTCCGGAAAATCGGTTTGATTTTCAAAAAATTTCACTTGACCAAAGTTGTAGCCCATAAAATTTGCTATCCGGAATGGGCCGTCGGTTTTTTTGTACAACCTTTCGTTTTAAAGATACAGCGGTTGCAACTTGCAAAGTCTAAGAAACAATTAAATTTTGTAAATTTTTTTGTACAAACTGCTTTATAACTCTCAAACCATTGCCTGTAGACAAAAAATAAATGGAACTAATTTTGTAGAGAATTTTATGCTCTATTTGAAAGCTTTAAGGTATTTTACGATAAAATTGATATTTTCGGCTACAGAGTCTTATAAATGCAGAAGTGTAAAAAAATCAAGTAAGTGTTGATATCAGCTTAGCATTTGATTTTAGGGAAAAAATGTACTTGAATTTTTTTCTTAGAAAACGGTCCTCTATCACCACTTAAAATATTCGCGGTGATAACGGGGACACCCTGTATATCGACATATCGATACATCGATATATCGAAATTTCGATGTGAAAGCGGCGCGAAGCTAAAAAAAGTCGGTAAAAAAGTGAAAAAAGAGACTGGTGACCTATCGCCCACCCCTACTAATCACTCTGAGTAACAATTTTTAAAACTTATCCAACTTAGTAGAAGGTTTATAAAATGTTGTACTAGCTGAAACTTTTATCATAATTATACTATACTATTATGTTACTACATAATACCCTTGTTTTGATGGGTACAACGGTACAACTAAGTCACGTTACTTTTAACTTTTAATCAAAGAAACTGATGGTTGCAAATAATGCATATTATGATTACAGTTATTAAAACAATTCATGACTTAAAGATTCAGAATAAAGTTTTCCACTTAATGTACAAAAGCGTATAAATTTTAAATTTAAAACTGTCAACTGCTTCACTAAATATTAATAAGAAGAACAGTGCAAAAAATGACAAATTTAAATAAGGAGAATTGTTGTATAAATTACATCCTAAACAGTTATTGATTAAATGGAATGTTTAATAATCCTCAATCGAAGGCTTTCTTGCTTTACATTTAATAAGCATATTAAATGATTTTTTTAAATAAATGATATCACCTCTAAATAAGAACAAACGTTATATCTCGCTACTTAATGAATCTTTAAGAAATACAGTTCATAGGTCTATTGAAATGAAAAAAATATTAAGCTGAACTGAAACCATTTGATTTAATATTACGCACATAATTCGTTTATAAAAAAATTTGAAACTCATCAAAATACAAATAAAAATACGGTTTTCTAGCCAGTTGTTTTTTTTATCATATGAAATATTTATGCGTTGGATTAGAAAATATCTACCTTTGTAAAACATTTCAGTTTTATAATACAACGAAAAACAAAATAATTAAACTTGTAATGGTCAATTCTATTCGAGCGTATTTTTTCTGTTTCAATTTAAATTTAAATTAAGCAATTATGTAAATTACATTTACCAGTTTAAAATAACAAAATGTGCAAGACTAATGCTAATTCGGATGCGAAAATCTTTAAAAAATGCGTACTACTGAATAAAATATATTTCAAATAAATCAAAATCAGGATCAAGAGCAGTGTTTAAATAATCCCGTGAAAGGCAAAAGACTGTACTAATTAATAAACTGTACTCATAATTTACTTTAATACCTAACGAGACCGTCCTTTCCGAGGTTTGTGCAGAACTTTCGAGCAATTTTAAAATTACCAGTTTCACGTTGTGAGGATTTATTTATTGACTGTCTGTTCTAGATCCGCTGTGGGTTCCTTAACAGGAGCACATTGAGCAGGGTGTGGTTCTTCACCACGCTTAACGCTCCTAGGTAGGGAGAGGCTTAGTTGAAAAAAAAAAAAGCACCAACGGGAATTCTCATAAACATAAGAGAAACTTTAGCACAGTCGCTTTTGCAGGAGATCAAGTACATTGAACACAACTGACAAAACCAATATTGCATAAATATAGCATACAAACATGTTTAAGATGGCCAGAATAATGTTTTTCATAGGTTTATCTAATACGGTCAAGTACAGAGGAGCAGCGCCTAAAAAATAAAAAGCCGCATTTTAATTATCTTGGAAGGTTGTGCCATTTTGTATAAGTATGAAAGTATGGTAAAGATATAGCAGATAATTTGTGGGGCAATTACATTAGAGAATAAAGTCCCAAAAAAATGTTTTCACCACAGTTTGTTCATATTACTACATGGATGACGAAAACACAGGTCGCATGAAAAAAAAAGAGTAAAAAAGTACCAATTCTTCCACAAAGTAGGAATACAATAGAAAATAGAAATTACAAAGACGAAGTGCAGGTTTATAATAAAATAGTATTTCCGTGTTTGGCGGAATTCTGGGATTTCTGGAAACAAAAGTAAAATTTTCGGAAAAAAATAATTTTAGGGCATAAAAAATTATTACAGAGTATACCAACATTAATTAACGACTTTTTTATATTAACCAACCTTTCGAATTATGCCGTTGTGCAAAACTTTCTTTTAAGAATACACAGAGTGCCCCAAATTCGTGGGTTAACATGGGGATCACGCGTATCTTACGACTTAAGACTTAAGAGATGCGAAGTGGGTTTAAGTTGGGAAAAGTAAAATAAAATTGAATGCCGAATTCAAATATTAAAAAAAATAACTGCCTCGCATATCTTAATTTACAAATTCTATAGAAAAAAATTATTTTAGTTTTTTAATACATTTTTTAATTTTTAAAGGGAACGAAAAACTATTAAAACTTTTAGAAAACTTATAGTCTATACCAGGGGTGGCCAACCTGCGGCTCTCGATAAATGTATCCGAGTTTCCTTTTCATTTTTGTGCTATTATATTTAAAAAAATTATTATCGTTCCGTATGTGTTTCAAAATGTCTTTTAAATTACTGACAACAAATATGAAAGACTAAGTGCAACGTTGTAACAAATTTCATTTCCGTCCAAGTTAAAAATGATATGACTCATCGAAAACTGCGCGAACGAACATAAACAGTGGCGTAATCGTCCGTAATCGACCGACTCCAGACCGATTTTGACCGATCAGTATTAACTAACCAGCATCTCAAAGAATTACTGAGAAGTGCTGTCACCAATTATTCACCAAATTTTAAAGAATTATCAAGAGAAGTAAAATAAATGTGTTTAATTTTTAATATTTAAATTCAATACACATATTTTGTACTTTTATTTGTTTTCAATAAATATAATTTCTGTAAAAAAAAAAATTTTATACCTTTTTTGCATACCTGGTAAATACGTATTTAATTGCGGCTAGCGAAAAATTTCAAATTTTGAAAAATGGCTCGGACTATCAAGGAGCTTGGCCACCCCTGGTCTATACATTGAGCTAATTGCATTTAGTTTCAAACTTATCGTTTGTTTTGAACAATTATCGACTTTGTAATTTATTATAGGCGCTATATTCGATTTACAACGTAGAAAAAGTGAAATATCGAAACTATTTTTAAGAATTGTTTGTAATTACAATGATTAATTGTTACTCATGTCATTGCTAACTAAAAAACAGAAACGTGTTGGGCATTTCGTTTGTGCATTAAAAATATAGAATTAACCGTCGAAACTCATGAAATATAATTGATTTGGATTTTTATTTTTATCATAACACATTTTGCTTTAATGTTTATCTTACGCAAAAAAAAGTTTCACAGTGGCTTTACAAATTATATTGATTTCATGTAAATCATTATTTTGGGAAATTTATTTTGTTTTAAATTGTGCCAATATCGAATCATATTTTAAATACATAATTCAAAAATTCTTTTCTTGCGCAAAAATTAAATATGATGAATACAACTGTCAAAAATTAAAAAGGACATAAGTTCGCTAAAAAAAAACATTCTATCTAATTAATATGATTTCTTAATATTGACATCATCGACTGCACATTCATTTTTATTAATTCTATTCATAAGTACTTTTTTTACTTTTTTTTTTAGCTCTACAATATGATTAATCAATGCGAAAAATACTGTACGGGTTCTGTAATATTTAAAGGGTTCCGTTTTCAAATTAAAAATACTAATATAGGAGATGTAAATGCAATAGCCTTCCAGAGGTTCACAACCTTGCATTGACCCCCTATAATAAAAAATTCTTATCTATCGACCGCTTTAGTTTTTGCATAACATATCAAGAGAATTATTCGAAAAAATTAGTGTTTAAAATTATAACAAAATACATGTGTTGGATTTTGTTTATTACAAACATTGTATGAATGAGATTATTAAAAAATTCTTGGTACTCGTTAACTTTATACTGTATTTAAAATAATTCATGAATCAGTTTAAGAAATGTCTACATGATATTATTATTCTTATTATTTCAAAACTATCAGAAATTTTCCAAAACAGCACAATCAACATCTGACTTGTTCATCATCCCCCAATCGATCTCTCGACTTCCATCGACCCTTTTCAAAGTTTCATTGACCCCCAGTAGGTCTATATCGACCCCATTGGGAATCCCTGAATTAAACCGTAAAAGCTGACGACAAAGGCTACAAAAAGACGCCCATCACATAGTTATACGGTAATATTACAGGTGAGAGGTGACGCATTTTTTTTTCTGCTTCAAAAATCTTCAAAATGTGATTATTGCACACAACAGTTTGTAATAAAAATAGCTCAATCAAAAATAAATAATATGTAACGGTAAAATGCAGTATAAGTTAAAGTTTCACAAATAAATATTACATATGTGAACATTCAAAGACAAATAAACATTTTAATAACTAAAGCATTAGTCATCATAATAAATTATATAAACATGTGAATTCATCTTAACAAAGTGGCTTTTTACTTTGGGTGTTTTCATGTAACTTTTCGTTGTTTCAGCTGTTAGCGTTCTTTCTAAATTCTAATTTTAATTCAAAATGATGGTGCCATATATCTTAGTCACCCAACTCTGCTATGCATAGTATAATTAGTGAATCAAAACAAGAACGAATTATTCTCAGGACTATATTATCATAAAGAGACAAGTTAATGAAATAACACATACTTTATACATAATATACACTAAATATTACTTGATTTTAACGAGACTCTAGTGTGCACTTTAAATATTTTTTCATGTATTTTCTAGAAGTACTCAACTTATAATAATGTCAGTTGTACTTCCGTGTTAGCAAATCAAGAAGGCGAGATTGAAAATTTCAGTTTTCAAATGATTTCTTAATGTTTGTTTAATAAGTTGAATTAAAGATAGGTTGTGGCTATTTGCACCTACAGTAGGTACGAATAATTGGCTATTTGCACCTACAGTAGGTACGAATAATTGGCTATTTGCACCTACTGTAAATAAATACGAATAATTGGCTATTTGCACCTACTGTTTTACTGTATAGGCATATACCGCTTGTAACTGAGTTCTGGTACACCGTACATCCCCTTTTTTACTTTAGTTTTAAATTTTCATAAATAAACTTTTATACAGATGATAGGTGTAAATACTGGGTTATATGAACATATTTACACTATTATTTCAATTCCGGTTTCGTCAGAAATTACCCTGTATATTTTATATTTTTGGAAAGACGAGGCAACTTTGAATACAACTGCATTATTTTGATTAATTTTAATAACCTCAAATAATTTTTGGACAAATATTTATTTGCCGTTATCTGCATAAATTGAATTTTATTATGTCAACAAATGTGCGAAAAAGGTTTTTCGTACATTTTAATTAACATTTAGGTTACTTTAATCGGTTTTGACCAATAACATATATTTGTGTTGAAAGGCTGCCTGCCTCGAAAGACTTAAAATATTATAAAAACTTATTTAGATATTCTATTAATCGTAGTATACTGTGCATAATTGCAACAAATTATCACAATTTTTTTTTCATTAAATAACTATATTAGTTACAACTATAATTTGTTTTGTTGCACTTAGGCACAGTGTACTGCGATTAATAGGATATCTTAACAAGTTTTTATAATATTAAAGTCTGTGAAGCAGCAATCCAACACAAATATAAGTTATTGGTATTGTTAAATTCGTCAGGAAATACTCTATTTAAATAAATGCATGTACTACTGCATTTGCATTTGTCAAAAAACCGATTTGCAATCTTCAAAGCCGATTAAAGTAACCTAAATGGCAATTAAAATTTACAAAAACATTTGTCAAAAATTATTTAAGGTTATTTAAATTAACCAAAGTCCTACACGGTAGAGGGACTTATGACTAAATAAAAATAAAAAAGTAACCAAACCAGTGCAGTTGAATTCATAATTGCCTCCTCTTTCTAAAAATGTAAATATATACATATACAGTGCGTTCACAATGAAAGGAATAAATTCATTTAAAGAATAGCTATTAGTTTGAGAAAAAAACGCTTGGACCCGTCGATTAATATCCCGAACGGCCGCCTATTACACAATCTGCAGTCAGCAAAATTGAGAAAAAATTTAGAGAGTTTGGCCATGTTAGGGATGTGCCTAAAGGCCATCGCTCCACAGTATCTGGCGATATTAAATTGGACATCCTTTTAGAAGTAGAGAACAATCCTCATGCGACAGTTGGAGATATTTCAAGTACTTATAATTTAGCGACAGGGTCCATATCAAAAATATTACAAAAAGCTAAGTACCATCCCTACAAAGTCCATTTGGCGCATGAGTTACTAGAACATGACTTCGACCGAAGACTTCAATTCTGCGACCAAATAATTGTAATGAATAATGAAAATTTAAATTTTATTCAAAATATTATGTGTTCTGATGAGGCAAAGTTTTGTTTAAATGGAAAAGTTAACAAACAAAATTCCAGATACTGGGCGACAGAAAACCCGCATTGGATGCTAGAGGTGCACACGCAGTATCCTCAAAAAATTAATGTGTGGGTAGGAATTATTGGTAACCGCATTATAGGGCCTTATTTTTTTGAAGAAACGCTAAATGGAGAACGTTACTTAGAGTTTCTCCAGTTTGAACTTATTCCGGCATTAGCGATTTTATTTCCTAATCCACAAGATCCTGATCTTCCTAACAATGATTGTTTCAACACGATGGTGCACCTCCGCATTATGCAATCTCAGTTCGACAGTTTTTAGACATAACTTTCCCCAATAGATGGATCGGAAGGGGAGGACCTATTGAGTGGCCACCTAGGTCACCTGATATAACTCGACTAGATTTTTTTTTGTGGGGGTATTTAAAATCTAAAGTTTATTTAAATAGACCAAATAATCTAGAGGAATTAAAAAACAGAATACGACATGAAATTCAGTTAATTTCGCCAGAAGTGCTACAAAATGTTCAAGAAGGAGTATTTAATAGACTTCACAAATGTCAAGAAGTAGGAGGGCAGCGTTTTGAACATTTATTTTAACAATTAGTTTACGTTGATAATTTATCTTTCAATTAGTAAAAATAAAAACGATTAATTTTACATTAAAATATTATTTAATTCTAGTTTGTATTTTAGGCAATTAGTTAAGTAGGTAAATAATGATGTCAACTGTAAATGTTTAAAATAAATATGACTATACGGGATTTACTGAGAGCGTGTTTCGGCAAAGCGTAACAAACGCTCTGTACAATATTTTACAAATTTAACGAATGAAAAGAGTTAACTAAGGTATTATTTATCGAACTTCAAAAGCAATTAAGGCTTACTTATCAAAATTTTAAAATATCGCAAATTTTCAAAAGTGATGCACGGCCCAAAATTTTTACGGAAATATAAATTACACGAAAACGGTTAATTTAAGGACATCACGACCTTATACATTTTATAAAGAACACTTAGAAAAATCCAAAAATGTAAAAATATACAGGGTGTTGTATTTAAAATAACAAAGTTAATGTCACTTCCAGGTAAACCGGAAGTGATATCGGGTTGGCACATGCGTTAAAAAATGACAATTTAAAAACAAAAATCGACGGGTCCAAGCGTTTTTTTCTCAAACTAATAGCTATTCTTTAAATGAATTTATTCCTTTCATTGTGAACGCACTGTATAGTGTGTTCCATTTGAAATAACAAAGTTACGGCAATTTCCAGCGAAACCGAAAGTGAGATAATAGTGTACATATGTTCCGGTTATTTACACGTATCATATGTCTAAAAGTTTATTTATGTCAATTAAAACTAAAGAAAAAAGGAGGTGTACCAGGCCTTAGTTACATCTGCTTTATACCTATACAGTAGGTGCAAATAGCCAATTATTCGTACCTACTGTAGGTGTAAATAGCTAATTATTCGTACCTTCTGTAGGTGCAAATAGCCAATTATTCGTACCTACTGTAGGTGCAAATAGCTAATTATTCGTACCTTCTGTAGGTGCAAATAGCCAATTATTCGTACCTACTGTAGGTGCAAATAGCCAATTATTCGTACCTACTGTAGGTGCAAATAGCCACAACCTTAAAGATAACAAACGAAAGGTTGAGTTCACTTACCAATAAGGTGCACACACCAGGACACATGGGCAAATGCACTATATCTTCTTCTAGATTGAAGAAGGCCTTTATGGCGGGCATGCGCGACGGCAATGAAACCAACCAAAAAGGCGCGACAAAAATGCAAAATTTAAAAATAAAACATAACGCGCATTTCGCCCAACGAACGATGCCTAAAAATATTTATTAATATTAATTCCACACAACTTATTGATTAATACTGTTTATAAATTGACAACAGAACGAGACTTTACCAAGCACGACCGTATTCTCACAATGATATTATTAGGCAGTGATTCCACAACTTTTAATTTAATATTAATGAAATTTACTTTATATTTCGTCAAGCTCTTAATTAATGACGTAAATTTATTTTATTTTAATATTTCAGAATAAACGACTATATTTAGCTCAGACGATCATAAAACAGAATGTAAAATTACAAAAAAAATTAACATGCCTTTTTAATTCTCATATCAAGCACATCATATCAAATATTTACTCAAAACATCAAAAATCGGGCTGATAAAGCAAATATTTTATAGTAGAAAGTTGTAAGAAACAAGAAGAATGAAGCAATTTGCGAAAACGAGTTTAATGTAAACGCGGCAACAAATAATTAATTAAAAGATACTGCCTGCATCCAAGTATCTTCAAGATTTAAACTCATATTATTAGTTCCTTAAGGTTGAAACATTCCTTTACACGAGAATAAATTGAGTATCCAAATTTTCCAAGAGATGTTTTTAAGGTACAATTTAAAGTCACTTAATTAAGAATTGAAGGCATACCGGAAATACTTTTAGTAACATACATCTATTAAATGAATTATTGAATCTATTACTCTTACATCAAATGCAAGAATAATATATTGTCGATATATTTTGTTTAATATTATAATACTAGAAACTTTTCTTATAAATAATGAGTATTACATGCCTATTTAAAACATTAAAAAAAGTAGTTGTACATTACCTATGACTTAAAATAAAGTATGGTAACTGGCTTTAGCTATTTGCTATTCTAACCTACAACGATTGCAATCATTAAAGGATGGTCTAGGTACATTGTTAGTATTTAAAGCATGTTAAAAAGGAAAATACTGATTAATTATCTGCAACATGTAAGAAAGATAACAATGTCGCTACATCTTAAAAGCAGAAAAATTAACCAAACTATATATTATCCAAAACAGTGTACAACATGATATTATACTTACATTATTCACACCAGAGACTTTTATAAACTAAATGAAAAATTTGGAGATTTCGTACTTTTGCACTTTTTTAATATTTAAACAATATTTTGTTAAGGTAAAAAGCCTAACCCGTTATAATAAAGGATTAAGTTAATCATCGTAGTTATGCACGTGTGATTAAAGTCAAATTCTTACCCATTTTATTTAATTTAGTTGTTTTAAAAATCTATCTATCTATCAATTTATTCCTTAAGTACAATAGTTTTAAATTTTCATTTACATACATTAATCCGCGAACGTGCAACATAATCAAATATGACTCAGATGGCCTTAAAAAATCAATTTTCATGTGGCAATAATTTAGTTTTATAGCTCAAGGCGAGAGCAAAAATAATCCGTAAGAAGTTTATTTGAATGCAACAGTAATAAAGTTCGTAAATTGTACGTAATTTGATTGTGAAAAATCAAGCACGAAATCATATTTACAATGCATCGGGAAAAAATGTACCGAAACAAAAGAGGATTAAAATCAAAATATGGCAACATAAAAATAACGATCCGGTCGAATTCGTGTCGTGTATGTGCGATGAATATAAATGATTTCCTTGTCTTCGTCTTCAAAATCACTGTCTATTACAAAGCGAGAGAATACTCATGTTGCAAAATGTATAAAAGCAATGCATTTTCTGCATTACTACAGTGATGTAAAAATAAATATTTAATCACTTGCTTCTTGAAACCGTTGAAATTCTAAAAGATAAGACATTTTTTAAAGTTTTTTGTGCATGAAATACAAATTTGGAAAGAAAAATCTATTAAGCAACAAGCTTGAACATTACAAAAACTTACGTGCCAAGCGGAGCTGCAATAAAAAAAAAACTTACGAAATTTTAATGTAACAAAATTATACTAAACTAAATACATCCGCGGAAAATAATGAATTGAAGAAACTAATTTAGAGGTATAAAAAAAAGTGTGTAGAAATAATTAATTATATAGTAGACCACTGTTTACAAATTTCAAACAATTTTTGTACATTCATGAACAGCATTTATTTATATTAAGCGAGTAAATTACTTTTTCTACGACCACTAATGTAAATGACTCTTACCATACAAAGTAAGCAAAAAACCACAGTTTATTAAAGAAATGATCAAAGTAGACTCACGTCAAACACTTCCTGCATGCCTAGTAAGTGAGTTATAACGCACGGTAAGTAAAACAGTAAAACGCACACTTGTCTAGAAATGTCAAAGTAAGCTTACGTCAAAATTGACAAGAAAATGTAATTACATGTGTATATTAGCCAAAAAGCCGTTAAAATCGTATGTATTATGTGATCGTAGAAAAAGTAAGCTACATAACACAAGTTGTAAAGAAATTAAGCACTCGTGGAAATACGCACTCGCCGCTACGCGGCTCCGTGGGCAACTTTTCCACTTGTGCATAATGTACCTACGTCTTACAACTCTTGTTATGTAATATACTATTATTATCCATTATTATTAACTAAGTATTATAAAAAGAAAATTTTGCTTTTTCACTTTTAAAAATTAAAGACAGTATTAAGGGCAGGGCCGGTTTTACCATAAGGTGCCCTGGGCAATTGTCTAGGGGCGCCAGCATTACTTATTAAAAAAAACAAACGAAATGATGAACTTGATAAATCCTAAGAGATACGAGAAAAGTCGTTGAGGTCTAGCCTAAGGTGTATGCCTAATTTTAAACAAAAAGAGTTCGACTTAGAAAAATAATAATAAGCAGTTTATGTATAAAGAAAAGGATAAAACAGATTTAAAAAAATTTAGGTAGACTTCAATTTTTTAATTATTCATAACGCAGTTGCATGTGTCATATGTCTGTAATTTACAAGAAGTATGTTTTTTTTTTAAATACCTATAAATGACTTACATAAAAAAGTACTTCAGCAGAACTGCTTAAGAAATGATTTGTAAATTTCTTTAAAACATGATATTTCGATAGATATTGACGGAACATATTTACCTATGTAGTGAGTTACAAATAATAGCAAGGCGAATTCCAAAAATTACTTTTTTATTAAATGTCCTCTTATAATCCAAAAAATTTGAGTTTTTTAATTTTTGTATATCGAACGTAAAATTTTCTTTCCTACAAAAATATAAGAAGTAATCATATATATTTGTATGTACACTGCAAATGTATTAGTGTTAATTAATAAAAAAATATTTAAAATAATGATTTAATTTTTATAAACATAAAAATTGTAACACAGACGACCAACTGTAGGTACTATTTATTTAACATTTTTAAAGTCCTACTGGTATACCTACTCTCAAAAATATTTTATCTTTACTAGATAGGGTATAAGTATATTTCATGATATGGTAATATTAAGTATTAGGTGTAGATTATGCGACATTTTACTGAAATGTAGGCTATAGGTAGTCAATTTTCTCACTTAAATAAAAAGTAAATTTTTAGGTCTAGAGCCAATATTATTCCTTAAAATTAAATTTTACCGTACACAAATATGTCCTTAATCATAAACAAACAATGCATTTTTGTAGCACATCGGCATGGTTCGATTTATCATAACATTATTTATTAAAACGCACTCGAACTGCAGCCAGTTTAATGACTTATACTTAAGTACCACTCGAACTGCAGCCAGTAATTAAGCATGAGAGTTAAGCTGATTCACGAACTGCAGACATTCTTTAATTATATCTTTCCTGGAATTTTGTATTCAGGTAAGCGGTCAAAAATGGTTAGACTATTCCTAAATATTCACTACTTAAATTGAATTAAAATAAAAAATATAAATAAAATATTTTCTTTGTCAATAATATGTACATAGTAATTACTTAATAGGAGTATAAAATTTCTACAGTCGGAAAATATAACTACAACATTTAACAAAATCTGCTCGAGAAATCAAATTGTCTTTGTATTGTTCAACTTTTTTTCTAAATACATATGGCGATTTAGAATGTTTTTTCGTGGAGTTTGATTTATGCAATGAACACTGTTAATCTTACTATAAGAATCTGTCTGAATGTTTATTAAAGTATATATGCATAAAAACGTGAATATTGGGATGTGGTGACGGATAATATGAATTGAATTTACTATGAAAAGATTCACATGTGTTTGTAATTCTCATAGTACATAATTTTAGGATTAATTCTTGGAACATTAAATTAAGATCTTAGGATCTACCCATATAATCAAGTGTTAGAAAATATTTGTACGCAGTTCGAGTATAGGATTAAGGCATGGTCATTGGTAATGATGGGATTAGAATGGCTGCAGTTCGAGTGCACCGATTATAACTCATTTATCACTAATTACGCATTAAATTTAAGTATTTAAAATTATACATAATTTAAAACTTAATAAATTAAATATTTCATAGTAATAGTAAATTAAAAAAACAAAATCTTTGGGCTTTAGAAAGTGTTTTTTAAGTAAAATTAAATTTCAGAAAATTAAACATCCAAAACTATTTATAAAGGTAATAAATAGGAATGTCTTTATAATTTATTTGAATATTTTAAACACTAATTTAACAGTTGTTACACAATTATCGAATATGACTCTTTTATTTGTAGTGACGGCTTTGTAGAGTTGAAATTACTGTAAACATTTCATATATGCTTTTTCAGTGCCAAAGATAAAAACAGCTACCTACTCAAAATCAGTGACGAAAAAAAAGTCGTCATTTACGTATTAATGCACGTAGGTACACTATTAAAATCAAGAGTTAGTTTCACCAAATATACCTACAACACAGACTTTTATTTTATTAAATATAGTTTATTCTTAATCCATTAACACTTTGAATATGTAAGCATTATAAATTTAATAGAACACAGTAAACATTATACAAGATTTTGCAAAAGTTGGGAATAAAATAGTAAAAAATAATCTCAGAAACATGAGCTACGAACTAAAAAAATTTAATATAGCAGCCAATTACGACGTACGCGGTATATTTCTCGTAGCAGGGGTTTGATCTTCACTTTGTTTGGCACTATAATAGTTTCTTAGAGATGGAATTTATCTAAATCATCAGTTCAAAGAATTTTAAAACACAACAAATACCATCCTTATAAACCAAAATTCATGAACAAACTTCAAAAGGGCACTTTACTCCTGCGAATATTTCAAAAATCGCTCAAATCTAGTGTCCTACGACGTTTTATTAAACGTTTTGTCATCTTAAAATTAGTTTTAGACCATGCACCAACTTTTATCAAGAATAAAATTTTTTGAGAAATCTATGATAATTTTTTCCCCATTTGTTGCAGACTTTTTGAATGACGCTGTATAATATAACGTTTGAACGCACATATTTCTGTTGCTAGTTGGGATAAACATTGTAGTACTTTTTGCTCTAAAGCTTAAACATGGCTTCTTAAACTTTATCCACTCGCGACCACTTTTAGACCAGAAAAATTTAACGCGACCACGTGTATAGGGTATAAAAAATAGTAATACAAGTTGAAACAACAACTGATAATAAATTTAAAAAAAAAAAGTAATTGGTAAACACGCGAGTATATTTTTTTATATATTTAAGACAAAAATAAATTTGCAGACTAACGTAATGGATGTGCTGGTTAGTTTTGTATAAACAATTAAATATTGGCTAAATATATGATACTGCACGACGCAGGGCAACTTGAACCTTTTGCAGAAATGACATTTTTCATCTAAACTGAGTATATGGTTTATAATATAAAATATAAACCCAACTTAGTTTTTTAAAATAAAAATGTAAAGAAAAGAATTTAATCTTTGGAAAGTTTTTTTTTTAATATAAAAACATCTGTAGCTATAACAATTTCTAAAGAACCATATTCCACTCAACTTTTTTTTAAGTTAACTTGTAAAAAAAGGTTCAATTTTTTTTGGAACAAATTTGCGTTACAATTTTTTTTTTTCGAAAAGACATGTTTAAATGTAAAAATTAGTTTTTCAAAAATATCTGACAAGCAATATAATAATAAAAGCCACAAATCACTAAAAAAAAATCAAAATCAGGTTATGTTCAGTTAAAAACATAACTACCTTATCAGACTTGTTTAAGTCGTCATACACAAATTTTATAACTATTTATTTTCGGTGGACTGTATACATTGAATTTATATCTTAATTGAATATAACAACTGATTTTTCATCGTTTAGTCTACACCCGTTGCCGGCTTGCAACGGACACACGCTGCCCTGGGTACTCGTCACTCGCCCCACTCCTTCCCGGGCGCAGTGGCGTCTCGTCCATACTCCCCCCGTTGAAGTCTTGTGGATCTTCAACTGGAATGGGACAGACCCTGTTGATGGCTCGTGAGGTGGTGCCCGTGGCCGTTTTCAAATCCACCACTCGTATTAGACCGTCTCGTCCGTGATGTAGATTCGTGATTCTTCCTAGACGCCAACATTGGGATGGCAAGTTGTCGTCTCTCAAAAGGACCAGATCTCCTTCCTTTATACTATTTTTGTTGCCCTGCTTCCATTTACTTCGAGTTTGCAAGGTTGATATATATTCCTTGCTCCAACGAACCCAAAAGGATTGTGTTCTCTTCTGCAGCTCTTGGTAAAGATTGCGACGATTAGGAACAATTTGATTCATGTCTTGTTGGGGTAAAGCAGTCATTGGCTCTCCGATGATGAAATGTGCAGGCGTTAATGCAGATAAGTCTTGGGAATCATTAGATATTGGGTATAGCGGCCTTGAATTCAATATGGATTCTATTTGGCAAAGGATGGTATTTAAGGATTCAACTGTGAATGTTGTACCGTGCATAACCCTTTTTAAATGACTCTTAGCTGATTTAATGGCACTTTCATGCAATCCTCCAAAGTGAGGGGAATTTGGTGGAATAAATTTCCACGTAATTTTGTTTTCTAATAAGTAATCTTTCATAAAACCCTCCATTTGTGAGAGATTGCTGTGAACTTGCGTTAAATCCTTATTAGAACGTACGAAATTAGTAGCATTGCCACTTCTGGGAAGAATTATCGGATGTTTCTTGTTGTAATTTAGTTCGGAATTTACTAATCTACCTACGACTCTTAATACATTGTCGGTATCCAAAAATGGATTTAGACATAAAATTGAACCCGTTTTTTCTAATTCTTTGTTCCTTCTCAAGGTTTTCATTTCTATATGAAATGCATGATCTTGGGCCAGTCTGATTAATAGACCCTCTGCATCTTGAATTTCTTCAAGACTGAGAAAATTGTCAAAATTATTTAATTTAAATTTAGTTCTTCGCAAGAATCTCAAACACCAGGCGGTTACGTTACGCAGCCTCTTAAATGAGGAAAATCTATTAATCAAGTCCAAGTTGTGAGTACTGGTTAAAGTAATATTTGCACCCCTTTGTTCAGGAATTTCAACCAATTTTGGTTGCTCATTTTTTGATCTTTTTTCAAGTTTATAAAATCTACCTAAAGCCCCTGTGAAGCTATCGCCCAACGATAAAACTTCTGATTTTGTGGGATATTTTACAACGAATCTCCCTTCCGAGTTTCTTTGGGTTTCTGACTCAAAAAACTCTTCACACTTAGTTTGTTCCGGAGTGAGAATTGTTTCATGAGGAAATTCTTCAAATTTCCAAAAACGCTCTAACATATTCTGAATAACTGTATTGTTTCCTATACTTAAGAAGCAACCGTGAGTAGGCCTCATGGCGATACTACCCGTTAATAGCCAACCCAATTTACTCTCCCTCAGTATGATTGAACCTGACTCAATTTTATTGTCTGCAATGAGTTCAAAGAAAATCTGCGCACCTATCAAAAGATCAATATGACTTGAGGTATGAAAGTTATCATCCGCTAATTGAATAGTAGAAGGTATTTTAATTTTCCTTTTATCAATATTTACTAGAGGTATCTTCTCGGTTATTTTTCCTAAAACTAAAAACGAAAGTTTAGTTTCAAAATTATTTTTTATTAATGACCTTATACTTGAGGTAACAAATTTTGACACCTCTGAATTGGTACCATTTACTCCTGCTATGCTTATTACTCCAGCATTAGAAACGGCTAAGCCCAATTTAATCGCGAGTTTTTCTGTTATATAATTCGCCGTTGAACCGCTATCTAACAATGCCCTAGCTTTAACCCATTGTGCATTTGAATTCAAAATTAAAACATTAGCGGTTTGTAAAAGAACTTGACCTTCGTTAAGTACGTGGCCGCTTATTACTTCAATTTTTTCTTTATTTGTTAAGTCGGTCTCTTCGGAAACCTTGCTCCGATCTTCAGAGCCCTTATCGTCCGAATGCAATAAAACATTATGTCTAAGTTTGCATTTATAGCAAGCCTTCGCCTTACAATCCGAAAACTTATGATTTTTTCCAAAACATAATTGACATAGCCCTAACCTGGTAACTTCTGTTTGTCTTGAATGTAAGCTTAATCCTTTAAATCTATCGCATTTAAAAATAGAATGATTATTATTACAATAATAACAACTAAATTTACTATTTGATTGCGCAATAGTGGTAGTAACCTTATTCAATTTTTTACCACTTTCTGTATTTTTGTTACTAATTGTTTCTAATAACTGACATCTTTGCTTAAGAAAGTTCTCTAGTTCAGTTAATGTAGGAATGTTATTTCCTTTAGCTTCACCTTCCCATAATTTTCTAGTATTATAATCGAATTTTTGGGAAATTATATAAATTAATAGGCTACACCAACTATCGACCGGTTCACCTAAATTTTTAAGAGCCCTCGTGCTCTTCAAGTATTCGTCAAAAAGATGCCTTAAAGCTACCGCATTTTCCCTTGTTAAGGACGGTATTTCGATTATTGCCTTAATATGTGCAAAAATTGTTAATTTCTTATTTTCAAATCTTTCCGTAAGTAAATTCCACGCAATCGTGTAATTATTATTCGATGTTTGTAGAGATTCGATCGTTTCAGCAGCCTTGGCCCTTAATGAGCCTCGTAGATAGTAAAATTTTTGTACGTTACTCAAATTCACGTTATTATTTACCAAGGCTTCAAAGGTATCTTTAAAGCTTGTCCAATTTTCGTAACTACCGTCAAATTTTGGCAAATTCAATGTTGGTAATCGAACGCTGTCGTTCAAATTTAAATTTGCAACTGAAGCTGCATTTTCAGAACCTTGGCTTGGCACCGTCAGAGACGCTGGCGGTGGCGTCGGTACTATTGCTACTGAATCCAACAAACCTTCCGCGCGCGCTATTACCGCGTAATAATTGTTCTCGAACTCAACCCGTTCTTTTTCCTGAGCCTCAGCATCAGAATCATCCAAAGCTTCTATCTCGGTTTGAACCTCATCAAACCGCTCCAATAAACTACTGCCCTTAGCAATTCTACCCTTTAACTCCCTTAAATCATCATCGGGGGTTAACGTGTTTAAATAATTTGTAAATCTTGTTAACGTGGACTTAATAACAGCCCTCTTCCGTATCAGAGCATCTATATCAGACATTTTTCAAGATCTAATTGGTATATTAATTTACGACACCAACTATTGGAACCTTGAGAAAAAAACAATCAGTATTATTCCTTGAAATTTGCTATGAATTTCAATTTTGGAATATCACTATTCAAACCTTTAATATTATTACGTTAAAGTTAATTGCAAGATCTAATTGGTATATTGATCCACGATACCAACTATTGGAACCTTGACAAAAAATAAACAGTACTATTCCTTGAAATTTACTATAAATTTCAATTTTGGAATATTTCGTTATTCAAACTTTTAATATTATTACGTTAAATTTAATTGCAAGATCTAATTGGTATATTAATTCACGATACCAACTATTGGAACCTTGGCAAAAAACAAACAGTACTATTCCTTGAAATTTACTATAAATTTCAATTTTGGAATATTTCGTTAAATATAACTATTTATACTAAACGTATAAAAGACGTAAATTACAACAACAAACCTCCTTGAATTTTAATCATCTTTAAAAAATTCAATTTTGGAAATCTTATAATTTTAGCCTCACAATGACAATGCAAGTAATCTCGCAACGTATGTATGTAAACATAAACGCATGAATTTATTAATACAAATATAACATGCACAACAGTTATAAATTTGGAGGTTAGTGGGAAGGGTAGGACTTGCCTGTGTTGTCGGCTTCTTTGCGTTCGAACGCGTGTAGCTGCCTGTCCGTTGCGTCTTACCCCGCTGCTTCCTTCTTATAACGTTGTTTTTGTTCAATCCAAGGGATTTGTTTATTTTTGCGACAATTGCAACAAATCCTGCTCGTAGGACCAATGATTAATTCGTCATACACAAATTTTATAACTATTTATTTTCGGTGGACTGTATACATTGAATTTATATCTTAATTGAATATAACAACTGATTTTTCATCGTTTAGTCTACACCCGTTGCCGGCTTGCAACGGACACACGCTGCCCTGGGTACTCGTCACTCGCCCCACTCCTTCCCGGGCGCAGTGGCGTCTCGTCCAAGACTTTTTTACTGTTGACAAATTTTTGCGATCCCCACATTTAGGTGTGTGGGGTTCATCTGGGGTTTTAAGTTTAAGAGCCCTGCTCTAAAATATTGTTCGGTTTTATATTTTTGCACTCCATTTTACTAGTTCGGTTGAATGTAAATTTTTTCATCATTTTGCTCCTAAAACAAAAAAGTTACTTTTCGATCGATACTATTGTTTTGTTTAACATAAAAGAAAATAATTTAACGCATTCATTTGTTAAATAAATATTGAGCTTTAATCTTCTATTTGGAAATAATTAAAACATTAAAAACTATTTTGATAACGAACATTTTTTTTTGCCGATTATTTGAAAATTGGTCATTAACATGCATTTCTGCACTAAAAGTAGCTTCGACATAAAGGTAAAAAAAAAAATAGTTTAAAGCCCTCTTTAGAAAACCCTCTGTGAGCTCGTCACGACGCATATTTGAATAGGTATGTTGAAAAGGTTGTATAACTTTTAAAACGCGTACTAGGTACTTATAGAAAACGGCCTGACTTTAAAATCAACTTGTATATTTAATATTTTTTTCTCAGAGGATAAATCAAACATAGGTGTAAACAAATTCTGTTGCAATAATTCGTTAATGTGTTTAAAGTATACGTTAACATGCGCCCGAAGGAACATATTTTAAAAGCGTGAAGTGGATACTTAAATCGTGTTTTAATTTTGTTCGGAACAAAATTATGAATAAAATAAAGTAAGGCTTGCGACACATCTGAAACTAAATGTTAATCAATAGGTGGAAAAATTAACATAACGCCAGCGGTTGGACCTCCCATAATTTGGGTTATACGATCAAAATTATGATAGGTTTCTCAATGAAATATCAGCTTAATTCCCAATTTTCATATACACATAGTTTTGTAAGTGTTGAGTCTATAATTATGTGTTTTTTAATGACACCGTTAACAATTTTTAATGATCGAAGAAATATTTCTCATTATATAGTAATATTTCGCGTATGTTTTAACTTTTTTTTTAACGAAGGCATACGCAGAAAGAATGTATCTTCTACAAAGTAATAAATAATGTAATAAAATTATCATATTTCTCAAACAGTGTTTTACATGAACTTGTGCGTAGCCATGTGTGTTAGTAAATAATATTATCGAACTTGAAATTTAAAAATTCTTCTAAGAAATGAAACTTTAAAACATTTCGGCAAAATACGATGTATTTCTTTTCTGATTGCATAAGCAATATGCAAATAAAATTTATGTTTCGGTAATGACAGACTCAACCATTATTATTCAAAATTGCCTTTCGTAACATTTTATATATATTTATACTGCCTAAAAAATCATTCGAAAATCTCCAGAGTGGCATTTTATGCGAGATAAAGATGTGTGGTTTTTAAAGATTTTGCTATATATTTTAAAATTGACTTTTCGTCCGATGTGTGCAATAAATTTTAACACGTTAAGCGCCATTTGTATCCATATGGATACAAATAGTTTTTGCCAAATGGGCCACCTGTATCCATTTGGATACAACAGCCTACATTTAGATTCGGCTGCCTGTATTCTTAAACATACATGTATTACATATAACTATACCAGAAAAGGTTTAAGGATGGCCCGCTGGACCAGAAAACCTTGGTGGTCACGATTTTTTTACCAACATTGACATTAAAAAAAAATAAAAAAATTTATGATACAAATTTATTCACACAAAAAAAAAATTTAAAAACTGGTTAAAATGTTATTATTTTGTTGTGAATTTTTTTTATATTACTTAAGGGCAATTAAGAAACGTAAATTTAAAAAAAAAGGTGGCCAAAAAAACACCTTTTTTTTAACATGGTGGCTTAACGTGTTAAATGCATTTATCGTAGAAATATTTTTTAAACGAGTTGCTAGTTATAACCGGCTTCATAGAATTGTATCCATTTTATTACTTAAACAAAAAGGCTTCTTAAAGAGCCACAAAGTAATGTGAACATAGAAAAATCAGCAAAGCATAAATTTGTGTTGAATTTCGTTATTGATTAATAATTTAATGACTATAATTTCCTACTAGATTTGAAAAACTGTTTCTCTTTTTTAAAATTATTGTTTTTAAAATAATAACAGAATAATAAGAGTGATTTTTAAATTAAATTCTTATAATATAGATTCTTCCAACCAAGACAAATTAATATTTAACTCTGTTGTTGAAAATTTAAACAAAGGTAAATTAAGGTTACATATCGTGGCAAATAGTTTTAAGTTGTGTAGTTTTTAACTGCAAATAACTTTTATTTAAACTTTTTTTCAATGTTTACTAATGATAAAGCTATGGAATAATTTGTCTTGGCTAGGGCACTTTATATAATAATCAAACGTAAATTATAATGCAACTTATGTACTTACAATAAGCATGTTTAACAACTATTACCGGACTGAAGATTAAATGGAGCTCCGTTTTAGGAAAATCCATTTTCATAATTCTTGGTCCACATAAATTTTACGGATAAGTATATTCGCTTCCTTTATGTGTTATATCTTGAATTTAAAAAAACAACAAAGAACGAAATATTTTATAGAATATTGTTATCTGACATTAGCGCTGCCACAGGAGTGAAAACTATGGTTGTAACTACGTTGTATGACAACTCTATATATATTATTTTATTTAAACATGAAAATTTACACTGTTATAAACTTATACGATTCGAAAAATTAAAAACTTAAAATATGAGCATTTGCCATCTTCACCAAACTGTCGGGCAAAGATGCCCCACTAGTATAGGTATAGATGCCCCTACGAAAATATTATGTAATTACAAATAAATAAACAGAAACTAAATGTTTTTAACAATTAAGTACTTATTTCTTTTTTAATGTCAGTATTTTTCCACACAAATTACAAAGATTTTCATATTTAGAACAGCCTTCATGGGACCATTTGTTGCAATGCATGCACTGAACCCACTCATCATTCCATTTTGTGTTTGTGTACATTTCCCCACACCCAACACATGTAGGGCATCTTCCCCTATCGTCCGGTATAGATGCCCCAGCCAAATATCGAATTTAAATTTTGCGCCAGAATATGTACTTTGGCACGAACACTAACCTATTTATTGTATGCCTAAATGTATTGCACTACAAAAACAATGATAAAAGTACTTTATCATGATATGCGTATACAAGCAAACCATATTGATAAATTTTGTGAAGCTCTAAAAATGAATTTTTGCAAATAACTGGCCCGAATAAGGTTTTTTTAAAAAAAAATAGCACTGCACACAATCAGATACGCAATACAAACCAACCCTTAAAAAGCCAGCGCAACCTGTCCGTTAATAACGAAATTATTTTGATGGGGCGTCTTCGCCGGTGGGGCATCTATCCCGGACTTACCCTATATTTAAGTTGTGTTTAATTCATGTTCATTATAATGTACAATTTCAACGTGAAATTCAAAATAAGGCTTGTTTTTCGAACATATATCACTTGTATGTCGACGAGACGGAATTAATTAATAGAAAATAAGGACAAACACGATCGTTTAAACGCAGCGTTGCGAAGGAATGCTGTGAATCCCGAATTAAATTGGCGATTCGTAAGTTACGAGGGGTTACAAAGAATCCCCTCGAAATAGTTCTTTGTCGAATTTCAATTTAAAGCAAATTTAATTTTAAAGCTATCCCTCCTCTTCAAAAAGTGAACATCTTCAGTTCAGTTGAGAAATTAAACCAAATAAACTGATTGTTAAACACATTGTAATACTTTAAAGTTTGTCTGTACTATGTCATCGAAGCATATGCAGATAATGTGTATAAGACTACACCTATCTAGATAAATACAATTGATATTGAACATAAAAAGCGTATCTTGATTTTATGTCCGTATGCACTTGAGGCGGAGCAAGTGACAAGACCTCCAATATGTATGCAAATGGGAGGTCGTACTGTAACCACAAGACCACAAGACTCGTATTTGGTGTATTGTAAAGCTCATGATCTGTTTAAAAAAAAAACTAAAGTACTAAGAGCAACATTAATTCAATACTTAACAATTACATATAAGTTATTTGGCCTTTGAAATCATTTGCTGAGTAAGCAACAAATTAATACACCCAGTGATCATATAAATATTAATGGATGTTTGCATTGCAGTGTAATATTCTAGCGTCAATAAATACATTTATTAATGCAATTATAAATACTTAAAGTAAATTAAATTAAACCTGATACTGAAAACCGAGTGCTCATAGACTTGATGTATAGGTACATAAATACTATTTTACACTTATAATTTAAAATAAATTTGTGTGGCCATCAAAAGACTTTTGCCATATGTATCTTCGTATGTGTCATTTTGTGTCTGTGGGTATACAAAGTTTAAAGTGTTGCTCCAGGCGTTCTAATTAAACTGATTTTTGAAAATGACGTATGTTTACATGACGTATATGACGCTTGTCAAAATGACATTTCACGCAAGTGTTTATGCCATCCGAACAACCACAGCATTCTTAAAAAATATTTTTAATCTTAACTTTTTTTAAATTCAGGATAGTTAAAAAGGTAAAAACATTTATGGTTCAAACAGACGGCATTTTACCAACATAAGAAAAATAAACTCTATAATTTACTAATATTTGAAACAAATTTTTGAACCCGTTGTTGAAAAAAAATTTTGAATTTTTTAAATCATTTCGTAGATTTAAAATTTACCAAAAAAATTATCGAATGTACCATAAACTCCTACATCAACAGAATATTTTTATATATTATCATTTTTATGTAATTTTGGATTCACGTAACAACTTAAACACCCTTTATATTAGTAATTTTTCAAAAAACAAGCAAACGCATGCACTTTGTAATTTACTTTTAAATGCTCTATCGATAACTTATCTCAAAACATACAATTTTAACGTCTGGCATGCACACGGGCGTCATCACGAATATAGTCAAAACGGGTTCAAAAGACCTCAAAACGTGTATATCCGTCGAAATCTGGAATTCGAACATTTTCACGATCACAGTACTTTCTTCATACTACGTATTGCGAAAGTAAAAACACTTAAAAACAACAAATAAAGAGCCAGAAATGCTGGCATCTGTTTTAATTAGGTACATCACAAAGTGTTGTTATTAGCCATTTCAAAATAACAGGTAAGAGAAAAATTATTTTACATTATTAACACGTCATTCAATCTGCAAAAACATATTACTTGTTTCTAGATACATTTTGCAGTAAAATGTTTTCATAACGAAACTAGATTTTATATATATTGAACAACGACCACAAAAAAAAAGTCTTAACGTTATTGTTTCATAAACCAATTCAACACGATATAGAACCAAATTTAACGACTTAGTTTATTGATTTCACGGTATATTGGCGATTAAGTTCGTAAATAATAATATCCCCTTGATGATACAATAAAAATTACAAAATTTAATTAAAATTTCACACACTCCAAATTACAAATACAATATGCAATAATTACATATAACATTAATTACTTACACAAAACGAAATTACTTAATGATCACATGTATCTCTAATAAAAAAACAGTAACGCGTACATCAATTTGGAAGGTAATAAATTATTAAGGAATCTTATTAAAGATGATGACTAAGGTCCACGAAGTATTAATGGATATAACTAATAAAGTTATCTCCGGTATAATATTCATCGACTAATCAAAACGTGCACGTAGGTTTCATTTTAAGATAATAGGATAATGTTAGAATTAAAATTTAATGTTTTTAAGAGCAGCGGAGAATTAATCTAACAATAATTATAGAACACTATTCGATTAAAAACCTCTTACAGTCGTCATGACATGAATTTAAATTAACGACCAAGCAGGCTTAGGAGACTTCCATACTTAAGAAGCGTTTGTTAAGCGCCATAAAATTTTACAATCTTAAGACCAATTTAGATTTTAATTAAGCTACTTAAAATATATTGAAGTATTAAATTGTAAATTAGAAAAAACAATTCCTATTTCACTAAAATTTTATAAACGTTTTACAAATCAATGTACCTATCAAAGTTAGAAACTCACACATAAATAATTATGTTACACATCGTGCCAAAGTTGATCTGTATATTGCACTTATACAATTTCGATTTGCTACACTTTTTCATTGTAAGGGCAATTATAAATAAAAATGATCATTTAAACTTGAATTTTTAATCATGCGCCAGTACAATTACTCACAGTCGTAATCAGGAAATGGCAAAAACGTGTTCATGGAGAGCGCAAATCCGTTAAAATTTCGAACTTAATTTATCTCGAAATCAATACTATCTTACACTTCGTTGGGAATAAATAGTAAAGAGACTTAGGCAAAGTTCACAGTAACTGAACAAAAATGTAACTTTAAAAACATTCATGTAGCTGGTATTTATTTTGGATAATAAATTTATCAAAATAAAGGAGTAATTTTGGAGCTTAACTTCAAGTTAAATTATATTTGTTTTGTAACTACTAGTCCCCAATATTATAACAACTTGAATTTTGGGAATTTAGAACATACTATATAAGTGTTAGTTGAATACTGAACTATTTATTATACATGGTAGTTGAAATTCTTCGAATTATTGTATAATAGTACCTACTCTGTCGCGCGAAAATTTGATTTAAGTTTCAAGAACTAGTTTTTCGATTTTGACAAATTTTACAGTTGTCTAATTTTCTTTTTTTAAATGATTAAGCGAATTCGTATAAAGGTTTTTAAGAGTAGAATTTGATTAGTTACTCCTATTGTTTGAGGTAATTTTAATTTCTAAGATGCTGTGCAAACTTCTTCTTTTCTAATGGAACGAATAATGGGTCCAGAACATTTTCTTAGTTTGCCAATAACATAATCGTTTTTAATGTCTTCTGCTAAAAAAAACAACAAAGATATGGTCACTTCAGTAAATATAAATCATAGTCATAGTACGCCATAAGTTCAAAAACCTTCTTCTAAACAAAAAAAATACCATCGATTTGAAAATAATACTGCTAACTAGTTTTATCAATATTTTCAAACATATTAAATACAATATTTACAGTAAATCTTCACACTGTTGACCTTCTTTGTCTACGCATTGTGTTGCTACACTAATATAAGGTTTATTATACAGACAATTAACACATTACGAAAAGATACTAAAAAGTTTTCGGTCAGTTTACCTTAAGTAATATTTTGCAAACAATACATTTCATTGGTTTGTTGGGTGAAACATAAATCAAAGGTAACGTGTCCGTTTATTACTTATCCAATACATATTTTAATCATTTAGTTCTTGAATTTAATAATGTTTAATAGACAACAACAATTAAGAAATACAATAACACAAAACTAAATTTAAAAAATATTCTAGACAGAAAGCAAAATAAAATAAATACATCAAATGAAATACATTGATTGCTATTATATGCTTACCACAGTAGGTTAACTTTGATAATTATATTAGTTAACTGTCGTCTTTTGTCAACAACAAATACTTTTTAATTTTGCAATATCATGTTACTATAAAATGTTCACAAAAGAATGTCTTCTCTTAATTTTTTGTAATAGATATGTAAAACATCAGAGGGGGGCAAAACGGACAGATGCCCCGGGCCTCACAATTTTAGTGGGTCTCTTATAAATTTAGAGGCCTCACAATGTTCAACTCGGTCTGTAAAAAAAGCGGGATTCATCAGGGTGAACCGGGACGGATTTTAAAACAATTCAAGAAAGTGAGGACTTTTTTTACTCACGCTGCCCCGGGCCTCTCTGAAAGGTCCTGTGTAAAACTACATATTTTCTAACACCTGGAAAAATTGCCTTTTTCGATAAAGTCACGGCATGCAAGATTTTCGTTTAAAAAATTATAAGCTCGCTTCATATTACAAAAATTAAGATTTTTACTAACATTAATCAATTTTACCTAAAAATAGCCAATAGAAACATTGTTACATTTTGTTCAATAAATAACGGTTGTTTTAAAATCACAAACATTAAAATTTTCTACGTAGTCGAAAAACGGAAACTTGCAACAAACCTGATAACAAAAATGAATTTATCTAAAAAAAAATAACGCAAAGATCTTTATCAGATTATCGCTAACTATTAAAGTTTGAATTTGCTAAATCACTAGATATTATTAGTAGTTCAATGTAAAAATTGTTTGAATCAAGGTTAAATAACCTTAATGCGAACGTTAAGTAATAATGAAAATTAATCCGAAAATGCTATCAACTGAACTGAAACACGAACATATTTCGTCGTCACATAAAAAATAATGAAATAAATTGCTACAAATCTTTTCACATACGATATCTATCAGACGTTGTTAATGTAAAATGTTACTATACCGTGTACAATGTTAAAGAAATTACTTTAACAGTAAAGCACAATACAAAGGTTGGTTGCACTTGCAAATATCCAGAAATAACAATTTATTTTCGTATCTGCAAACCAATTTACGACTGACGACGAACATGTACTTGTCACTTTAAAATAAATATTACAAAAAAGTATTTCAAAGCAACCCACGACTAAAATAACAATTAGTAAACACAGTAACGTGAAAGGTATGTATTAAAAGTAAAGAATTAACAGTTTTATTGTGCTAGTATTTCGAAACACTGCATGCTTTAAAATAGACATTATGCCACATTTGTGCACTTTTAAGTTTCTCTAGCTAAAAATCCGATTTGCACCAAAAAAGTTAGAGTAAACTAAATTAATTAAATAAATAAATAAAATTCTAATTATTCACGTCATAAATAAAGCTATAAGAATGTGTTTCACATAATTATGTTTGCTTTTAAATATTATTTTAAGTACGGTTCAGGATACCTATGCTTAGATTTTTTGCAACCTGATAGGCGCTAATTGAAGCCGAATGAACTTGTGTAGTTGCAGATATGGGTTTTTAGTATAGTGTTCTTTGTCCGGTTTAATTTACTATTAACATTTTCGCTACCGTCTCCTCTAATAGGCAGAGAAAGCATATGAAATTATCTGGGAGTCGGTCTCGAAAGTGTTAGTTAATACACTATAGGTTTGTTCCAGCAAGGCTCTGTACCAGGGTTGCCACACGTCCTACCTTCGGTAGGACAGTCCTACAATTACCGATGTCCTACGTCCTACACGCAAGCGTAATTGTTCTACATTGTACATGGCGATAATTTTTACAGAAATACAGGAGGATCTTCACAACAAAATGACCCATGCGAGCTTTTTTTTTTTTTTTGCTCCTCACAACAAAATTACCCATTTTTTGCTTTACAAAAATGTCCTACATTGAGCATCTCAACATGTGGCAACCCTACTCTGTACCATCCGATGAATGATGAGGTGTAACGCGTATAGATATCGCGTTGCAACACTTTTATTAATAGTAAATCGGACGGTTAGTCGGCTGTTTCAGCAGTCATCGTATCAATTCATGAATTAGTTTGTGGACGGTAAAAACAGTACATAAACGAAAAACGAGGGCAAGAACTGTCGCTAGATTTTTACAACAAAGCGCTGTTTACAACTGACTGGGCATCTGGTAGCTATGCATCAGCCTCCCAATCCCATAGTACTGCTTTCTTAAAATGTTTACACTTGCGAAGCGCAAATTTCTATAGACACAAATGTCATTTACAGTTGGACAGGTCTATAAGCGTTCCGACAGCGACTAACATATATTTATAAGTCTTTAGTAGACGCACGTGCATAAACCAGTCCATGAATTAGTACAAAATAGCCTGTTGAAAAAAACCTTATGTAATACTAAAATTTACGTAAACGAAGTTACGGGAGCAGAAGCTAGTGATATAAACTTGCATCTTAAAATATTAAAAGAATACTTGGGTAGGTAATGCAAATTTAAAAAAAAACTTTTTTATCAGTTATATAGAAAAATTATTGTTTTATCTGCAGCAATAGATATGAAACATTATCAGAATTGAAGTAAGAATCCTCTTTGGTGTGCAACCCATTTTAGCCCAAAAATTGCAGACTGAAATAATGTTTACTAAACAAGCGCTAAAGCTTGCTGCAAAACTTTAATTTAAAATAAAAATTTGTTATTCACAATGTAAGGACCTCAACTTAAATCATTATTCTTTAGTAAAAGTTGTACAAAAACAACTTGATATGTACAATGCAGAAAACTATGTTTGGAATTAAATATTAGAATATAAGATTCGATGAGTCTATACAGCGAATGATGGTTATTTAATTACAACCTTAACCATGGCATTTTATTTAAATTGTAATGTAAGTACCAGTACTTAGTATTTTCAGCTGTTTAGATTACGATGGATCATTGTAAGTAAATATGTTTTTGAATAGCATTACTTATTTAAATATATGCACAACGGCATTGTAAAATCCAGGACCAAATCTCGTAAAAAGTCTCAGCCGTTTTTATTCAGTGTTACCAAAGACGCCTATTACTTATTTATGATGCTGCATTGTAAATGACAGCAATAAAATATATATAGACAAAATTAACATTAAATGCAAATGCAGTACAACGTTTGATAGAAGCAATCAAGAATAGGGCGTGACACTACAGCCTTATCCACTAAAGTGTATCTCTGTGGTGCCATGGTGCTTAAGAAACCAATAACTACCAAAAAGTAACTCCATTTAACGTTATAGATTTATCTAAATTACTAAAAAGTAAATAAACTTTAATGCATGTTGCTTTAATGGTTGTATAAAGGACTGCACTATCAAATGAAATTGCAACACAGCTGCAAAGTATGACCTTTACTTACTTTATTCGCATCTGGATGTTATTAGTATTTTACCTAAATAGAGTCGAACGGTTTAAAAAAAATCTTCGAATAACATACAAGTACATAATTATGCACTGTAAAAGAATACATTCACTAAATGGAAAAACAATTTACGCTTTCAGTTTCTTTGCAAGTGTCTCAAGAAACGGTAGCCTTGTGACGATTTTAAAATTTTCATTTATTATTATACTTCTATTATTATATTTCAACCAAAAGAGAAAAGAAAAGATAAAAAAGAATTAATTAAAGTACACATTCTACGTGTAACTTTATTTATTGCAGTCAAGTAAACTTTTAGTATTACTCAAAATGTTAAACCTTTAGATTACAATTTTTAAACAACGAGTTATTTTAAGCTTTAAAAATTAACCACAGCTGGTAACAGGTTTTGTATTTAAAGCAATAAAGGCTTAAATCTATGTTAGTTGCGATTTACGTCTATCGCTTTAGTTAACAACTTACGCTTTCCAAAATGTCTTACTACAGCACAAGTCGTAATTCATGCAGTGTGATAACTATTACTTCCTGCCTAAAATTCTATGGATAATCGGTGCATAATAGCAATTACCTTATCAACGCAATTAATGCTGAGATCAAAAGCTTCACTGTGGGAGCCCCGGTATGGCAGTCGACCCATGAGTTAATCGCTAGTATAGTTAATGTTTACTCATAGTTTATAGGCGCAGTGCATCACACAATTACCGCTAATGATAGCATTCGAAAGATTGAACTGTTTTTGTTTACCATATTGCAATAGATATGCCTTTATTAACGGAACCAACAATTTTTTTAAATGTTTTTATTTCACGACATGATGTTAATGTTTAGTTGAACTTTTACATGACGAGAGATACAGAGTAAATAGCTGGCCGGCTTTTATCATGAAATTGGCTGTTTCCATATTTAATTTGTTTTAAAATATTGAAACAATGATAAATGTATAATAACGAACTTTAAATGGCTATCCTGTGTGACTTAGTAGAATGCTGCTAAAATAAAGTTTAACACAATATTTTTATATTTGCGCGTGATATATTGTGAGTATATAAGTAGTCTATTTGTAGATTTAATTAATATACAGAGTGGTCCACATAGAAGGGTCACTATTGGGATCTCGTAACCGGTAAGAGCTACAAAGAAGTTTAAATAAGACAAATTGTTTCCCTTTCTGAGACCTATGCTTTGATGTTTTAAAAAAGTTTCATGGCACGCTAAATAATGAACAAAAATCAAAATGGGCATTGTTTTAAAATCATCAATAACTTGGTTATACTTGATGGTACAAATATATTTTTTAGGAAAAAATTGTAGATTTTTACGGACTGTTAAATTAAAACAATCATTTGTTTCAATATTGTTTAAATTCATGGCACTTTATAGCTTCATAGGGGCTTTATGATAAATTTTAATTGTTTTAAGCCTAAATATCAAAATAAATACATTAAACCTTTTATTAATACAAGGAGGAAAAATGCTTTTTTATAAGGTAATAGCCAAAGTGATTCCATTTAAAATAATGAAACTTTGTAATTAATCTAAGAATTTAAACAATATTGAAACAAATGAATATTTCCATTTTACAGTGCGTAAAAAAATCTAAAACTTTTTACTAAACAATATTTTTGTACCCACAAGTATAACCGAGTTATTGATGATTTTAAAACAATGCCCATTTTAATTTTTTTTTATTATTTAGCGTGCCATGGAATTTTTTCAAACCATTAAAGCATCACTGAATAGGTCTCGGAAAGGGGAAAAATGTGTCTAATTAAAACTTTCTTGTAACTCTTACCGTTTACTAGATCCAAATAGTAAATGAAGTGTGGTACACCCCTTTTTTTCTTTAGTTTTGACTTTAGATTAATGACATTTTAGACATATGATATGTGCAAAAAACCTGGTTTTTTGAGCACATGCACACAATCGTTTCACTTCCGATTTCACCGGAAATGGCCCCAACTTTGTTATTTTAAATGGAACACCCTGTATATTTTTACATTTTTGGAAAGAGAAAGTGATTTTGGATACAATTGGACTATTTTTGTTAATTTTTATAACCTCAAATAATTTTTGAACCAAAATGTAAGTTTTTATTAAGTTTTAATTTAAAGACTGTGTAATCATTTTCTACCACATACAAACAACCGAGCTTGGTGGCTGGTTGGTAAAACAACCTAACTTGTAATCGGGAGGTCCAGGGTTCGATTCCCAGGGCCGACTGTCATTGTAGAGGTTTCAGGTGGTTTCCTCTATGGTTAAGGCAAATGCTGTGGCAGTACTTCCACCTATCATTACCCATCCTTGACTATCCACATCCCTACCCATTATCCTTGTACCTCTAACGACTGAAGTGGGGGTCAACCCCCCTATAGCAGTCTCCGCGCGAGCGGAAAAAACACGTGACCTGACTTACAAACACGTAAACAAGCATTTGTTTGTTTCCACAGCGATCTTCCATAGCACCTTTGGTTTTGTTTCGAAAGATTTGTTTTGTTGCAGTTATGCACAGTGTACTGCGATTAACAGGATCATTACAATAATTTGAAGTTTTTGAAGCAGACTAAAAATGCAAGTTATTCAATCGATGAATTCGTTAGAAGATGCTCCATTTAAATAACCGCTTGTACCACCATAGTTCCATTTAAAAAAATTAACTTTTTGTCAAAAAAACGATTCCACAACCTTCAAAGCCGATTAAAGTAGCCTAAATATCAATTAAAATGTACAAAAACGTTTTTTGGAAAATTGTTGACATAATAAACTTCAATTTATGCAGGTCACTTAATAAAAAAATAAATTTTGGTTCAAACTTATTTGAGGTTATAAAAATTAACCAAAACAGCGCAGTATCCAATATCCTTTCTTATTCCAAAAATGTAAAAATATACAGGGTGATCCATTTAAAATAACAAAGTTAGGGTCATTTCTGGCGAAACCGGAAGTGAAACAATTGTGTGCATGTCCTCAAAAAACCAGGTTTTTTGCACATATCATATGTCTAAAATGTCATTAATCTAAAATCAAAACTATAGAAAAACAGAGGGTGTACCACACTTCATTTACACACGGTATGGTTAGTTTCTTTCGTTATTGAACATATTGTAGCAATAGGCTTTAACATACTCGTATACGATAAAATTCAATTTAATAATTTTTAATTAAGTAAATGATTTAAAAAATATGAAGAGCTATTGATTGATTGTTAGTAATAGTGCAATTTCGCTAAATAGCTAATTATTTTCTTGTAAGGCGATTTGCAGAATTTGAGAATATATGAGCTGTTTTATAAGGAAAATCTTTGAAACAAAATTAAATATTATCTAATTATCTGTTGCGATAGCATTTGAAACTTGAATAGTTCCGCCATTTTTTGACGTATTGACATCTACAGTGCCTTGTTCGACGCGTCATTTCTGTCTATTTTGTGCCATGAATCATCTAACACCGATACAACGAGCAGAAATCGTCAAATTGCATTTTGAAAATGGGTCCTCCATTGTCAAAACGCAACGTGCCTACAAACGTTTACATCCGCGTGAAACACGGCTTTCACACACCACAATTCGCAATTTGGTGCAAAAATTTATGGCCACCGGCAGTTGTGCGACCAAGTGGCAACCCAGAAGACCGAGACCAAGGCGCTCAAACGAAAATATCGCTGCCGTAGAAGCCGATGTTCGTGAAAACCCAAACACATCGCATCGACGCCGTGCATTGCAGTTGGGCTTGTCTGCAACGACATTGCGGCGCATTTTGAAGGGCGACTTGCATCTTTTCCCTTACAAAGTGCAAATTACACAACGTTTGTTGCCGCAAGACAAGCCGCGACGTGCTGCGTACGCTCATTTCGTCGAAAACATGCTCCATGGTGATGGTGACTTTTGGTTCAAAATCATCATGAGCGATGAAGCTCATTTCACATTGAATGGCGCGGTTAATAAGCAAAACTGCCGCTTTTGGGCCGACGAAAATCCTTGTGAGATATTCGAGGAGCCTCTCCATGATCAAAAAGTGACCGTTTGGTGCGGCGTATCGGCCAAAAAGATCATCGGTCCGTATTTTTTCGAGAACGAGGCTGGCAACGCCGTTACGATCAATGGCGCGCGCTACAGAGCGATGCTGCGTGACTTTGTGTTTCCGGAAATGACTGGAAATGACATGGCCCACTTCTGGTTCCAACAGGACGGGGCCACAGCACACACTAGCCGCGATTCAATGACGCTACTCCGCACGATGTTCGACCGACGAATCATATCGAAAAACGGCGATTTCGACTGGCCGCCGCGCTCACCCGATTTGACGCCGCCGGACTTCTTTTTGTGGGGGTATTTGAAGAGCAAAGTTTACATCGACAAGCCGCAGACCATAGCTCAGCTCAAAGCCAATATTCGCCTGGAAATATCGCTTATTACCACCGAGACGCTGGAAAATGTGATGCAAAATGCACGAAAAAGGGCATCTTTTTGCATCAAAAATGATGGTGGTCATTTGTTGGACATTACATTCAAAACATGATGTAAATAAAATAAAAAGGAACAAATAAAGTTTGTGTAAAAAAAATAATAAAAAAAGTTGTCCACATCAAAAGTTATTCAAGTTTCAAATGCTATCGCAACAAATGGCGCACCCTTTATTTACGAAAAAAGGTTTATTAACGAAAGAATATTATAAATATACGAAAAATATTAAACCATAAAACAGTGGGCTGCAAAATTCACACCTGGGAGGATCCGTCGAATAGAGAGCTTCGCTGTCAACAAAAAACCTTATGGAAAAGATCCAGAAAACTTGTATAGCCAGTTTGTTGCCATAAATGAAACATCGGATCATCATTATCGGTAACAGTATAAAATTGCTGTAATTCGTTGCAAAAATATAAAGACGGCTCCATCGACTGGTAAGACGGAGAAATGCAACTCAAGCATTTAAAAATATTTGTTTAAGGATACTAGAGGAATCATCATCCAAATAGTATAACATTGAAGATGCTGTTATATAAATTGTTACACCGTTCTCCAAATTCACCAGATTTAGTCCCTTAAAACTTTAATGTGTCTCTAAAATTTATCAAATTACACACAACAATTATTACATGATCTGCGAATCTTAACACGTTGCTTTTTAAAATTGATGTGAAAATTCCCTTCACCTGTCAAATTTGCGTTTTCAACCAATCACTAATCTTAAATCTTTTACAGACTACCAATAGGAGCAATATTACACGGTAATAATTTTACATTCCTCTGCCAGGAGTTGATCCTCCTGTCAAATTTGCGTTTTCGACCAATAAAAAACTCAGATTTCCTTTAAACGGCCAATAAACATAATCATACACTGATAATTTACTTTTCGCAATTAACAGATTTTCATGCGTTTATTGGTCGTTTCTAAGAAATCTGAGTTTTTTATTGGTGGAAAATATAAATTTGGAGAGGGAATAAGGTATTTTGGTCTTGATAATTTTTTGACAGATGTCGGCGACCAATAACGTTACTTTAATATAGATTAAACCACACCCCTGACACACCACTCTGACAGTACTTGTAAAATTTGACATAACAGATTATGTATGTACCTAAATACTATTTGGTTCATTAATTTTTATTAAAATATAATTCTTGAATTAAAAATTAGTTATAAAATTTAAAAAACCACAAAAGTTTCACTGAAAGGCGTAATTAAAACGAGTACCGTTTTATGATCATTATTAGCCCCGTGCACATTGCTAAGACTAAGAAAATTTAAGGAAAACCAGTAAAAAATCTTTGTATTTTTTTTTCTTAGAATTACTACAAATCGTTTAAATAAACTCTTTCTATTATTTCGGTACCTGTTCAAAACAATTTTTAGTAGATATGCTAAATTGTATCTACCATATTCAGTTTACCGTCAAAAAAAATCACTACTTCTTTACGTCTAATAACCGCGCTTTAAGAGAACGAAATTCTGCCGTAACGCTAGAACTTCATTTGTGATTCTCTTTAGGTGATGCTACATTTTTAAACTAACTTAACCAAGCTTAATTAATTCTAAATTGAAATTAACCTCGAATATATATACATTAATTGATACAATTTGTTTCCATTAGCCTAGTTCTCTTACAACTAATACTGTTCGTGTCAAGAAGGTATTTATTCGAGTTAATGTTTACTAAGACTACTAATTAAGGACCACACAGGTAGACCAACTAAACCATAATCATCCGGAGGAAGGTCCCTGCCACTTGTCACAGCACAGCATGATCTAGACGAATTCATCACTGATAGTTTGACAGATGCCTGTATCAATAACTTACTACTGAACCGCTGGTACCACATAAAACTTTTAAAATAAAAAATCTTAATATAAATATTTTTAATCACGATTGGAAATCTACACACATGAAAGTTCAAAAGTTTAAGTAGGTACCTACTTATTTCGCATTTTAGCGGATTTTAAATTAAAAGAAATATGTATTTAGATAAATTTGTAACCAAGTTGCATACAATCAACGAAGGAACACTTTCGACTGCACGACGGCTACAACACTTACCATTACTATACAGTGTGTACCAATTGTAACGTAACGGATCAATATCTCGTCTTGTGACAACTTTACAAAATAAAGTTTTATATAAAAATTGTTGTGGTCATTTACTACATAATCTTAAATTATTTTCAACCATATACAGTGTTTTGTTTTGCGCACCGATACGTCACTTTGTTTTTTTTTAATGGAACACCCAGTATATTTTATAATTTTTAGATGTAAAACTGAATTATCTTTCAAAAATATTTAGGTTTTATGTGTCTAAAATCAGTCGTTTTGAGTTATTTAAGTTTTTATAGAAATATTGTTAGAAACAGGACAGAACTGATAAAGAAAGATAAGGACGGCTGCCTATTAATTTTGCATGCAATGTTCATGTACTTATACCGAATAAAAACATTTAATTAAATTTTGATTTTAGGCAATTTTTAAATTGATTGTTAACATTTTATAAACTAGCTCGTGCGGCTACTAAATATCGAATCATACATTACATGTGCTGAGGTACAAAATATTTATGTTGCTTTTAAAAACAAGTTAACTATCTTATGCCAAACCATACTTACTAAAAATATTCTGAGTCCAATTTGTAAATTAAGAATAAAGTTCTAATGTTACTTTACTAAACATAATTTGAAATTAATTGTTAAAATGACTTTTAGCAACTTAACCTGAAATTGACTGTCAATATAAAATTTGGACGTAAACCGTGACCTTTATTGAATAAAAAGATTAAGGAATGAGCATTATAGCGATCTTAGGCTAACAAAAAGCTTCGCAATATGGCGGTTGCATGTTTCCGTTTCTCATTGGCGTATCAAACAATTTAAATATGTATTAAATAATGTAAATACTTGCTTTGTTTTCACTTGAGCCTATTATTTACTTATTTATTTCTTGTTTTGTGGTTGAGGGAATTTAAAAAACGACGGCATTTTTCAATATTTGGATTGTTTATTATGAGAGTTAAAAAATATGCTGTACGAAAATGCACGCCACTGGTATGCCATACCTTTTTGACAAACCACATCAAATTTTCAATACATGATTACAGTACAAAATATTAATGCCCACTTACCCATGAAACGTAATCCTTTTTATTTTTCGCCTTTGTAAGCTTTGTAGCTAACCATTGTAGGACACCTAAATTTAAATTTTTTAATTTAGCAATATGATATGTCAAATCGGGCAGCCATGAGAAGCCTTTTATGTCGTCATTTCCGTCGCATCTCAAACGCTGCAGTATACTATTAAATAAATGCTCCTTCCTTTATCTTTTTTTTTTTTTAAATTGAGTGTTTAAGGACGCTTCGACATCTATGGTCACTAGCGTCCGGTAGGAGGGGGCGGGGAACAAGGAAAGGGTGGGTAAGGTAAGAGTAGGTGGAAGTACTATCACAGCATTTGCCTATAGTAGGTAGAGGAAACCACCTGAAACCTCTACGATGACAGACGGCCGTGGGATTCGAACCCACGATCTCCCGATTTTTTATCTTTTTATTCAATGATGATTTTTAACGCATCATCCAGTGTTTAGAATTGGATCACGCAACATAGTAATTATTGCAATGGTAAAATTTTAAAAGTTGTATATCTCCCCTAATTATTTTAGAAAAAAAGTGCAAATAGGTTTTTTGACGAGAAAAAATTCTGTATCCACAAATATAATCAATATTAATTTTTTATTTTTCAATAACTTAAAACTGAGAAAATTGCAAAACGCCGTTGTGACAAATCTGTGGTGCCTAGAAATTATGCTGTGACAACTGCCCATTCCAATATCACATAAAGTCTTCGTAGATTTTTATTATTCCAATAAAAACATAAAATAAATGTTTTTCAATTTTCTCAATTTTAAATTATTGGAAATATAAAATTAATATTGATTACATTTGTAGACAAAGCATTTTTTCCTCTACAAAAAACCTAAATAAACTTTTTTTCTATAATAATTAGGGGATATATTATACAACTTTTTAAATTTTACCATTGAAATTACTATGTTGCTTGATCCAATTCTACACCCTGTATACAAATTAATATGCACACAATTATCTTAGCAACCAAACCAGTGCCGGATTTCTGTTTAGGCTGAGTAGGCTCTAGAACCCCGCGTCGTAGGGGGCCCCATAAGGCTCTGATATATTATATTAATATTGTCACAATCAGAGTTTTAAAGTAAATTTTGCAATGCTGTATGTACTTGCAAAGTTCGTTAGATTTGTTCATTTACCGTTATGTACCCAAAACTCAGGCGGAAGGACCCCCGCTACGGGGTAGTATTTAAGCAAAGATGTAATGTTTATCTGTCTACTCTACTTGCTGCCGGGCTGCGGCTACTCTATTTGCTGCGGCTACTCCCGCCGGCCGCTTTTGGGGGCAGTTGGCTCAACCGGCCACTGTCTGTGCATTTGTTATTATTATGTAAGTTATTATTTTGTATCGTTTGACTATTGTTTGATTTGTGTTATTGGTGAATGATTCTTGTATTGTGAGACCCATGTATTTGTATTGTAAAGCCAAGTGTTAAGTTAATTGTTAATAAATAGTTTATGCAAAGCGAGTGCCCATCTGAGTGTTATTTGAGTTAATCTGAGTGTTTTTATGAAGTATATGTAGAGTTTACGCCCCCGTAACTCGCGAATAGTAAACAAACGTCAGCATTCTAATTATAATAGTCCGGCAATTCACACGACCGCGACAATATTTTCAATATAACGACATCTTCTATATATAATGAGGGCGAGAATATTTTTTTTAGCTCATCAGTTTTTTAGTAACGTTTTTTTTTGCTCAACACCTTGCATCAGGGGCCCATTCTACCTTTCGGACTAGGGCTCACGACAACCTTAATCCGGCATTGAACCAAACATTTCCCTAGCAACCAATTTACAACGCAGCCCAGATATAGTCAGAAAGATAATTAAAAACGCGTATCACAAATAAGACTTTTGACAGAAATGCAGCTGGTGTTTTCAAACTAAGTGAAAACTGTGTAACCAAGTTTGATAATTAATTTTATTAAGTTTTAAATTATTTTAACTATACGCAATAATTAAAATTAATTTTAATTATTAAAAGCATAGTCGATTTTTACATGTATTTTTTACTTAAAAGCTTCAACTCTGTACTGATTTATGAACATATGTCAGCAAGTTGAACAATAAAAATATATGTATTTTAACTTTAACAGGGTGTTGGTAACCTCACTAATGTAAATGTACTTTACTGTGGCTAAGTTAGTTTAGCTAGGTAAACTATCAATAGCAGACATCTACCTTTAGTTAAGATGCACACTAAGAATTCACAATGAACTTAACTGGGTTATACGCTCAACGTCGTACAAAGCACGTCTGTTAGATATGAGTCCGTTGTTAAAACTTTTAATAATTCTCCAGATAATTAAGACTTCTCTAGATTTTCAACGAACAGTTTTCCTTTTTTCGCAGATGACACGCTCATTAGACGGTGTTGCTTTGTAAAGATAATGGAGAGCGAATAAAAGTTTTGAGTTTTCTTAAATATCCTCTGACTATTTTAATTTCACACTATTCAATGTTTATGTTTTCTATGAATATTAAATTTAAGTGTGCATGACGCAAAAATTTAACTTTAATTAATATTTGTGTTTTACAAAATATGCCGTCGATTAGTGATATATTAAGCCGGCGTGTTGCTTACATTACATTTTATTTACAAAAATAAGGTAAAACCTTGGCGAAACTATTTGATATATTGATCGCAACGATAAATTGTGTTGACGGAGAGTATTTCAGTATTAAAAATTTTATTAAAAAAACCGTACTGCTTTACATTCGAGAGAAATAATGCATATTTAAACAGATGCTTCGCGACGCTGCCACCATAATCTACAGCGCACGGTAAATAAATATCATTTGGCAGTGGTTGCACTGACATCAAGCGAAAACAAAAATTATAATTTTAACAATTGTTTAAATAATCATGAATCAATACAACGACTAATTTCTGCATTTAAAATTATATGTAAATTTATTCATAAATTTAAATTTCGTACATTGATACATACATTTTAATTGCACTTTATTTCTGGAAATAACCCACGTGGCTTATGAATCGAACTGAAATCAATTATATTACAGTTAAACTTTTTTGCTCTAATATTTGCCTCATCTTATGACTCAAAAAATAAGATAAAAAATCTTTTATCTCTATCCACTTGCGGTTGCTTTCAAACAAGTGCAGGCAAATTTCATTACAATAGAAAAACGCCTTCTTAAATGTATAAAATGATCGAAATACAAGTAACGGGTGTCCCAAAATGTATTGCCCTATTTCTTTTTATGATAACTTTTTCATTTCCAATTTCATTTCTTTTTATATTATTGTGAAAGCAATTCGTCAATTGTTTCCGAACCACGTAATATCAAAATATGGAGATTTAATTTGGCGCGTTCACCGGATTTGACAGCCCCTGATTTTTTTCTCTGGGGGGTGATTTTTACTCCAAAGTGTACACCAACCAGCCAGAAATTGCAAAACCTTATGCAAAACGTTTGAGACGAAATGGCACACAAGAAACGCTGGATAGAGTGATGGAAAATGTCGTGGAAAAGGCTCGAATTTGTCAACAGTCTAACGGCGGACACTTGTTTGATGCTATTTTCAAAACTTAATAATCAAAAACTTATTAAATTACACTATCGTCGGTCGTTAAGAAATTGCGTTTTTTCTTATTAGTTTAAAAGTATACTTACTACAAACAAAAAGGGTGATAAATTTTGGGACACCAAATACAAGCACGACTATTGGATTCCTCGAAAAGTAAAACACGTAATAAACTAAGTCGAACAAAAAAAAACTAAATAACGCGCGAATATAAATAAAGCTAGTTGAAAATCACCCATCTTTTCTTTGAATAATCTTGTCGAAATGCAATACCAGTTTCAAGAGTCGTCTTTTCATCAGGTACAGTCTTATCAATTAACCATTATTCAAATAAATAAGACTGATGCTAATAAAGAGACGACAGTCTTAAATGTGGTCTAGCATTTCGACAGAAGATTCCTAGAAAAAAAGAAGATTTCATATAAGTTTATTTATATTTATAAACGAATCACCTAAATACGATGACCAATAAAATAATACGTTTTCAATTATACAAATTAAAATTTATAGGACGCTGAGTGAAATAAATACCGTAATTTTGGTCGAACCGGAACCGAAAACCAGAAACCGGGATTTTCAACAGAACCGAAACCGTAACCGGAACAAACTTTATTACGTTTATTTTTAATTCGAACGAGAAAAAAAAGATTAATTTCGATTTAAAAAAAGGTTTAATTTTTTCGCTTTATAATTCAATATTTTCGACCAAAAAAAAGAATGTTATTTGCAGAGCGCAATGAGGCCAAATGCTACTACCCCCACCAACAGTGTTGCAGACGGACAATTGGCTGAGTTGCTAAGAGCTAGTTATTATCGGAAATATAAATATTCCATTAGCGAGTGCTATTGCCTATCTTAATAATTGAAAAGCAAAATCTGGTGTAACGTCCCCATATAAAAGACGACCCTTTATTGAAATGTATGGAGGCGCGCACTTTCTTCTGTTTAATCGCATTTCGACTAAGCATCTATTAACCATTCGCAATTTTCAATTAATTCCAGTTTCCTACCAATTATAATGAGGTTAAGGCCATTAAATTTACTATGTGTTAACCCAAATTTAACAATTTCCATGTTCTTTATTGAATCGAATTTTCTAAATCTCTTTAGCTTGTTAACAACTTGCTTTTATGTTCTGCAATTAAACAGTTATAACCGTTTTTTCTTTATTTAAGATATTATTTTGACAATAAAAATCTATGCCTCCTCGTTGTTTTTTTATAATTGAAAATTGTTTTGTTATTAATTATTTTTGCAATTTTAGGCCAATGAATTATATTTTATAGATACGATTTGATTTTGAATCATTTATTTTTGTATTTTAATTTTTATATTATCGAATTGAGCTTTATTTTTGTTGTTGTCAATAAACATAAACAACATTTAAATTAGGTCTAGTTTTGTTTTTGTAGGTATTTTCAATTCTAAAATTAAAAACAAGAACAAGAAGGAAAATTGATACAAAATTAATCGCAAAATTTATACCGGCCTGGAATTAATGTTTAACTTCATTTTAACTTGTTATCAAGGTGTACGACAGGCCCGTGCAACCTTTTAAGCCAAAGGGCCAATTACAAATTTTATGAAATCATAACGGGCCGCACCACTTTCTACTGGATATGGAGATTCTTATAGGTAAGTGTGAAGGGTCCGTTTAAATTATGATTTTTTTTTTCGCGCATAAATTTTACATATGAGCAACGCGGTAACATACAAAGGATTCCCTAAAAAATTCGATTTTATGTTTCTTAGTAAGAAGCGTAGTTCATTCGAAGCGTTTTCCTCATTGTAATTTCTAAATCAATTTTTAATTTAAAAAAATAGAGATTTTCAGCTGTTGTAGTTGCTTTTATCCTTACCAAATCTAATAAGTCTTCAGTAACATTTTACTTTATATGTACTCCACAAAAAAATTACAAGTTTAGCAGTATTAGATATATCCGTTGATTCATCAAGATAACGAGAATAACATAGAAAGTTAATAGGAGTATATTAAAGAGTTAATATTACGTTTTCTGCCATTGCATCAATTTACCTTTCCAAAGTAAATCTAAATAAAATAATATTGAAAAAATCTTTTTTTCAGAGCAAATAAAGTTCACAGCCTGGCTCTATCAAAGGGAAGAGGCAAAAGGGGCAAATGCCCCGGGCATAACAATTTTAGGGGGCTCTTACAAATTTAGGGGCTTCACAATGTTTAACCCGATCTGTAAAAAGCCGTACGAATTACAAAAAAGGGGGATTCATCAGTGTGAACCAGGACGGATTTTAAAACAATTCGAGAAAGCGAGGACTTTTTTTACACGCTGCCCTGGGCCTCGTGTTTTCCCTGAAAGGCCCTGTTTACAGCCAATTTAATACATTCTTTTATTAAACTACAATCAGAGAATGGTTTCAGATTATTAGCTGAAATATTAAAAATTTCATAACTTACCATTACTGGATAAGTTTTGTTGACCCGATAAGTTCTCTTTTATTTCCATTATTTTTTCTCTTCTTAAATTACCTGTTGATTTATCTTTTTTTTTTAGCACTTTTTGACATCAAATTACACTTAAATGTTACCCTCTTTAAAAACAGCAATGCTTGTAATATAAGTGAAAGTACTGGGCCGTGGGCCGCATAAAAATGTCAGAAGGGCCGCAGGTTGCATAGGCCTGGTGTAGGGCGAACGCGGGAGACCAAGGCGGGTTAATTGAAATTATTCGGAGAACCTTTTTTTTCAGTCGCCAACATATTAAACGCATTAAAAGTTATTGAACGGATTGTTAGTCACCAGGGCCGAAATTTAAACTAAACCGGAACCGAACCGAAATTTTTAGCAGAACTGAGACCGAAACATAAAACATTTACTCCGCAAATCGTAACGAAAAAAAATTCGTGTCGACTCGCTAGATTTATTATTCCACAGTTTAGTTCTTGTCGTTCAAAAGATTAAATGGCTGATCTTAAAACCAATATGTAGTGGGCTATACAGGGTGCCCATTTTTCTAACCTGTTGTATGGGTAACTCCGTTAATATTAGAGATACAGAAACGTTTAACTTAGCAAATTTGTGCAGAATTTAAAGGGAAATCTGATGCCATTTTCAAATTTGACCTACGTCATAAACTTTTTGAAATATTTTGAAAAAACTGAAAAAGGTCGATTTTTTCAAACTTAAATAATTCCGTAACCATACGACTTAGAACAAAAATACAAATTGGCTTTTATAAATATTTTTACGTAGATTTTAAATATGTTAACGAAATTTCCATAAGCACTCTCGATTTCCAAGTTATAGCACAAAACTTGCATTTTTTTAAATGGAAGTCATAGTTGGCTGTGGTCTTATTAAAAAGGTTATTTTTGTCTCGTTTCAATGATGTAAGGTTTGTTATGCTTTACTCTTGTAGTTTTTCTTTACATAAGCAAAAATCATTTTACATGTTCACTGCCTACTAATGGATGGGAGGTATCCCGTGTTGATGTTCTTTTTTTTCGATGTGACATTTAAGAGTTGTCTCTTATCGTTAGTGTAGCAGTTATTAGCCAGTTACAAATTTTAAAAACAAAACCTCAGAGTTTGTCAAATAAAATATATTGTTTGTTATGTATAAATCTCTCTCTCTCGTGTTGATCAAAATGTTTGATTGGATTTATTGTAAATTTCAAAAACAATGTTTTCTAATGAAGAAAAAACGACATGCTTTTCTGTTACTACGCTTGTAATAGAAATTTTTGCAAAATGAACTGGACATCATATTAGATGAAGTTCCGTTGAATTTAGTGCAAAATTTTAATTATTTTCAACATGACGGTGCTCCTGCGCACTATTCAAGAACTGTGGCTGATTATCTGTCTAATCGTTTTCCTAGATGTATTGGCAATAATGACCCTGTGAGATGGCCGGCAAGATGACCGGATTTAACACCACTTGATTTTTTTTTGGGGTACGCATAAAGATAAGGTGTACCAAAATGCCTGATAATATTTCTTCATTAGAAAACATTGTTTTTGATCAACACGAGATAGAGATTTATACGTATAACAAACAATACATTTTATTTGACAAACTCTGGGGTTTTGTTTTTAAAATTTGTAACTGGCTGATAACTGCTACACTAACAATAAGAGACAACTCTTAAATGTCACATCGAAAAAAAAAGGGCATCAACACGGGATGACTCCCATCCATTAGTAGGCAGTGAACATGTAAAATGATTTTTGCTTATTTAAAGAAAAACTACAAGAGTAAAGCATAACAAACCTTATATCATTGAAACGAGAAAAAAATAACCTTTTTTAATAAGACCACAGCCAACTATGACTTCCATTTAAAAAAATGCAAGTTTGTGCTATAACTCGGAAATCGAGAGTGCTATGAAAATTTCGTTAACATATTTAAAATCTACGTAATAATATCTATAAAAGCCAATTTGTATTTTTCTTCTAACTCATATGGTTACAGAATTATTTAAGATTGAAAAAATCGACCTTTTTCAGTTTTTTCAAAATATTTCAAAAAGTTTATGACGTAGGTCAAATTTGAAAAATGGCATCAGATTTCCCTTTAAATTCTGCACAAATTTGCTAATTTAAACGTTTCTGTATCTCTAATATTAACGGAGTTACCAATACAACAGGTTAGAAAAATGGGCACCCTGTATAGTTGAAAAGTGTAATGGGGTTATGGCCGAATACTATCTACCTTACTTACTTTATTACTTAAAGGCTTTATCCTTTACGACAAATCGCGGATTATGGTATCGGATAAAATCATTAGATAAAGACGAGCAATGTTAAGTCCTAACGCGTTTCTTAATTATAACAATATCTAGATTCTAAGGGAATCCAATTCCAATTTGTTACCACATTCTACTCCCAACTTTATACATATTCTAGATACAACTATAATGTACAAAGATGTTCGCAATTAATGTTTCCATTCTAATCATTTACAGGAATAAGTCACCCACCTTAATCACATTTCAAAGTTGACAGGTGCAACTAAAAGGAAAATTAAGATTAGATAATTAATTATGTATATTCAACGAATACGTGATTTTCACGATTTCCATCATTTTAAGAACTTACGCGCATATCATTAATAACGTCTATTTTTTTCCTTATTCGGTGCTCTTTTTTATTTTAAACACATCGTTAATTATTATACCCGCGACCATTCATATCAGCAATACATTTACTACAAAAAATTAGGAGTGGCTAAAGCACAACCTTTGTGAACAAATAGAAGAGGATAGAGATCAAGAGTGTATCCGGAGGGAGATTAATTACAACATGACAAAACCCCGCTAACTTGATAAACTCTGTGGCAAACGAATTAATTATTCCATTTGTTTCAAGTAACCTCAGCGCCGCTACGTGAGCAAATAAAATGTATAATATAGCAGGTGATGCCAAATATTATTAATACATTTGAAACATTTCGAACGTTCATTCTTTTTGAAATAATAAAATCGTTTTTCAATCAAACTTTAAGCAAACATATTTGAATGACATTGCGTCGAAATCGTTTAATATTCATGGAGACATATTGAACTAAAAACAAAAACAGTTCAAGTTAAGCAAAAAATTTAACAACATTGCTGCAGACAACTTTTAATTAAACGAAATATACAATAAATAACACTTTTTACTAAAAATAACCGCTTAAGAGATCTTCTTAAATACTAAACTAAATTAATGATTTCTGGTGTACCTTTCTAAGCATTAGCAAAACATCAACAATGCTATTCACTTCTTGTTTGTGCTAAAATTATTCGGGATGAATGGAGGGCTATTTTATGACGCATAATCTAATAACTACCCTCTAAGAAACACATGCTAGTATAATTAATTTTACAACCAGAGCACGCATGACCTATTTGCACTCTATTAATTTTAATTTGTTAAAGAAAGGTTGACAAAATATTTATTCATGGATGTGATTCATATTTTTATACCATTTCCCAACTATATAACTATTATAAATACTGTTAACGTTTACTTACAGTTAAACTACTTATGTTTAACAAAACTAATACACAAAAATGCATACAGCATCGCTAAAATTAATAATTGGAACACTCTGCGGCACCAACAATTTTTTTAAATTTATAATATAATCAATAAAAATAATATTGCCCTTTCTTATTCTTGTTTAACTCCTGCCAACGCTTACGCATTGATAATTAGTTTTGGACAAGTTATTTTTAATTCTTCATCAAGGACGCGATCATAGGGGTTTTGATTGTACAAAGCAAATTTGTAAATTTCTGCTTGCAAATTGCCCATAAATGATCAATCCGATTAAGTTAGGGTGAAGTTTTAAGTCCTAGTTAGAACCGTTATATTATTGTCAGTCAGGAATATCTTACATTTTTCAGACGTGTGACGTATAGTCTACTGATCATATTTTTAACTGGAATCAAGACCATAGAATGTCATACAGAATTAAAAACATTTTTACAGGGATCCCCGGAGTCGGCAGAAAAATAAAGGACTCCCGACTTTCGACGTTCAAATCGGTATTTTTTTAAACCGACTCCGACTTACGACTCCTTACAAGACATTCGCACTGAAGAATAATTAAGGAAAACCGGTTAAAACTGCTACTGATTTTTTTTTCCATTTCGGTTAATTTCGTTATTTTGTTTTCGTTTCGTTGTTTTTATCCTTAATAAACACTGAATCAAAGAGTCAGGAATCTACATTTTTCCGGCTCCGACTTCGACTCCCCATCCCTGGTTTTAAAAGGTAAATAATTAATTGAACTGACCTGACCTGTACTGACTTTTCGACTAATTTTAGGATAAATAGATTCACTACAAAAAAACGGCTTGCAAAACATTTCAATTATTATTGACGATAGACATAAAATTAGTGAATTAAAATTATACTCAAAGATATTTTATAAAAAATCGATTATTTGAAATGGAAGTTTAATTTTTGTTGTTCTTTTATGGTCTACTACAATAATCGTTTTGGAAAAATTTAAAAATTCAAAAATTATTTATAATAATACCTAAATACTTAAAATTTTTATACATGGTGTTGACTGAGACTATCGCAGATAAGACTTTACCATGTGAAATCAAATAGTTGCAAATATTGGCTCCCCTGATTATTTAACGATAACAGTGTAAATATAAAAGTTGTTCAGAATCAAAAACTAGGTAGATTCTCCACATACATTTTTAAATTGGTGAGCATTTCTCTTCCTTTGGAGAAACGTGAAAAATATTGCGGTAGTCTGGTATTCTACAGTCTTTTTTTATACCTATGGATTTTATGCAACAACAATATGCATCTTCAACTGAGGGTTTCCATAGCAAAATCATCCTCCGGGTCCGAATTTTAGATGCTCGAAGTAGTGCAGTGTTGCTAAAGCTAAAATACAGAAAAATTTAGTTTTATGAAATTTGAAAAATACGCGTTTTTTAATTTTTTTTTAAATGTGTAACACTTATCTAATAAACTCCTTATTTATTATCGTATGTCGGCGATGTTTTTATTAAAGTATTCTCTTCGGTTGGCCGTATTATTCTTCACGAAATTTAATGAATCAGTCAAATAAGTTTAAAGTGCGACCTTGCAAAGTTTGAACAGCGCGTGCAGCTTAAAATGTCACATGCGAGAACTTTTTTTTATTTTTATAAATAGGTCAATACTACGAGACGAAATTGTAACAAAATATTAATGAAGTTTTCATAATTGGCACTTTAAACTTATTTGAATGAGTTATTAAATTTCGTAAAGAATAATTTTTCAGTGCCAATTGAAGAGAATAATTTAATAAAAGATTCGCCGAAATACGATAATAAATAAGAAAGTATAATAATTAGGTTTTATGCACAACAAAAATTTAAATACGGATATTTTTCAAATTTCATTTAAAAAAGTACATTTTTCGTTATTTTAGCAGCACTGCACTACTTCGAGTATCTGAAATTCGGATCCGGAGGATAATTCTGCTACAGAAACCCTCAGTTTAAGATGCATATTGTTAAGTTGCATAAAATCCATATAAAACTATATAGGAAACCAGTCTACCGCGATATTTTTTAAGGTTTTTAAAAGGAAGCGGTAATGCTAACCAAATTAAGTAAAGAATCTTACGTAATTTTTGATTCTAAACAACTTTTATTCACACTTTTGTCGTAAAATCCAATATTTGTATTTAATTTTGCATAGTTAAGTCCTCTGTACGATAGTCTTAAGCTGCGTTCATATAGAAAAGTATTGCATTGTAGCGTAAGCAAAGTTAAGTATACGAATATCAAATGATAGCGTTCACATAAACAAAGTAGTGGAATTGCCTTGCAAGCCGTGTGGTAAGATATTGCAAGACCTTGCAAGCGCCAAGCTTCTTGCAATACCCCATAACAAGAACCAATCACAGTGGATTAACCCTGCGTATGCGTGTGGTAATCGTCTTTAGTGTAAAAACACTACAATACCTCTATGTGAACGCTACATACTTACAATGCAATACTTTTCTATGTGAACGCAGCTTTAGTTAATTAACAAGATATATTTAAGAAGGAAAACAAAAAATTCAAAGACGACAAGATTGCATTTAAAATAATAAAAGTAGGTGAAACAACTTGGTATTGACCTTGTGGGGTTGTAAACATGCAAAATATGTATCTACACTATGCTTTTATATTCATTTCATTAAATTTGGGATGACATTTTTTTTGCCTACTTTTGTTTAAATTATAAGAGAGAACGAAATTCTATTTACGACAATTGATTTGTTAAACAAAAGGAAAAGCGTAATATTTTTCTGTTGTCTATAACAACTGAAAAATGTAGAGTATTAGTTCCACTTTGTACCTACATGAGTAGTAGTAGTAACTGATTAGAACCGTTTCTAATCATAACGGAAGTTTGCTTATTATATTAACGCTTCTTAACTTAACACAAATTCCTTTTAATCACTTTAAATTAAATGATAAAGTTAATCAAACAAATTTAGTGTGCTCTATTTTATCAGTTCCCACGGCAAATGTACAATGTAATGGAGTTATCTGTCATCTATCGATAAAAATAAAATTGTAGGTTGAATTAGCGTCAACTATTGAATTGAACTGGAATTATCGCGATCACAGAAATGTCCGCGTCTTGATGTGTGGAGAGTGAAAAGGTGCAGTGCACTGAATGGTTTAGGTTACAATATATCAGTTTCCATTCAATTAGAATCATTAGTCATTCTCTGAATAAGACGTCGCACAACAAGCAAAACCTCTTTAAGTTGTCGCGTGGGAGCTTTGTAATCGCAACGGAGAGCAGAATGCTTCAGTTTGCAGAAATTCTCGTGTGCTACCTACCAACGATGGCAACCCCAAACTTTCGGGTTTTTAAATACAATTCATGTAATATGAAACTAGGGAACATCGGTACTACCTTTTATGGAAAACCACAAAAAACAAAACATTGTGGTATTGTAAAAACATTTTACTACTGTTTTCAGAAACCGAAATGCTGTAGCAGATGTTAATATTACATATACATAAATATTTTGACAGAGTAAACAATGGAGAATAAATCACGTCAGTTTTGGGGATGCTATGAGAAAAACAGATGTTGAAAATATTTGCTTGTTTTGATTCTATTTACATATACCAAGTCTGACTTACGGATCGTCAATATATGCGATGCAGTCAGCCACTTTAACTTATTTATCATAGTTGATAGTAGCTATAAAAATACCATAACACAATACTTTCAACAGCGCATTAACGATTAACTTCATTCTGCATTAAAGAGAAAATCATTTAGGTTTCATTATATTCGTATAATTGATAAATGAATGTTACAGTTAGGTGCACATAAAAAAATTATGTTATGAGTGTGCAATTACTGAAAATGTAGCTACGTGCACAGTTATTACTAGATTAAAACAGCCTTTTTAAGTGCAATAAAGTTTCTATTAAAGCCTCTAGACGGTCTAGAGAAATGATGATTTTTATTGTTGTGTTTAAACTTTTCCAACTTGATATTATTTGCGCTTCTAAAAGTTTAAGATAATTACTGACAATTGATATTTACAGTTTTTTTTTTTAATGCAGTTAAAAACCAGATAATAATTACTTAAAATTTTTGAACGAAATAATTCTGTTTGGAGCAAAACTAATGCGTAATCAAAAAAAAAAAAGACTTTTCTTGCTACAATACAAATTGAGGTTTTTAAAATTGCCATGTTTAAGCCACAGGAATTAAAGTTAATCTCTAGAACAACAATTAACTGTTTCGCTGACAAGTAGGATCATTTGAAATCAGGGTTGAGCAGATTTAAATCAATTGATTTAAATCACGATTTAAATCATGATTTAAATCAAGTGATTTTTTTAAAAAAATCATTGATTTAAATCAAGTGATTTTTAAAAAAAAATTATCAATTTAAATCACAGATTATATGAGTAGATACAATATAATATTTATAATAAAACAAAATTGTATTACTATTAGTAATTAAATACACGAAATGGTGAATAAACCATATCAATTTGCTCTTAATAAAAGTAATATTCATTGTGGAAATGCAATAATTCAAAAAATAAATGACAAGTTTTTGACATTAGCGAAGTGAACAGTCAGTTTTTTAAATTTCCACGGCACTTTATTGCTTCAATAACGATTTGAAGAAAAATGTCGAATATCTCGAAAAGTATGAGTGTTGGGTATAGGACATACTTAACAAAATATGAAGCTCTTTTAAAGACGAATTCGATGACAAAAAAACACAGGGGTTCGCATTTGAAAAAATCGAGTTACGAGCTTTTGAAAATCATGGAAGTTGCCACCTATTTATAAACACTCCTGTACGTTGATTCAAATTTTTCATATCGAGCGAACAGAGAAATTTTTTCTGCATGTCCATACCAAATTAAAACTCTGTACTTCAAAATAACTTCAGGAGAATTTTTTAAATAAAGACTTACAACCTTGAATAATTTAGAAAATTAATTTTTTTTTAAAACGCCGTATAAAAACCTGTAGTATTTTATATTGATGCAAAGCTAAAATTAAGGCAGTCAAAAATATTAAATAAAAAATTGGGTGTTGTATTTGAAAGATAAAAGTTGCTATTAGTTCCAGAAAAGTGACTCACCCTGTATATTTGAAAATATTTTTATTGTGTTTAAAAAAAACTGTACACAATAGCATTTGAATCAACTTCATATCTCAAGCCGTTTAGCCACAATCGACCGATCCCGCACTAATGGCTCACCCTGTGTATAATTAATTAAACATCATCATTTAGCACTGATTTTTTCAAAATTCTTAATCATTAAGTATATTTAATTTTTCATTTTGACAAAAATTCATATTAAATATATCTATTAGCACAAAACAGAAATAGCATGTGAATATGTCACTAAATTCGATAATATGGTACATTTGATTTAAATCAAAAAAATCTGATTTAAATCAAATAAATCGATTTTTTTGATTTTTTTTTTAAAATCATGATTTTTATCCACCCTGTTTGAAATGCACATTAACCCTAGGTTTACCGTTAAATTTTTCACCCTTCGTTTACCGTTAAGGTACCCGGGTACTTTCATTTATTTTGTGATGAAAATATAGTATTTTTCAAATGATACTATAATTGTCTCAATTTTCATTTAGGAAAATATTTATTATTATTTAAAATGTATTAATCTACAACATTTATTATTCAAAAACATTTGTTATTAAACATTCGTTATTCATAAACATTTATTATTCAACTTATTATTCAAAAACATTTTTATTCAAAAAAATTATCTTTCTAAAAAATTACAATTAAAATTATTAAAAAACAACTAAAATCAACTATAAAATACCACACTGACGTTTAAATGACATTTGTTGATTAAGATTTTTTTTGTTTTCTACGGCACACTTGAAAATTTTGTGAAACCTAACCTTTTTAGTTAAACTTTTATTTTTTATTTCATATTAGTTTTGCACTAAAATTAACATGATTACATCATTGAATTCAGAAAAAAAGTGTCTACCAGATTAAGTAAAAAAAAATAGATGGTGCTATTTGCAAAAAAATATTGACTATCGTTTGACATTTAGGTTCAACTTGAAAAAAATTGAAATCCAATTCATTTTATAGTATTTGAGGAGCCATTTCATTTACTTTTTTGTTCACCAAAATCGGACCACAAACAACGGAGTTACAGCTTGCGGCGTATTTTGACACCTTGTATGCATACCGTTCCCGTAATGCCATACGTTTCGAGTTCCCGGGAACGCTTTTATTGACACCATCGTCATGTCTTCTTTTACTAATGATGGAATAAATACAAGAAATCTATTTCAAAAAAACAAACAAGTAGGTACACAAACAACATACCATGGCAATTGACCTGTTGCGTTTGATGGTCCAGCTACTTCGTTATCCATAATTACAAAACTAATTATTGTTTACTTCACTAATCTAACTTTATTGAAACTGAATTCTTACTCGCGACACAGTCAAAACAAACGAAAAGTACGTCCGACAGCTCAAATACCAAGCCGCGCGACGCGGCGCCTTGTACATAACGTTTAGTACCCGGGTACCCTAACGGTAAACGGCGTATAAAAATAATTCAAAATGATTTTACTAAAAATCTAAAAACGCAATTCATTTTAATTTTTTACATTATGTGTACAACATGTAGATTTAAGATGTCAGAGACGTTCAGGGTCCCAAATCGCCCCGAACACAAAAAATCATATCAGTTAAAACGAAAAAGTTACCTCAATGGTAAACCTAGGGTTAAACAACTGAATTTTTTTAATGTTTATATTTAAACTTTTTTAAAGTTAAACGCTGCTTATTAAATTTAAAATGTGTGTGATGGTGTCCTGTAGCTATTGTAGGAAAAAATAAAAAGAATTCATTTAAAAGGTTATACTGAATAGGCCACCTGTAGCCCGCAGGCTGTACTTTGAAGATTTAAAAGGTAATCGTCTATCCGCTACATGCACCATACCATAAATGATTTTTAATATTCATTGAATCTATTATTACATGATGCGCGGAACGGACTGAAATAAGCTGTCGACTTTATTATACGAGTGATGACATTTTACATTTAAATATATTTACAAAGAATCTACTTGTAAATGTACAGTACAAACACATTTACTTTTTGATTAGGTGAAACCAAAATTTATATTTTAAAGATTCACCGTAGTGCATCAAAACATACGATTTATTTATAAAGCAGTGATGTGTTTATCTTCCTGCACCAATAAACTTAACTTTTTTACACTATAAAGGGTTATATTTCTAAATTTGGATTGTCACTAAACAAAATTTTAAGTTACAGGCGAATACCACTTTTCATACAAGATACTTAAAAATTATCAAGTCGAAACTAAAGTCACACACTAATATAAAAACAACCACACCCTATAATTACTTAGCACTTGCGCAAAATTTAATAATAATGAAATTGCTCTGTATTTGTTGATATTTGTCATACTTACATTTGCACCAAAAACCATATGCAACCAGAACATCACTCATTCACACACAAGGAAGGTGTGCGACACAACATGTTAAGGCTTACCTGAAACAAACAAAAGTTTACAATCTTTATTATTGCCAACAAACGACCTGCTCGTCGTTTATAATAATTATAATAAATGACCTGCAGTTTCTGTTGAAGTTTACTGATGTAACACAAAAAACGCATTCCAGTTTAAATCGTGACAGTTAAATTGATATTCTGAAAGCGCTACGGCACGGTAGCGTGGAAGACGTCATCTTGATTAAAAAATGTAGGAGTATACATACTTTGAGTAATATTCATAAAGAATACAATAAATCGGTATGGTATAAATTCTCAACCGCTAGTTTAACATCATAACAGGTTAATATTTGTTGTTATTAGGCGATACAGCAGTACATGTTATTTGTCATTCCACAATAGTTTAATGATTTAATCTCTTACAGCACATTCGTGTAAGACTAAAACGATAAATATAACATTTAATAAATGCTTAAATTATTAAGGAGATTCGTTTATTATTATAAATAACATTAATTAAAATCACTTGTCTAAATATTCAACAAGAGATCCTTCGGATAATGACAAGTGATTTTTAATTAAATCTATTTATATTATTAAAGATACTAGTTTATTTAATACACCCGTAGAATTACAATGCCGATAAGCAATTTTTGCAGATTTAACTACCAAAAACTTTTTTCTATTCTGGTTGAGCAATCATAGTTCAGAAACATTCAACGTTAATGCTTAGTTTTAATTTTCAATTATAAAAACACATGTTTTTTAATGATCAGATATTAAAAATAATTTATTTGATTAAATGTTTGTAGCAGGCGTTGCTAATTATAATTTCTCTACATTATTATACAGGGTGAGTCACGACTAGTGATTGCAATACCGGTATACCGGTATACCGAATACCGGTATACCGTGCCATTTTACAATACCGAAATACCGTCTCATTTGATGGTCTAATACCGGTATTCGGTATTAATATTATTTTTTTTAAATTTGATTTTTATTATTTTATAATCGCAGTCTGCCATAAATTAAAAAAATAGCAATAAATGCAAAACACAAAATTGTGCCACAAAATAATGTATTTAAGTTAATTAAAAGAGAGATGATATTATTAGAAGACGAAAGAATATTGCAACATTGGAATATTTGTTGTCATTTCCAAGGCTTACTATTAAAAAATGTTGCAATTTCTCTTAACTTTATCAAAAATTCTTAATAACTCGAAAATTATTGCAGATAGGTATAGGAAACGCTAATACAGATTGATGTAGAATTTACTTTTGAATTAGAAAATGGAAAAAAAAAATTGGGCATTGTATTTGAAAAAAAACGAGTTTTATTGGTCTGAAATTGTATTAAAAGAAAATTAAATTTTGGACACCCTGTAAGTAATGCATCGATTGCAAAAATTCTTCTATGCATAGTTTAAATTTAAGCGTTTTCTCTTCAAAAATGGCCGCGATAGATAATATTAAGCATCACGATGAAAATCAAAAAATTTCAAAAAAGTCCAAAAATCTAAAAAACGACTGCACTTAGGTATAGGGTATGCTATTAATAGTCCCTCTAAAATAACGTGTTAAATCCATAAATGCAATAAAAAATAGACCATTGTATTTGAAATAAGAAAGTAGACGTCAACTTCCGGTATTTCCGGCAGGGTCGCCATCTTGAAAATATTTTCATTAAACAGCTCAGATGCCATTATGGTCATAACCAAATTTCAGATCAATACTCTTTTTCATTCTTCATATATTTTTAATGCCCGGTCCCAATCAATTAGGTACACTGTATATCTTTAGTTTTTTGTGTCCATATTTTTTTACAGATTATGTAATTTTTTAAGTTTCTTTATTTTATGTAAATTTGTGTTTTGACATTATACTTGCTATATGTACATATGTGTAAAATGCATATATTGTATTTTCAAAATTAATACTTTTTTTAAAAAAAGCAATACCGGTATTAATACCGGTATACCGGTATTACTTGCGAATAAATACCGAATACCGGTATTGAATTTTGGTCCGGTATTGCAATCACTAGTCACGACGGACGCCACGGAGTTTTATGGCGAAACAGTTTATATTTTCAAACTCCTGTCGCGATTAGATTATGTAAGTCAATAAGGACTACATTTTAAAAATATATTCAAACATACAGGGCGCTCCAAAAAAGAGTGGCATACTTTTTCTTGAGGAACACCTTGTAAATTTTTACATTCTTGGATTCCTCTTTAAATTTACTTCAAAAAATGTATAAGGTTATATGGGTCTAAAGACAAGATATTGATATGCCACTCATTTTTGGAGCACCCTGTATGTTTAAAAATATTTTTAAATGTAGTGCTTATTGACGTACATAATCTAATTGCGACAGAAGTTTGAAAATATAAACTGTTTCGCCATAAAACTTCGTAGCGTCCGTCGTGACTCACCCTGTATAAACTGGTGAAGATAATTAAATACACAGTTGTCACTAAAGGATGTTTTTGCGATATTAACTCTGTCTCTTTTTAACGGGGTTTTAACTAAGAAATGTGTAACGTACCTTAATAATTCTACCATATTCGAACTAATTCATGCGACAAATAGATATCTTTTAAACATAAATGATTACCTATTTTTTGCCTATCAAAATACGCAGCTTGTGTCTGATCTCGTCGCTATATAATCTCTATGTACTTTTTCTACAGCAATTACGTGGGTTTATGGATATATCTTTATAATTAAATAATTATTTTAGACAACCCAACTATTATACGTTCGTCCTCTATTCAGATATGAGTTTGTAATTAAGATGTTAACTGTCAGGGATCTAAAATTATACCCTAAAGAAAACAACCCTACCTTTATTGATGGTATAAGAAAATAAACACGCTTATCCCACCGTAAATAAAATAAGAAAACGCATTTACAAGATTTCGTAAGATGCCTTGAGTGCATTTGTGACTCTAGGTATAGGCACACCAATCAAAGACATAAAACAATAAATTTTAAACCATTATTCAAGTTTACTGTTCATAATTTTACTAACAATTTTTTTGTGTACACTTAAATTATTGCATACAACGTCGTTCAAAATGACCAACAAATGAAAAAGATTTTTATTATCGATTTTTCAAACCATTTTATTTTTAATAAAATATGGTTGAACTAATTTCGTGATGCAAAAAATAAATAAAAATTCACTTGACATTAGATTTTAACGATTTTAGAAATATTCGCAGGAGTAAAGCAAGTAAAAAAAAAAATATATTATGAGTTGCAAATAAAATCATTTGTTTAGAAATAAAAAATATTACTTAGTACAAAACTCGACGTTAAATTTTAAATTTTAAATTTTGTAATAATTTTAACATTTAATTTAAACACTATTTTTTTATTATAAATTTCTCAGAAAATTTTATTCTTGATAAAAGCTAGTGCACAAACTAAAACAAATTTTGAGATGATAAAAGTTGATATAAATTCATATGACACTAGAATTTAGCGATTTTAGAAATCTTCGTAAGAGTAGTGCTACTGCTAAGTACAAAATAAAGTTTTCTTTTGAACTTTTTTTGTAACTCTTATTATAATAAGGACTAAGGACTCTCTACTATTGCGAATATTCCTAAAATCGTTAAAACCTAATGTCATACGAATCTTTATTTAATTTTTTTTTTAACTTAAAATTATTTTAGGCCATGCACCAACTTTAATCAGTAATAAAATTTTCTGAGAAATTATTTTATATTTGTTGCAGACTTTTTGAATGACTGTATAAGATACGGTAAGATTTTTTAAATTATAATTTTCCACATTTCCTATCGCGCTGTTATATAATGATAAACAACACTGCTTAAGAGTTTAGTATTGATATATTTGTCACACAGCTTATCGTCAGATGTGGGAAAATTTTCAATTATTTACATAGAATAGATAAAAATGCAAATAACAAGCTCCGTAATTACAAGATGAATTAAAAATAATTATTAATATATAAGGTAGTCTACGCAAGATCTGTTTAAAGATAAAAATTAACATTTACGATATGTCGAATGTCGATTAGCTATTTACAAATTTGTTGATAAACAGTTAAAATTTTAATGAAAAGTCTATTAATTGCGCTTTAATAGTTTCCCATCCACAATGTTTGCAAATCTAAAAAAATATTATTGCATTTATTTAAAGAACCTGTAAATTATGAAATATTATTTGTTTCACTAAATGATAAACACAAAACATGCCTTAAAACAATTACAGTTAAGGTAATACAATGAAAATTGTGGTAAATCATGAGCCGGTTGTATAAAAAACTTTAATTTTACCATGACTCCTATTAAGCACATAAATTAAGTAAGTATAATATAGGTGGTGTCTGTTAGAACACGAACAATTGTTCAGTCGAAATTTATGGGACAAGTAAACAAATTACACAACGATAAGTAAGCACTTTTTGCAATGCACTTACTTCTAATTAATAATTTGCACAAATTTTATTTAAGCGGAATATTTGTTAATGTTGATACCACGTTTATTGACACTTGCAATGTCAATTGTCGTTTGAAATTACGAAACGAACATTTTAAAACTCAAATTTAGAATATTGGTGACATAAATATGTATATGGCCTAATAAAACTCTAGTGAAACTGTTTAGTAAATAAAACCAAAGGAGTATTGAAACAGTTAAAAAAAAGATTTGATTTTTAAAAAATTGTAAATTTTGTGTGTGTAAAATACAATTTACATACAAAATTTATAGTTGAAACCGACCTTGTTTTACGTCCACTATGTCTCTAGCTTTAGCAAATGTCTTAAAAGCAGTTTACATTTAAGGCAATAAAAACTAATAAATGCACACAAGATGCGAATAGTAGCCCGAGATAAGGAATGATGAAGTGATGTGATACCATAAAATTTAACAAAATTTGCGGGAGCAAATACCGACAAAAGGGGAATACGAGATAAATTAAAAGAACTCGTTGCTTTCTATTCTCAAGGGAATGATGATGTTCTGCTTATCCACAGCCATTTACTGTTTATTTCCGTTTTATTTCCTCCGGATGCAAATTAAATTCAACCGCTAACGTGTACATGTCATATTTACCGAGGTTCTGTAATTTTTTCCCTCGAAGAACAGAATAAAGGAAATGAACTATGCTGGATAGCACGATAAAAATAACATTCGTACGACTGAACAGTTGACATGAAAATAATAGAATGTTTTACTTAATTATGTAATAATCAACTTTTACAACAAACGACTGCTAAATAAAATCATATTTTTGTAAAATTTATTTAAAAACAATTCTAATGTGCTATTCTGCTTTTTTTGACAGAAAACGTTTCTGTTGTTTTATATAAAACTTTATCATTGATTTAAAAGAATTTTAATGATACAGTTAAACTAAAATTTATTAAAATAATGTTTTTAATTTGTATCTATGTAACAAGAAATTTACTTTTATTTCTTAAAGTAAGTAGTTTCGTGTTATTTTGCATAATTTTGGTAAAACATTTATTTTCTGCTTTTAAGGGGAGTTATTTAAGTACGATGCAATAACAAAGTTTTTGGGATCAGTAACAAATAATGTAAACTGTTACACACGCTGCAACACGAGTCACATCTCGCCTCATTCGCATTAAAATCACGTTGCCGTGAATATTTAGAATGTATACGCCAGTATGTTTATTGAAGTAGGAATTAAATAAACATTTTACTAGATAATGTAAGGTTTGCTCTTGCAAAATTATTCACACTGACTGCAACTCAACATTGTAATATTAAAGAAACTGCAGTAGTTTTCAAAACTACAATAAACAAACAAAAGTTTATTGCCGCAAGAGATGTAAATTTTTATATAGAGGGAAATAAAAGTTAATGGAGAATGACCCGTAGGCGAAAACCTAGAAAGTTAAAACAAATCCCTGTTGAAGATCATCACATTAGCTATAAGATAACGCTGGCAGCCTTTGCACAATGCTTCTAGCAGAGTTATACAACCCCCTCGGTAATTGAGGGATTTTGGGAACGTGTTATAGGGGTTAAATCGCGAAATATTATGTTACAGTATAAGGGCTCAAGCGAAGGAAATGTTTACATTAATATTGAGGCAAGACTACATAACTAGCTTTAGTTATTAGTATTAAAATAAGTCTTCAAGTTTAGTATGTTAAATATGCAGTTAAATGTTAACGTTATACATTATCGCTTTAACAATCATGGAAAATAACTTTCAACCTTTAGGGGTTGTTGGGTTAGACCGAACAATTTGGAGGATCATCCTAAGATAATTATGTCCACTAAATTTAAAATTCTATAGCGCCCTGCTGCTAAAAGACGCCGCTGTAACAATAAAATTCAGAAAAGGTCTTACTATTATCTTAGCCTTCAGTTTACAAAATAATTATTTATCCACGCCAAGGAATGTCTATTATTAATTGCGTTTAATGTGCAATATTAACTAAACCAAAGTAATTAGTACTAAATAAAATATTTTTTTACTCATAGGCCACAGCTTTTTACTATTACCTTGGAGAGTATCAAAGACAATGAGACAGCTTAATTTTCCATTATATAGTTTTAAAATTAACCCCCGCTGTTAAGCTGTTTTTCGATTAAGTCATTCTTTAAATGATAGGTCTTTGCCTGCAACTGAAGAAGGTTATTGATATTAACGTTTCGAAGAGCGGATGCTCTAATATTGTTTAGATATCAACGCACAGCCAATTTATTTAAATTTTTTACGTAAAATAAACAGAATCCACGCGCGATATTACTCAAATAGTCAAATAGAAGTAATACTTAATTATTGAACACGTAACTATGTCTACAGCAGTTTCGTATGAATAGTAAATCTGGTTTCGAATGACCTTTTTTTATTAACTTTAAGCGCAATAACAAAACAAAACAAGGTAAAAACATAATAAAATAAGGAAAACAAAAAACCAAGAACAAACATTTAAACCATGAACACGCGACTTATTTAATTCTTAGAGAACTTTTTAAACTTAAATATTCCAAACCAACTGCTAAGGCACTAAATATACACAATACAATAATCTTTTAATGTAACATATTACTTATATCTTTTAAAATAAAATGTCACAATAAATATGTAATACAAAGAATGCTTCAATTTTTTTTCGGTGAAGTGCACATGTCAGACACACGAAATGAAAATACTTTCAAAAGTAGAAATATTTGGAGCAAAATGGAGGAAATCATCCAACGGAGGGTCGCCAACGAAGCAGAGAAACGCAAACAACGATGCGAGAATATCAGAAAAATATCAAAAAATTTATATTAAGACTATGTGGTTGTCTAAACTTCTGTGTCTGTAAATCAAATTCGACAAATGTTGATAGAAAAATCACAAATCAAAATGTATTTTAAAGATTTCATGGATATAATACAGATCAAACAACGACAAAAACTGATAAATGGTGTTCAGTTTTTGTTTTGATTGTAAAATAAATATGTAATGATAGGTTTGACGCTCCGTAACTTTTTTAATTCAATGTTATAAACAAGTCCAATGCCTCCTTCGCTGCTTAACTCATTTATTGCCTTTTATAGTTTCATTTTTACGATTACGACATGTTCGAATATTTTTCATGTTGCTACAGATTTATTCGAAAAGTGATATCGACTTATCCGTAGGGAAATCATATTCGTTTGCCTTGAACCGAATTCGTTTAATATTCCTCTTCGCTTATTTACTTTAACACCAACTATTTTAAATATATTTGATATGTATAGATTAGGTAAATAGTAAAGTATCGATGACGAATTAAAATGTAAAAAGGTTTCAAATATTTACATGTACTTGATATCTAGGAAAGATGTAACAGTTCAAATAACTTCACATGTAGCAACATAAGAAACAACACGAATCAATATATTGTATGAATTCATACGAAAAATCGAATACATTCTGCGTTCGGTGAACAATTTTATTACATGTATATTGTTAATTTTTAAATTTTCACAAGCATAGCAAAATAATTAAATCACATTTGCTTTACTTGTCTTTACTTGCATATGTATTTAACACAACGAAACTAAAAAAGGATTTTCAAAAGTCGATTAAAAGTACACGCGGACGTCTTTATTATTAAAGTAGATCCCTCCTTACGACTACTTATCTTCCTACTCATAAAGCTCTCCCTTTTTTTTTTAAACACAACATACACTTCAAAAATATCATACAAGGCCGCTTAACGACTGTAAGTAACAATAAATCATTTGACACTATTGAAATAATACGCGATTTCAGCACCATAACAAGTCAATTTTAGTGCTTTATAGTGTTAAATAAGATTATCTTTCATATAATGTGCCTTTAGCAAATATGAATTACGACCTGTGTTTAAGAACTTTATACATTAGGTATAGTAGGGTGGTCCTTAAAAGCCATTATAATTTATTTTTTTTAATCCCAATGGGTCACCCCCCAATTTTGTTTTACCTATAGAAAAACCCGTGCCTATAAAATTTCAGGTCATTTGGCCAATGTTTAGACGTCGCGAAAACAGTTTGAAATTTAGCATTGTTACGTACGTAGGTATCTGCGTTTAGCCTGAAATTCAAAAGAATACTAACAGGTAGATTGTAGATGTTTCTTTATTGTTTTTCTTTAATTATTTTAATAAGTTGACAACATGTAACATTTTAACAATAAACAATTTACTTTGCAATTTTAATACTACTTTGAAGCACTCAAAATTGTCTTTTTAATCAACTTTGAATGCGTCGCAGCAGGGTTGAAATTGTAAAGCAACCAACTTTTTTAGTGGAAATATGTTATATGTTGTCAACATATTGAAATAATTAAAGAAAAACAGTAAACAAACCTTTTAATATTTTTTATAATATCATACTAGTTTTCAAATCGAGTTTGAAACCTCTAAACATTGGTCAAAAGACCTGAAATTTTACATGCACGGGTTTTTCTATGGGTAGAACAAATTTGGGGGGTGACCCATTGGGATTACAAAAAATGATAAATAAGGACTAGGTACTATACAGGTTGTAACAGTGGGGATTAGGGCTTCTCTCCCGGGATACCGGTCCATTTTAAGCTATTCTCCGGGATATACTTATTGTCCCGAAAAATCCCGGGATTTAAATAAAAAACCATTTTATTTTCGTTTAATTCGTTATAAGATCTTTGTAATATTATCAAAACTTAACATTATAAATGTCTGATAACGTTGGTTTCTCCTGTTGCTTGATTAGGTTCAATTAAACGAAGGTTTGCTGGTTTTCAAAAACAGGTTTATTCCTTATAAAATTCTTTTTTTAAAAAAGATCCTACATGTTTCGCCGCATCTATTTTATCGGCATCCTCAGGGATGTTTTTTTAAAAAATGATGAAAATTGTATTTATAATATTGAGTTACAAGATGTTGAAATTTGTTGAAAAAATTGAAAATTTGTTTAGTTTGTGCCGTAAAATTTTGTGTTTGTTTTAAAAAATATTGTATATAACAATTTTTAATATGTAAAAATTTCTTAATGTGTTAATCTTCTACAATTACAACGTCTAAATTAATTTAAGTTTCTATTCATCATTTTAAACCAGGGACTAAAAACGAAAAAAATTCCGTTCGTTTCTGTTCGGAACGAAAACGAAATATATCGTTTTCGTTCTTTTCGTTCTAACCGAAAAAAATTGTTTTTTCGTTTTCGTGAACCGAAATAATAACGGTTAAAACTTGTTTTACAATATTTTTTTTGTCGTCAAAAAATCAATTTTTTTTCTAGTCACCACAACCCTCTATAAATACGATAACAATATTTGCGTCTCAACTAAAATATAAACGATGACGATGGGGCTTGATGCTCACGGACAGCATATTTTAGACTGGCCAACCATCGCCATATTAAATTTACCAAATCGTTAAACACATTAACATTTAACCATTTTATTAAGTTTAACACCCGTAAGGTGCAAAAACACAACGTGATTAGGTTAAATTAGACACACGATCTTTATCTAAAAATATGAAAATATAGCAAGTGCTGTTTTAAATTTGTTTTAGTGCTAAAAATCTATGCATTTGAATTAAATAAGATCCTGCTGTAATTATTTAAAAAGACAAAAGAATGAATTCAAGTGGATAATTTACTAAATGTTGTAAATAAAAAAGATATTTAAAAAAAACTTATAATAACTTGAAATATACTTTAACTTTATAGTTTGTACATACCATACAATATACATTTTCACATTCCGTTAAATCTTACTAGCAACACATCTTCCAATAAATCTTCCTTTACATTTGTCCTTTTCGAAGTAAGAATAAATTTTACTATTATTATGTCTAAACGGAAATAAAACATACACATTGATAATATATATCCAATCAAGTGTATATTCTATATTGATGATCTAAAAAGCAAATTAGAAATAGAGAATATCTGTACCGTTAATTGTGTTACACGAAATTGCAAGTATAAACAATAAAGTTTTTAATACATATTCACGTAAATATATGGAGAAAAGTGAAGCTCACTTATTTATTTCCAGTGAGATTTTTTACTGCCTCGTGGAGTGTCCCCAGCACAGAATGTAAATTCGCGTTTGTATTTAACAAATAAAACTGAAATAGCGACAAAACCGGTTAAAACCGGTTTTGGAAAATATTTATTTCGTTTTCGTTCTTAAACGAAAAATAATAATTTCGTTTTCGGTTTCGTTTTCGTTCTTAAAAAAATTTCGGTTAATTTCGTTTAACGTTTTCGTTTTCGTTCCGTTCTCAGTCCCTGTTTTAAACTAAACAAATTTTCAATTTTTTCAACAAATTTCAACATCTTGTAACTCAATATTATAATACAATTTTCATCATTTTAAAAAAAAAAAACATCCCTGAGGATGCCGATAAAATAGATGCGGCGAAACATGTAGGATCTTTTTTAAAAAAAGAATTTTATAAGGAATAAACCTGTTTTTGAAAACCAGCAAACCTTCGTTTAATTGAACATTATAAATGTCTTTACTAATAATAGATTATAGAAAAACTTTACTCTCATTTAAAAATACATTTTATGCTTTATAATAACAAATTATGTATACCCGTAGTATGCGTAAAGTTTAAATCATCCAAATACGTTGAGATGCTTTCAAGATTATTTCACCTGCAATAATAAAGGCTGACAACATATTATGCAGCAGGACTTTCTGTTAATAAATTAAATAAAGTTGAACCTGGAATTAACCCGGGGGTTAAACCACCTAATTCTAGCACTAGGCAGGATCGCAGCATAGTTGGAACTGGTGTTGCCTAGTTCTGTGGATTAACTCGTATTTTGAGCACCAGTGCTACTTTATGCAATCGGGCCCATGTAACCGTAACATAGATCACTTTCGTTTTCTTTAACCATATTACATTTCATTGTTAAAATTATGTTATTCCGTTCATTAAAATTAAATTGCAATAGAAAGGTAATATTTCTCAAATGTACATTTCTTTCACCAATATTATTTTATTATTTACATAATCATGGAGCAAAATGTATTACATATACGATTTGGAGTTGTTTATAAATTATGAACCGCTCCCTTTCTTTTTTGGACTATTTATGTCAAAATATTGTAATAATTCACTACATCCGACAAGTAGTCCAATTTCTTCCCGGAATCCCGGGATAAGCAAGAATGTCAAATATTAGAATATTAGAAACCCTAGTGGGGATCTCCTTAACCTGTAAAATAAATATATTAGATTGATAAAAAAGGTTATAAACACTTATTGGATCACTATAGGAATCTCGAATAATATAAGAGATAGATATTCGATTAAATGATCAAACCTTACATATATTAGAGCTTTATTTGGAGCGTTGTTCAGATGATTTAAAAATGAATAGGTACCCATCTTAATATAAGCAAAAAATATGTTTGCAACTAAAAAAGTGGTGGTATCATTTTTTTATAGCATACTCGGTTAAGAAAATATGTCAACTTTTAATTTTATTGTACACGCCATAACCATATTTACCTGAACAGGTGACACGAAATCTAAACAAAGCAATGTATAGTGAATTAAAATTAGCTTCAATAAAGTATTTTTAATTTTTACATATCTTTAAAAACAAAGGCAATAAAGCAAAAAATAAAAATCAAATTTTTAAGTTTTTTTTAAATTCAGATTGGAATTCGGTACCACATTCGCAACTTTGCCCAAATTTAACCATTTAATTGCTGTTAAATTAAGCGAAATCCCCAAGTTGAACCTAAAATTTGGGACACCTTGTATATGTCCCAAACATATTGTTAATTAAAATGAAAATGTATTAGTAACACTGACTATGTTTGTTTTCAATTGCTAATCGAGATTTTGATAGAGAATCTCATTACTTAATTGAACATATCAGAGAAGGGTGATGTAGAAGGCTATTGTTCCGACATTAACGTCAAAAGGCTTTTTACACAAACAGGCGACATACTAAAACCAAGAGGCGACAAAGCGCGATATGCTATCAAACAACATAAATAAGAGCAGCATGTGTTTCTCTAGTCAGCCCCGTACCGTAAGGCTGATAGTCGAAAAGCAAAAAGCACTCACGCCTAATTACTAGAAAGGGAGAGTATTGCAAGGTGAATATAACAAAAGGTACACTCACTTCAGAATTGACATAATGGAACATGACAGTTTAACTTTTCTTGTTCGCGTATTTAGCAAGAAAGCTGTGTAAAAAAGTTGAAAAAATATATACAATCCATTCCGTTATTTAAGCACACTTAACAGTGATTTGCAATTGCAATTTACTATGTTGCTGTTATTACTTTCAAGATTTTACTTATTTTCTTGAAATTGTCGAACGTGATAATCGTGTGATAAAATGTTCAATTCTTTAAGCGATTCATTGTTAACATAATAAGCTTAAGTAAAAATAACTTAAGTTAAAGTTGACTCCTGTAAAGTAAGCCATTAAAACGTATATGCTACACGATCAAAATGATAATGCTTAAGTCACTACATTACATAAAGGTATTACATTTAATTTCTCTTAAATAAACTAAATGGACGGACCATAGTTGCTTTACAAAAAAAAAACATTGTAAAACAATTCATTTATTTTAAAAGGTACACAGCTTTTCACATGCACAAGCTACAACACATATTCAAAAATAACCGAAATGATTTAAACATTTACAAATTACTTGCAAACAAAATAAACACCATAAGAAACGCCTATACACATATGTGACGGATTTGTTATGTAACAATAAGTGTTGCAGTTATAATTAAAGTTGCGCGAGCCAAAACACATCCCTGGGGGAAAATATATCATAATGACTTTTACTTTAACGCCCATGTGCAATTATTACTCTTTCATTCAAAATACTAACAATAAGGCCCGATTGCACAAAGTGACACTGGTGCTTAAATACGATTTAGTCCCCAAAACTAGGCAACACCGGTGTTAACTATGCTGCGATTTAGTCTAGTTCTAGGGTTAACGAGATTAAAACCCGGGGTTAATCCCAGGTTCAACTTTTATGCAATCGGGCCTTAATGCATTAAGACCCGATTGCACAAAGTAGCACTGCTAGTTAATTTCTGAAACTAGGCAACATCAGCGCCAACTATGCTGCGATTTTGCTTACTTCTACGATTAACGTGGTGCAATCCCGGAGTTAATCCCGGGTTCAACTTTTATGCAATCGGTATTTTCACATACATCAGATAAAAGTATATTACATAGGTGGGTTCCTAGGACACCATATGCTAACAATTAGTATGAAAATTCCCTTCACCTGTCAAATTTGCGTTTTCAACCAATCACTAATCTTAAATCTTTTAGAGACTACCAATAGGAGCAATATTACACGGTAATAATTTTACATTCCTCTGCCAGGAGTTGATCCTCCTGTCAAATTTGCGTTTTCGACCAATAACAAACTCAGATTTTCTTTAAACGGCCAATAAACATAATCATACACTGATAATTTACTTTTCGCAATTAACAGATTTTCATGCGTTTATTGGTCGTTTCTAAGAAATCTGAGTTTTTGATTGGTGGAAAATATAAATTTGGAGAGGGAATAAGGTATTTTGGTCTTGATAATTTTTTGACAGATGTCGGCGACCAATAACGTTACTTTAATATAGATTAAACCACACCCCTGACACACCACTCTGACAGTAACTATTTGTAAAATTTGACATAACAGATTATGTATGTACCTAAATACTATTTGGTTCATTAATTTTTATTAAAATATAATTCTTGAATTAAAAATTAGTTATAAATGATCTTTAATAATAACAATCGCAGTAAGTAGTAGGTATACTTTAATTTATCTAAATTAAACAACATTTTAATTTGACAGATAGGTTAGGTGAAGGAAATTTTCTGACAAAATATAACTCGTGCATTGCAAATAATCTATAATTTTTGACAAATCTTCACTCATGATTTTTTCAGCTCAACTTGCATTCGGACATATTTACCAAAAATTATCGATAATTTTCAATGCACTTGTTATATTACTACTGATTATATTCATTTCGCATCACATTTGTTTTAATGTCACCGTTTAAAGAGTGACAGGATAGACTAGCAAGGGTCGAAATAAAACAATGGAAGTCGATTTTTTCATGGCAACGTTGATTTTTATCTTAGATTTCGCAATTTTTTAGTTATTGCGCTTAATTTTGCAAATACGTAAACATTTAAAATATCATTGTAAAGAAAACAAAAATGTTTGTATGCAAGTCATCACCTACTAAGACAGCCTGTAAAAAATAAGTTGTTTCATGAAATATCTCGCACGAAATTTATTAAGTATAAATTTTACTTTCACCATTTTATCAAAAACGAACTCAAGCAAACATTTTTCTTCTGACATTTTTTTGTATTAGCAACGATGCCGAGATATTGTGTTTAGAAATTCTGATCGATATTGTGTTTTTTTTTGTATTACGTAAGGAATGGAAATTTTAAACTATAATAAGAACTTGTTTAGAATACACTTCTGAAGAGCAAACGTTACACTGGGTCCGAGTTAAAAAAAATTATAAAATATTGCAAAAAATAATTATTGGTTAATTTTTTGTACACAATTTTTTTTCTGTGTTTATGTTTCTCCGTATTTAGTAATCCAAATTTAATGATATTTAAAAAAATACATTTACACTTTAAAAATTTGGTACACACAGGGTTAAACAAAACGCCTAGATTCGAGAGTTACTTAAAAAATCGTAGCAAGTTGTCAGGTATTCCACATGTTTTGTCTACAAAAACGATTTTGCAAACTTGTTAAATGAACTTGTCGCTTCTCAAGTGATGCGAGCTGTTGAAGAATCTTTATCATTAATTCAAGTTAAGTACTTCTCAAGACACGTCTTTATTAATCACTCGCGTTTCAATTACTGTTTTTATGTTGTTGGGGTGGTATTTTAGCAGATATGCCATTTCACGCCATCAACCCGGATGATCATAAATAACCCTCGTTATAAGCTGTTATGAAAGCGAAAACCGGGTTGGTCCGTCTTGTTTTAGGCGATATTGGAGTCTCCATTGAGATATATTATTATAGTTAAGCCATTGACCGTGTATAAAAATGTTAATCCGGTATTAATTAATATTAACTTTAAGGTACAACAAAGGAATTGTGTTCCGTTAAAAAGTCCTGTTCAATGGTCATAAACCACCAATAATTCGATATACAAGCAGGCGTGTTCGAATTCATGATAGATTTATACCGGGCCATCAAAGCAACGGAGAAGAGACCGGCTGTGACGAATGACCTTAAAACACAAAATTAATGGTTATGGCGATACCGGCATATCCTAATGAGGTGGCATTTTTATTGCACATATTAAACATGAATAATATCATTTATTTTAGCCTTTAATCAATTTATGTGAAAGATGAATAGATATTTCGCAGTTTAAATAAACGGCAGTTTTATTATTCGGTAAAATTAATTTAATTAAAGCTATTGGAACTCACATACGAATTTAAAAGCCACGATTTAAAAAAAACATTAGGTTTCATGAAAGCTTTCGAACAACATCTACCTCACACACATTTCCATTAAAGTATCTACTAAGAAATGAATAATGTACAAAAGCATCCTAGAGTGTTTGATGTTTAATTCGTTAAACAATCCTGGAAGCAGTAAGATTTTATGAAAAAAACAAAATTTTTAAATAATATTTAATTTTAGTATAATAAAACATTATTTTTAATTTTACCCTCGAAAAAAAAAATAAGAAAGAAAAAAAAAATAAGAAATCTTTATTTAGCAACTTTTATTTTACATACATTTCATACTGCTTATATTTATTTGTACATATTCTCTTAAACTATTATATCTTAACATTATTTTTCACATATTCTGTGCATCATTTTTTTTTTAAAATTTGATAGTGACGTTTGTTTAATTTCCACAGGTAATTCATTAAAAATCTTGAACCCTTTGTAACTAGTACAATATATTCGTTTTCAATCATTTCGGTAGTCTATCGTGTCTGTTCTTAGTCTGGTATTCGTAATTGTTACAGTTTTGTTCTTAGTTTTTTAGTTATATAACGTGGTAAAAAATATTTATTGCCTGATATATTAAAAATAGACAATTAAACGTAAGTTTTTGACATATACTTAGCCACTTTAAAGTATTTAACATTTCACTAATTTTAGTGTATTTAGAGTATTTTACAATTACACGCATTGCTTTTTTTTGCCGTTTCTGCAGTTTGTTGCCTTCGTTGCATTAAAACAAAATAATCGCGGAGTAATCAAAGTGTGGAGCAATTAGTGACCTATATATTGTAATTTTTGCTGTAAGACTAAGTTTGTCAGTCAATCTACCCAGAAAACTATTTTTCCCTACTTTTTACTTTTTTTACCATGTAATCCACGTTGTTAAATTTTAATTTATTGTCTATCATAACTTCAAGATATTTAATTTGTGAAGCACATTCAAGTTCTTCATAATCTATTTTAACTTTGAAATACTTTAATCATTCGGTATTAGCTTGTTTCCTATTATCATAAATTTGGTTTTGTCTGTATTTTATTTAAATTTGTGAATTTTTAACCATTCCGATACAACGTATAGGTTATTATTTGTCTTATTAATAGCCGACTCTAGGACCAAAACTGAACCTTGTGGTTGATCATTTTTTCTGATTCTGCATTCTTAAATTTAGTTTTTTGATAGCGAGTTGTGAGATAACTTTCAAATCACCTTTTTTCGATTCATCGTATGTAATATTGTTTAAGTTTTTTAAATATTCTATTTTTATCTATGGTTTCAATTTCAAATGCTCTTTTAAAAGTCTAAAAATACAGAATCAGAACAACAAAACAAATGAAAACACCCCACTAGCAAATCGAACCTTCGTAGACTTAAACGTTCCTAAAATGTAACTTCATTTATCTTTATTACTATAACGTTTTACTGAATATTCTGTATTGAATGAAGAATTGTTCTTTTACATTTAAGCCTGTATCATACATCACTATCATCCATTTATTATTATAATTTACTAGATACAATAATAAAAATAAAAAGTTGTACACGTGCACATAGTAAAATTTTATGTACTAGTATACAACGTTGATAAATAAGTTTAAGTTGCTACCGAATAAGAGGGCTTCTTTATGATAGAAAGAAAAAACTTTTATGGAGTCAGTAACAATTAACTTGATAGGCAGAAAGTTAATGCACTATACCAAAACAGTTTTATACGGTTTTTATGGTATCATTAGAGAGTAAGGACTTTGCTCTTTTTGATGGTGCAAAAAATTCTTACTTTAAGAAAAAAGCAATTTTTCGTGTAAGAATTCTTGGAAATAAATGGATATACGAGTGGCATTTTCTTGCGAGCATATAAAATGCAAAACTTTATTTACTGAATCACATTTACTGCTAGGTTCAATATTAGCTTTTTTTATAAATAAGCTAAAATAAGGTTGTACTGACTTCCAAGAAGCGTTAGAAGTGCCTTAACCGTAATGTTTTTTATACAATCGACTACCCTCAAATGTGAGATGGTATTTTATAATTACCGATTTTCTCATCAGGGGGCTTTCTAGTTGTTTGTTTAACAGTTGTATAAATTACATGAGTGACGCAGCTTGAGTGGATAAATGACAAGGGGTCTATGTAATGAAAGACGTGTGACTTTTTTTACCATCTAACAAGACCACCTCCTAGAAAGATTTCATCTGCAGTCTCTAATAAACAACATACAAGGTAATATATAAAAAAATTAAACTCGTTTGCGTATGCAAGTCAAAGCTGAATGCTACTGAATACAATAAGCACGCTATGAAGATGCAATAACTACTTCTTGCTACGTTTAGTTCTAGAGGTGTAATGAACTGAATATCCCAAGAAAAGTTAAAGTAACTACGCCTCATTACGACTACAACATGGTAGAGCACATTTGCTTTTATTAATCGACCGTTACGTTCTTTAAATTACCCTCAGTTTGACAAAAACTGCATTTCGTATTAAGTTAGACTTTTATTGAACCATTTTACATAACAACGATATCCTTTGGTGTGGCACCGCTGCAGTCCAGTTAAAATTGTACATCGTTACAATTAGGTCAAACTGCTACAACATAGCGTATTGTGCTTTTTTTAACACTATTTTGGGGGTGAGAAAAAAAATTACGTTAATAATTATTGAAAGATAAAATAATATTTTTGTCTTAATTTGATTTTTAAAAACAATTGTATCATGTTTAAGCTAAAGTAACCTTAAGAACAACATAAACATAGTATGCAAAATCACTGTGTAATCAGTTTTATATCAGCATTAAATGCAATCTAATTGAGAGCTATTTTACATGGTTGTTAAAAAATCAAATAAAAACTAAAAAACGTGCGAAAAATTTGCAACATATTTATTTAGAAAACTTAAATGATTTTTTTGTGCCGTTTCCTCCTCTTTTATTATTTTAAGGTTTTTAAAAAGCCGATTTTACCCAATATTAAAAAAACTATTCCCATGGTTAAAAGTTACCGCATAGCAAAGAACTTTGGTTTTCTTCTTTAAGTTGATGAAAATTTTACAACACTCCCGAATTAAGTTAACCATGTGCTAATTCCACCGCTTAACCGGCATTTTCTTAGGACGGTTTTCGTGTGAAAAGACAAAGTTAACCAAGATATTTTCACAAACCACGCGCTAACCTTGCAGCACCTTAAAATACCGTACCTACGTGTAAAACGCGTCTAGAGGTAGGAGCTATTCATAATAATGCTAAAAAGGAGTCCAGTTTAATGAAAAATGTATAATAAAAATGATGAGTATAATTCCAAAAGAAGTATTTTATAGCTAAAATTTATGGAAACAGGAAGCCCAATTATTCAATTTTTGCAAGAAATCGACAATATTATTTTTTAAATCATAGGCTTTTTGACAACATTCCATTAGAATTGAGAAAATACGCGTGTTACATTCATAATACGAAATTTTACATTGTTATTTAGTTATTAATTAACTATTCAGAATTTAAAAATCATTATATCCGATGAATTTATAAATAAATTGATATAATGAAAACGAAATTAATAGTTGCATCTAGATAATTTACTTTGGTAAAGAATTATCTAGTGTAGCTTGCATAGTATAGTACAGTTCCGACGAATAAGTTGGTGAACAATTTTATCGTATATTGATCGGGAGCTAACTTGTTCGGTACTTTTAGGAGGCGAATAAAGTCGTTAAATTTTAGCGCTTCAAAATATTATCTATCTATTAGTTCGCATAATCTATAGATACCATTTGTATTAAATTGTTGTGTGGCGAAAATAAAACCAGTAAATAAAGTTTTGTAAGAAATATAAAGGCACAAAATATTTGGTAAAAAGCACTATAAAGGATAAAAGTTTTTATCAATCTCTTAACTTACAATTTTTCTTCGTCATTTGGCAATAAGCATTTCAGTTTTTGTAATCTACAAACAAAAATCGCAATATGCACATTTTATAAATTTGGTTTTCCAAACTAACTGCCTATATTCATACAAATATTTTGCAGACTGTATGTATTGGTAAAGCAGAAAACCTTTACGGATTAAAGTTAAACATAAATTGTTTTCAAATAAAGATAAGAAGTAATGTATGGTATAGTTTAAGAAAAAATGTTGCGCTCTACACCTACATTATCAGGTAAAATCATGGAAATAAGATGCAAGCTGTGTGTGCATTCATCATGAAAGATATCGGAATCTAGAGGGAAAAAAAGTGTCTAAGTTATTCCTAAACATCTAAAAGTAGTATGCATATGATGCTTACTGCTTAGCTATAAAAACTATTTTCTTCTGACATATCGACTATTGATTTTTTTGACAGCATTTTTATAAATGAAATTTTGTTGCCAACAATTATGAGACGAATTGACATGACAAAAAAAATGTTGCCTTTTAGTTAGTCAAGAAATGTTACATTAAAACAACATATCCAAAGCACTTTATTAATAATTTTTTTCAGATAAAATCATCAGCTATATTTTATTCAAATAAACTATTATTAAATAACAATAACAATACAGCTTTTACATATTACTACTGAAACAAAATAGTTATTGGTAGTCAGTCATATGAAACGTCAAATATTTACGTCACGTACTAAGAGTAAGAGTGCCAAGACTTTCTGCATGTGATAAAACGAAAGTTGCATTTTTGCTGGGACTATACCGCCATAATAACCCTCTTATTGGCCTTATTTACCTACCTAAAGCCTATTAATAGGTTTTTTTGCTTCCAACGATTTTTTTTAGCTCACCTAACAGCCTCTCTTTTTTCAGTTTTTTAGTGCGACGCGGGCCGTATTCAAAAGTGAGGACCTTTTTCACTATTTTAATTATTTTAGTAGTAGTAGCGACGGAATGTATCCCACACTTGAGGTCGCGGGATATAGAGCCTTCGCGGGCTGGGTTCGGCCCGCTGGCCGCCAGTTTGCGACCCCTGTATTATCGGAATTCTGGGCAAACTTGTTGAAAGTAACCAAGCTATAGCACATTTCTTTGGTAATTTAGCTACCTTTCTACCTCTTATGGGTTTTAAAGTTCATTTTTTCTTATGATATACATCATCAAAGCTGCATTAATTCAGCATAAGACTTGTTACGTACACTTAATATTATGTTTATTGTATTCTAAACGTTGCACCCAAATATTATAACTTGTCTAGACTAGATTTAAATTTGTATAACAGCAGAATATGTATGCAGCATTCTCACAAAGCGAAATAATATAAACAAAAAGAATTTCGGCTGAAACTATTATTTACGGTAATGATGAAAATGAGAATAAAGTACGAATATGAATAAAGGATACGTTCGCCATTAAAAAGTCTTTGTTCCAGGTTTTGGTTAGATTTTAATTTTATAGAGCGTAGCTGTTTTTGTTGAGAGTTGTATCTCACAATAACGAGCTTTAGTGAATGACATGTTGTTTTGTTCAGAGAATTTAGTTTATTTATATGGAAACGGTGTACGTATAGTTATGGTTAGTTATATGTTTGTGTTTTACTATTTTGATGTTGATGAATTTATTTTAATTAACTAATGAACCTTTTATAACTGTACAATCACTGTAGTAAACAAAAGTAAATTTGATATGGCTCTTATTTATAATTACTCACATGTAAAAGACTTTAGAAATATAAGAATTTTTTTAGTGACATAATAAACTTATATAAACAGCATTAGTCGAAATACAAGGTTGTGTTGCTTTGTACCTACATACATTATATTATTGTATTTAGCTGTTTTTGAGATATTGGACTTAAAACTTAATTTTCCCGTTTATTTTTCTATCAAGCTTCAAGCATCATCCTATACTTTCAGGTCACTTAAAAGCTCTTGAAATTATCTATTACATGATGTACGATTTATTCTATTTCTGCGAGAAGTATAATTAAGTTTTTGTGGTACTCGAATTTAACATTTTATTTTTCACTTTTTTTAAATGTTCCCTTGTAAAAAATCAAAGTAACCTTTGAAAAAGTATAAAATAGCAAAATACAATCAAAAATTAATAAGCAGTCTTCGATTCCCTTAATGATCTTACTAGCTAGGCTATTAATGATCAAAACTATGACCGATATACACAAAAACATAAAGGAAATCTAAATGTAATAATAATATTAATAATAATAATAATAATAATAATAATAATAATAATAATAATAATAAAAACAATCAAATAGTTTTAGCAAAATCATCAATAAGCCTACTTATATTTTTATTTTATTAATACTATGTTTTGCATGATTCTATTTATTAAATTAACATTTTTTTAAATCTGCAAAGGATACAGACAACTTTTGATTAATACTGTTTCTGTCCTTTGTTATTTTTTTCACAAACAACTTTGATGTATGTAATGTTTTTTTTCGCAATAAAAAGTATTTAATTTACATAACATATCGGGTGTCACTGAAATCAGGCTCACCCCCTTTTTTTGTTTTAATTTTTTACACGAACTTTTAAACATGTGATATGTACAAAAATCCGGATTTTCTGAACATATGTACACTTTTGTTTCACTTCCGGTTTCGCCGGAAATTACTCAACTTTGTTAAGTACTTCAAATTGAGCACCCTGTATATTTTACATTTTTGGAAAGAGGAAGCAATTTTGAAGACAACTGCACTATTTTAGTTAATTTTTATAACCTCAAATAAATTTTGGACAAAAATTAAATTTTTCATTAAGTGTGCCGTGACCTGCATAAATTGAATTTTATTATGTCTACAATTGTCCAAAAAACGTTTTTGTTAATTTTAATTGACATTTAGGTTACTTTAATCGGCTTTGAAGGTTGCGGAATTGGTTATTTGACAAAAAGTCAATTTTTTTAAATGGAACGATAGTGACTCATGCGGTTATTTAAATAGAGCATTTCCTGACGAATTTAACAATACCAATAACTTGGTCGTTTTATTAGGAGCAGGCATTAAAATTTTTAATTAATGTAGAATTTTTTGTAAGATACCCTAATAATCATAGTTGACTATGCTAAATAGCAACAAAACAAATGCTGTTTTTGTGTTGACTTTTTTCACGATTACTAACAAAAAAAAATTAATTAAAACTTTTAGGAAAAACAACAAAAAAGAAACTAATACATCCAAAGTTTTATTGAATAAACGGTTATTTTTTTGGTATTTTTAGAAATAAATCCTTATTCAAATACCAAGTTATTGGTATTTTTGAATTCGCCAGAAAATACGTTATTTAAATAACCGCATGAGCCACTATCGTTCCATTAAAAAAAACAAAATACTTAATTTCATTTTTGCTTCTCTTAATACTCTCAACATCTTTTAAATTAATAATCAAAGATTTCTGGACACTTTTTGTACTTTTTGTTGTTTCGTATTATTTACTTTAGTTGTCTACTTTAATTGATATAACGTATTTAATAAAAAAGTTTCTCGAAAAAAAAAGTTATATACCTAGTTAGCTATTACTAATTACTACTATATGATAGAAAATTAGGAGATGTTAGAAATGACGTGTTTGACGATGTAGTCTATTATTTGAAAGAATACATAATAACCAACACTTTCACCACTACTTCTGGTTTATACTCAAATAATTTTTTACTCACTTACTATTACTATCTTCAAAAAATTTACTTTTCTTCTCTTTCAAAAACGCTGTGGTTCATTTTCAAAAAACAAATCATTAAATGAATGCTATGAATAAATTACTGAAATGTTTAAACTAAATTAATGTTTTTAAATTTAAATTAAATGAACCTACCTAGTTTACAATCATATTTTCATTAGGGTAGTAGAACTGTACTGCAGTAAATATTACACATAATTTCTCGGTACGCAATAATGCAGCTCTGAGACTAAATATAAACATTTTTTACGATAATAATGCAGAGACGAGACATAATACACTTGTCAGTTATTATCATTTTAAATAAACTTTGAAATATTGCGTTTGTTGGAACAAGAGTTTTTTTATATGATTCATAGAAGTTTGCGTCTCTCAACCAGTTCCCGTTAAATCATAAAATAGTAAAGGGCATAAATATAAATATTCATCACGTTAACTTGTACAAAGTACATCGTTTTTTTCTTTAAAAAGAAAAATAAGATAAAACTGCCAAGAACAAACATATATCTTAGTACAGCACGAAATGTGGGATATATTGCATCACATTATTAAAAATATGTACATTATTGGTTAAAGTAATTATAAAAACTGAAGTGACTGCCCCGTGAATACAGTTAACCTGTATTATACAAACGACTTTTAAAGTAACAAATATATTTACCAGATGTTTAAATACGTACAGTTGGCAACACCTTTAAAGAAGAGAACAATTTCAATGCTTAAATGAAATAAATGGTAAAAAAATTTCAAGTAGGTACTTATTCTTACTAAAATTCCAAGTTTATGTGATTTTTTAAATTAACAAATAACCAAACGAGGCACTTTGTGCTTGTAAAGGAAGTAAACCAAAGTTGGTGGAATGATATAAATTTATATGAACTCCTAAAACAACCCAGTAATTTGATCATAAACCATTAAAATTCTAAGAGTAAAATGTTCTATCTGCTTTGTAACCAATTCAATCAAGGGGAGTATGAAATGAACGAATCTTGGTTATTTGACAAACAATACTAATTTTTGAAAGTACCAGTAGTGTAATACTTTAGGCAAACAAAGCAGAAATAAAAAAATATGATCGCTAACAAATTAGGAAAAATAGCAAAAATAAAAATTTTTGTTTATAAATTAGTTATAAACATTTTCAATCTTAATTTTTTTAAATAAAAATTATTCCTAAACACCTAGTATAAGAAAAAGTGCAAAAGCATCTGCTTAGTACCTATACAGGGTGGTGCTTTTTTCGATGCTCACCATTGCTATCTTGGAAACGGTAAGAGATACAAGGTCGGTTAAATTAGAGAAAAGTTGCACATTTTTATAGCGATTAAGAATCTGAAAAGAAATCCTGGATGTTTTGATTCGTTTTTGATTTATTACAAAAAAACTGAAAAATGTGATTTTGGAAAAATATTATTATCTTCCCTACCATTGACGCTATTTCATTTAAACTTGGTAACTTTATGTTTTTGACCGTCCTGGGTTTTTGATAACGTCAACAGACATTTTCTAAGCCTTCTAGATTTCAAGTTGCGATAGTCAACTTTTTTATTTCTTATGGCCGCCATATTGGATTTTTACACCATCACACAGACAAAAAAATTAGCTTTTCAGATTGGTAACCAACTTACCTTTTTTCTTTCAAAAAACTTGGTGAAATTTGAAAATTTGTGTAAATAATTCATAAAATCGAGAATGCTCTGAAAAACAATTGAAACTATGATATAAATAAAAGTGACACAACATTTTATAGGTCTAATAAAATAACGAAATGACAATAAATTTTAAACACCAGATAAATAATTATTTAAATTGTTTAAAGTGCGCGCCGTTATGTATGATGTAGTGGTTAGTCCTCGTTCACTTCGTCCATTCTCGATTTTATGATTTATTTACACAAATTTTCAAATTTCAACAAGTTTTTTGAAAGAAAAAAGGTATGTTGGTTACCAATCTGAAAAGCTATTTTTTTTGTCTGTCTGATGGTGTAAAAATCCAATATGGCGGCCATAAGAAATAAAAAAGTTGACTATCGCAACTTGAAATCTACGAGGCTTAGAAAATTTCTGTTGACGTCATCAAACCCAGGACGGTCAAAAACATAAAGTTAACAAGTTTAAATGAAATAGCGTCAATGGTAGGGAAGATAATAGTATTTTTCCAAAATCACATTTTTCAGTTTTTTTGTAATAAATCAAAAACGAATCAAAACATCCAAGATTTCTTTTCAGATTCTTAATCGTCATAAAAATGTGCAACTTTTCTCTAATTTAACCGACCTTGTATCTCTTACCGTTTCCAAGATAGCAATGGTGAGCATCGAAAAAAGCACCCTGTATACCTACTGATAACTTATTTTGTTAGAATTTTGGGTCTCTTCCTAATGCACTCTCTAAAAACAATCTTTCATAATACTTTTACGTATATACTATAATATCCAATCTAAAAACGCAATAAATAAAAGTTAAAATACGTCAAATAAAAGCTTTACATTAAGTTTTGTAGCGAATGATTTATTTGAAATGGGTTTACTAGTTTGTTTTAGATGGTACTGCTATTTTCATAAAAAAATATTTAAATATTGTCGCTTTATAAAAGTTGTACCAAAGTTATAATAAAGTTTTCTAAACTTTTGCAGAGTATACTCTGCTGCGAAATAAACTAGAAGCTCGATATGTTCGTATATATCATTTGTCATGTGCAGATTACCTAGGATACGCGAAGGTATTCATTGTTCTTTTTAACAATAACACAGATTTTTCTATTAATGATAATAATACATAACAGTAACGTTAAACACTGCGCAAAAATGTGCAAAATAAACCACAAATACAAAAAAAAACAGGTAAGTGATTTGAGTGTAAATTTTTTCTTTTAAAAATGTTCACGTGATCGTTTTATTGTAATATAAAATTAACCTTACATAATCGATAAATAACGTGTTTCGGTGATAAATTGTGAGGTCGGCGCTTTTCGCATTTCCAATCATTTCAAATTTAATCTAAATTGTTTCACCAATTGCAATAAATCAATCCTTTGATGTTGCCGGCAGCCTACTCTAATTGCAGATGTGGGTCGAAAAGATGCCAGTAGATGTTTTCTTGGGGTAAAGATAATACACCGGTATGTAAATAGCTTGCAGTTAGTTTGCATATGCAGATGTTGCTCAAATATAATTGTGTACTTTGGAATTAAGATATATGTTAAAACACGGCTTTGCAAGAATTCATTGTTTAGTCTGACAATAACATATCAATGTGCACGTACTAGATATTTAGTACCAATTGAATTATTATTCGCAAATGGTACGACGTTAAAATTACATAGTATACAAACGACATGGTAGGCATTATTCAGATTCGATGTTTATCGCACTACTATACAGCCGGTAGCTAATAGCTAACCGTGTATTATCAGAGGGTCAGATTTATTTTATAATATATTAATTAACACCGACAAATACTGCACTTCTTATAAATTAAATAAAATATTCAACAATAATCTACCACGCATGTTTACACTGACAAGTGTTAAAAAATCACGTCAAATAACAAGCTTACGCGCACACCAAAACGCTGACGTTATTGACTGCAACGATTATTAGATATACAATAAACACCGCACAAGCTTTCTCATATATGAACGTACCTAGTCTCGTTATTCCTCGTCTTTTCCACAAAGAAAATTCTTATTAGTGGAGCATACCGAAGTAATCACAAGCAATATAATACAATATATTTATTGTATAATACCTAGGATGAAAATTACCTACAGCATTATTTTAGTAACTTTGTCACTTACAAAGAGTTAGAGATTCGGTTGGAACATCAAAGTTGGGCAGAGTTTTGTAAGGAATTGAATAGCTTTTAAAAAATTAATCAGTGTTGACAAAATTGCAAAAATTAAAAAACGATAATTTTGAAACACAAATATTTTCAACCGCAACTTATAGCAAAAAGTTGTAAATAGGAAATTTTTACCCAATTTTTTCGACGACCTCTTCGTTAAACGGCTATTTTCTACCACTACAGTAAATGACTATTACTGTGCAGCCTGCATGCATCATAGTAAGAGGGTCCTCGCGCACAACAAGCAAAAAGCACATTTTTCTAGAAAGTAGACTGACTTGACAGTTAACAGCGCACGTGTGTTTACTATTAGCAAAAAAAAAAAAAAAAAGATAAAATCGTAGGTATGTATTATTTGATCGTAGAAAAAGTATGCTACATACACGAGTTGTAAAGCAATAACGTAGAAATGCGTATTCGCCACTCGTGCGTATAATGCTGTTTACAACTCTTATTATGTAATATACCATTATGTTTTCTGATTTTAATGCTAATAAAAGTTCTTATCTGTAATGGCAGTGTTTTTTGATAAAAAGAAAAATATGTATAGCTTTAAAAAAAAAAATGTGGAAGGCTCTAGAAATTGAAAATTAAGACTTCTTTGTAATTATTTTTTATGTTTCTCAACGTTGTTCCATTCATTCTTGAAAAACTGTGTAGCAGCTTTATAGGTAGGTATACATTTGCATTAAATACATAATAAAATTTTTGCGTGTAAGTTTATCTTTATGAAAGAAGTAATAATTTTCAATATTTATTGCAAAAAAATTTACCAGTGAACTAAGGTTAATAAGTAATTAGCTAAATAAATGCAAATACTTTGTTTTCAAAACCTATTGTGATATTTTAAATATTTACACATTTATCTATCAAAAACTACTCATACCACACAAAAAAGCGTATATATCAATAAAATCAAAAGAGCCCATAGCTTCATTTGCCATTAAAAGATATATTTTTGGATTGCATCCAGGCAATAGTTTTATATAAAAATATTAAATAATCATTCATTAATATGAGATCAACTTTTTAAACAGAGCTGCTTACAAATCTGAGTGTTTCAAAATTGTACCGACAAATCTAAAAGTGACTTTCAAGCCTACTAAAAACAGAAAAGTTTTAATGAACCCTAAATGTTTACTAAGGGAGATAAAACACTCCCTTCCCCTGTAGAGGAATTTGAATGAAGTGTTTAATAAATAAGTAACCTTTTAAAGTAGATATATTAAATTGAACATAGCGTTTGTTTTAGTAAAGATTACTTTTTAATACGATCCAAATAGTGTGTCGGGATAATTTTGTAATCTTTTGCATACATCGTACATGTTTAAAATCGAAAGACGGTATACTGACTTTTTTTAAATCTTTCCATATTACATTTTATCACTGACAATACAAAATTAAATCGGAATACTCGTCAAGTTAATTAAATTTTCAAGCAACCGATGCGAAATTGTTTATTTATAAGCATTTCTCAATCGGTGTTCTGCAGTACAGGTTATACAATGGTTTTTAAAGGGTTCTTTAGAATTTAATATAACTTAACTTTCAACCGACATTTTCTTTCATTCTTGTTCGGACTTGGGACTATGTTTTATGATGGAGTATTTTAGTTTTACTTGAACGATAAGTATATATTAATTTATCCTTTATGTGCCGCAAAGTTTGTTTCTTAATATTTGATTACAATTGTAGTTATTTATTAATGAACATAATGATAGTCTAACTCAAACATTTCAGTTATGTGATAAACACACAAAATCATTCCAAATCACTAGCAGCGTAATGATAATAGTTTGACATTAAATAAGTAACTGGTTAAATGCTGTTCAAACACATAATAAAATTACATCGTTCAAATTTCCAAGATTAATGCAAATACTAAGCTAATATTTTGCTGAAAGCTTAATACTTTCTATTACAGTAACCGAGTAGCTGAGTGCAAACATTGCTGCATTTCTAAAGCGAATTGATTCTCTAATATTTACTGATAGCACGACGTTCATTGGAATCTTGTCCGCGCAGCACCATCAACATCGATCAGCGATGCTAATCAATCATGAGTGACGTTCTTACATGCCTTTGTTCGAGATGGTTTACTAAGGTCATCATGTGTCAAATCGGCAACTGAATTAAAATAGCATAAAATATTTATAAATTAAAAATTTGGGCAATTCAAAGTGAAATATGCGTGTGCATTTATGTCTAATATAAAAAGTAGTAGTGAACATACAATCTTTATGAAACTAGAAAACAATTGTATCTAAATTAAACTTAAAATATACCCATCTGATAATTTAAAACATATAACGAATTTCTGACATATTTAAAAACTAATGAGTTGTGAAAACATCAGATCAAGATTTTATCGTTGAGCTATTTTATATTTAAGTAGATATTGATTGGATTTCCGTTTTCATGGTACATTCCCTTTATAAGTTTGAATCAATAACTTACTACTATGTTTTTTTTTCTGAATTTCGTTAGTATCTATGTACCTATATGCGATCCAATACATTTTATCAAATTCGTCCAATTCTGTGTTCATAAGATATAAAAGAGTCGAATATTGCATCTTAAAATTAGCCACGCTGTGTTTGGCTAAACTAAACCATGACCACCAAATTTCAAAATTTTGCTGTTGATATTGAGAAACTTATTAATAAAACTTAACCTTAAAATTTGTTTAGATCTTATGCATTTCATCAATTAGTCGTGCATAACAATCATTTAAGAGTGCAATAACAGAAACTTTGTTTAGGTAATTACTTTTAGAAATCAAATAAAACCAAACAAAACCTATAAAAACTTATCAAAAAGTTTAAAGAGTGCAGAGTACCATAATTTTACTTAAATTGTTTCAAGTTCTTGATGCAATCTTAGGACTACATTTACGATACGAAAGCGAAACGTAAGTATTTACTACCATTTAAAGTTCAAGTAATTTCACCCAAGAACACATATAAACCAATTTACACGTTTAATTTAAATTTGTAACGCATGTAAAAATTAAGCAAACATTTACAAAGTGTCTACAGTAATTTATTTTTAAAACAAAACAATTTTATATTTAAAGCAATAAACGTTGGTTCCTAAAGGTATCTCCACCGTTTAACCAATGCCAAAAATTAGAATAAAAATGATTTAATGAATTTTGTTTTCATCAGTAACCTAGTATGCGCACATACAGGTGAGAGGAAGGTGAGGGGTATATAAATGGTATCGAATAAATCAAAGTGTGAAAAAACGATGAGTTATGTGCCTGGGGTTATATTCAATAAATACGGGAGGATATACGTTAATAGTTCATGCGTGAGTTTTACAGCGCAAATTATAGAGCGCGATAACGATAATTTTCTATTCTATTATACAGGTAATACAAACTTACAATAAGTATTTCTTCGTATTTAATAATTTGCCCGTTTTTAGCTAACAACAGCAACTTGACGAAACATATACAGTAATACATCGATAAACGCTCAGGATGCATTCCTGAAAACAAGTGCTAAACGAAATCATTTTAACACGTAGTAAATAGGGATAGGGTAACAGATGACCAACAATAAACAAGTTTTACGTTAATTTTAAAATTATTAACTTGCGTAATCCCTCTAATCACATGCATAACCCATATGGGCACATATAATATGTTATTATTATGTACACAGAAATAGTACAAAGCTTATTTTTGTGCTGTCGACGGTTCTAACTATTCATTTTGAATAATCTAAAAAAAAGCTGGGTTACATCGAATCATAGAATACTTGGCGCTTTTTTGGGGTACAAAAAAAATGCGCTGTATCGAATCAACGTTAAACGGGGTAGCGTTAAAACGGGTGTTACTGTACCTATTAACCTTTAAAAAAAAAACTATATTAATAAGGAAACTACAAACTCTTCTAAAAGGTGATTTCTATTAGTAACAAGATTATTTTTCTTCCAGAGATCGGTTGATTAAACATTTTGCATTTTGGCAACGGGGTTTGCTGCAATGCAAACGAGTGGTTAGTAAACTTACATTAAAAGCCCTAACAAATAATAAAATAATATGATTAATGTTAGTAATAAAGTTTAGTCTTATCTGTAACTTATTTATAATGGGGTGTATCGCTTCAACCGATTTGTGGTTTGGCTATTGTCTTAATAGGCTGACGGCAAACGGGTTGTTGTCGTCCCGGTCGCTCAAGGTATTTGGTGCTTATGGCCTTGGCTTTTTGTAATACCGGAGGGATGTTTAGGTCCTTGTGCAGAGTTTCATTTGTCACAAACCAAGCTGCGTTTTAGATTGGAATCTTTGCAGGATTCCTATGTTTGAAGCACTAGCGGCCCCACATCTGCACACCATAGGTCCACACGAGTTTTAAAATTGTTTTGTAAATAATTAGTTTATTGTTCAACGAGACTGCCGATTAGCCACAGAAGTTTTGTAAATTTTAGTCCTAACTGCTTCATCTTCATAAAAATATGATGTTTCCACGTTAAGCGTCCCTATTTAGCTGTTTCTGTTTGAGGAAGTAGTTTTCTATTTAAACCAACACTGGGGCATGTTTATTTTCTTAATGTGAACGTCACATGCTGCGACTTAGTTTCATTAGCTCTAATACGCCACCTTTTTAGCCAGAGCTGGATAACATCTAGTGCTGTTTGTAGCTTGCGTACCTGCGTACTTTACTTGTTGCCAGATAGCCGTGTCATCGGTAAACGTAGCCGTGATAGTATTTGACGTAGTTGAAATGTCTGCGGTGTAGACAAGGTATAATATCGATCCCGGTACACTGCCCTGTGGAACCTCTGATTGTACAGGGTACAGCTGTGTTGTTTTCTCTTGGTATTTTACCATGAAGTGTCTATTTGTTAAGTATGACTGTAAACTGTAGAACCCGATAATAAGTTGATGGTAGTTTAGCTTTTAACTTGTGCAGTAAGCCTTGACACTTTGTCAAACGCATGAGTGATATCCAAAAATGCAGCTGAGCAGTAAATGTTCTTTCCAAAGTTTTATTTGGGATTTCTACTACCCTATGCACCTGTTCGATTGTGACGTGTTGTTGCCTGAAACCAAACTGGCGTAAGGTATAATATTCAGTACGTCGTTGTGGTTTAAGTCTTAAAAAAAAATAGTTTCTCAGACAGTTTTAAAAGCACGGACAAAAAAATTGTAGGTCTGTATGACGCAGGCTCTGCAGCTGATTTTCCTGGTTCATAGATGAGTATTATTTGAGCTACTTTCAATTGGGTTGGAAAATGTGCTATTCTTAGCACGGCATTGTATATGTAAGTAAAGCACGGTTAGTACTTTATCTGGGAGTTGTTTGATTATTGGCCCTGTTATAAGATCATACCCTGCAGTCTTCTTTGGATAGAGAATTCTCTTAATTACGGTTTTTACTTCGTGCATTCCGATTGCTTGTATGGGTAGCGAGTAACAAGATAAATGTTGTTTAATTAAACTTGTATATGTTACGCCGAATCTGTGAACTTGTCGAGTTCGTGAAATAAGCTTTTTTTTTGCCGAATTCGTGAAATAAGTAAAACTATGCCTAGTACGTGAAATACTTATTTACAAAATAGATAGATTGTAATTTGTATGTTGCAGTAAAAGCGTTAACTCCGTAAATGTATACACTATACACTTACTAGTAAATGTATAGCAGTTAAATGTATAAAAACTTTGACCAACGTTTAATCTGATCCTCTGTAAGTGACCTATTTAATGTGGGCCAGGCTGAAGGTTGACATTTTTTTAATACCTTTGCCTATTTCGCAAATTAGACAAGTGCCGATTTCACGTACTGGGCATTATCGAATTGCTTATTTTACGAACTCGGCAAACGCTCCTGCCTATTACACGAATTCGGCAAAAAATGCCTATTTCACGAACTCAGCAAATTCTACATCACATATACATTAATATTATTTAAAGTTTAGTTTTTTCTCAAGTAATATTTTTGAAAGAAAACAATCTATTCTGTAGCATATTTTTAAAATCAGTTATAGTTGTTTAAATTAATTTTATTATGACTGCTGTTAAGAACTTAAATGATGCACAATAATTAACTAAGCTAACATATCGCACTTCTTTGATACAATACCCGCTACAACGAACGCTACATGTAAAATAAAACGAAAATATCGAATTTTTAGTCACCAACAGTAGGTTGATCTCAATTGTCAAGTAATACGATACAATTTAACGTCATTAAGGTTAAAAAAAGATCTAATCGATTTCAAAAACTTGTCCCAACTGAAATTTAAAGCAAAAAAAAATAGTTAACACTTTCAGGGAAAATTTATGGGAAACAAGTACCTAAAAACCAAAAAGTGGCCTTTCAAGTGTCCTTTTTCTATAAATTTGTATTTGGTCTGACGAATTTAGCGCAAAAAAATTACACTGATAATGACGTAACTTAAATTTTTCTATACTCTCTAATGTGGAAGGATGCCCAATCGTGCAGATTATACAGCTTACCATAGCTAAGTATACCCTTTAATCATCTGAAAATTGCAAAAGTGAAAGTATGCCCCGGCAGAATTTAAAAACTTCCTTGAGGAAATATTGCAATGTCCAAATACGGCTGCAGCAAAGCCCCCAAAAAAGATTTTTGAAATTTTGCTATATTGCTTGATTTTAATTTTTTCTTCTTCTATTATTAATTATATGTTTTGTTTAATATATTTAAATTTAATGTAAACATATTAAATTAATAGTTAATAATATCAAAAAGGCACATCTCGCAGATAAAAAAAAGTAAAAAATACATCTAATAATCTCCAACAATAAACATGGCTGTATCATTCGATTACTAAGAATATTGTTTAATTCAACTCGCCAGTTTAAAAAAGAGTTAGTTTTCTTAATTCCTGCAAAATTGTAATTATCGGAGATGGGCGCTTTTCGAAATTGCCCATTTATATACTTTTATTCATCTTTTAATTTTTTATTCTATTTTGCACAAAATTAAATAGGAAATTACACCAGAACAAAAAAACTTGCTATATTCGTCTTTTTTTAACTTAAACCCCCCCAAAAACAAAACCGAAGTTCGTCGTGTATGTTATTACAGCTGTTCAGTTTTCCACTGTTTACATAGAGAACTTACTGGTTCTAAATATTTACTGTAAACTTGTTGTATTTCATTAAAAGTAAATAAACAGCTTATTGCAAATTATACCCTCTTATTCACCGTAGTAATTTACTTATAAACTTGATCAGCTCTTATGCATTTTAAATAGTGCTCTTAAAGTAATTAATACTAGCCGAGTATACGAGTTAAAAACAGTAAATTTAATTACACGGTAACGTAATAAACTTAACCGGGATCCAATTACAACTTTCTTATTTCTACACCTAATCGTATACTCGTAAGCAGAAATATACTTGCAATAAAACAATTCATATGAATAAGTACTAAAATAATCGAGACACACCCACTTTAAATTACAGCTCATGTAATTATGATTTTATCTTTTGCAGTTATTAATACTAATAAAAGTTCGAACGTATGTCTTAACTACGCAAGTGAAAATTTATTGGTTTAGCTTATTCCATTCAGATTAAATCTTCCAGTAAAAGTAACTAATTAACAAATACTAACAAACGAAATTACACACTAGAATATTACAGCACAGAAATATTGCTCGTTAAACAATATTTAACAATCTACATAAAAATTACCGAAGGCGCATATTTATTTTAAAAGTAACGATGTGGTTGCTCTGCGGTGAAAAGCAGGAGTGTGATAAAAACCTATTACATTGCTGAAGCTTAGCAATTAACAATTGCTTTTTAACTATCTACACTCCGGTAAAGGATAAAATTATAAAACTGGAAGATTAAAGAAAGTTAAGAGCAGCGTGCAGTCAGATATAACAAAATACATAGTACATTATTATTGTGCTTTGAGCCATTATAACTGTCATTTACAACAGTAAAAGTATAACTTTTTCAATTAAATTCATTTGTAACAAAAAGTTTAATGTTATAAAATAAATTTATCTTTAGAAGTAGATAAAGTCTCTAAAAAATTAAAACTTCATAGTCACCCAAATTCTTAACTTTAAAACGCTCTTTGACTTCCCAGTTGTGTTGCGAACATTTTGTTAACATATTTAATTAATTTTGATCTTTACTCACAATCTTATTTATTTAAAAATAATGTTATAGGTACTTGGATTCATACTGAACAAATTTAAAAAAAAAAAATCCATTTTACTTCATTTTATCTGTTATTACAAAAGTATTGTGTGCCTTTGGGTAAAGAACTATTTGACTTTAACATTACTGCAGTACCTACATACTGTTTAAAATAATTTATAAGAATTGTTGAAAGGTCTTTGTAAAATGTTACAATAGTTTTTACATTTAGATCACATACAAAACAGGCGTATTTTAAAAATTAAAATAATGGAATTATAATATTCGTAAAGAGCATACACGATCATACGATGAATGAAACTTCTGTCAGATTATTTAAAATTTAAACTACCTTTAATTTTACTACATGTGAGTTAACGATTTTCAACTTTAGGCAAATTACATTTAACATAGCTTTTAGCGATTTGAGAAGACTATAAGATGGTAACATAAATGAAGACAAGGCAAATTAATTTCACGAAACTCTGTGTCTAGTGATTCTTGGAAAACCTTTCAATAAAATTTGTTTCGTAACACTATAACCGGCAACTTTTTATGCTTACGTATTTTTTTAATTAACGTTAATTTTTTTATATATTTCTTTTTGTGCGATCGTACTAGAAACAGCTGTTTGACGGACGCGTTAGCAGCCATAAAGTACTGCATTACCGACTTTTCAGGCCGTTACCCTTAGCAACGGCCTGAAAAGTAACTTTTTCGGCCGCTACAGCGTAAATCTGCAATAAAGCTAACAGCATACGCCGTCATCTGTCAGTGACAAAATGTCACGTAGTTTCTAACCTATATTTTTGAAAAATACTAAAAATTTAAATTGTTTTTAATTCTATCGCACAAAAAATGTAATATGCATCTTGGCCAAAACGTACTTTTTCGGCCTTGCCTGTTTGCTGGCCTCGACTTAAAAAGTTACACTTTTTGGCCTTGATACATAAATAACTATTCTCGTGCTTTTACTGTAACATAACGGAATCGGAAGAGCTTAACAATTTTTTATCACGAAATATGTATTTAAAAATATCACGATCTATCGCTTTTATCGCTATTATAGTAAAAAGTATTTTATAAAACTAAACATATTTACTAAACTTTTTCTACAGTTCCGTTCAATTGTAAACCACAATTGATATAGTTGGTAATGGTTAGTGATCTAGCATCCATGTACTGCTCAGAATTTTTAAATGATGATTTCGAGATTATTTAACAAATAATATTTATTATTAGGAGCTATGTCTGCTGCACGCGTAAGTTATGTAAACTGTTCCCATTTTCTGTTTGAATTATTTCATTTGTTACAATTGTAGTTATATTTTAGATGTTAATTGCTAACTTTTAGGTATCCTTTAATTGTTTTAAGCATTGTACAATATAATTGAATCTCTTACATGTAATGCGCATGTGTCAAATGAATATACCTACAATACAATGGCAATTACCCAACCATGAGTATTTCGAATTATACTACCATTAGAGGTTCATTAGGTTTCGATCTAGTTTTGCATAAACTGTGCTCTAGTCATAACTAAATGTATTTTAACCTTCTTATTGAACCCAAGTTTTAAATTTTTTTTCCCAAATTGTTATCGTACTTTATTGCTTTTATTATTATCTATAAACAATAAAATTATACAAGCACAACAGAAATTATTAAACCTTTAATTACTGCAATTTTTATAAATTTGATTTTATATTTCATGTTAGCATTTGGAACTGACCGAGTTGCCTAATACGTGATCCGAAACTGTTAGTTGTCCTAAATAAAATGCATTTTATGAGATATTTTTTATATGTACATATATGTGTATACTTTCACCTGCCGATTTTCAGTCGTTTTATGCAACTAAGCTTAAAAAGTATAATATTATACGCGATACCTTTATTTCATATCGTGCATCTTATAGCAAAGTTTTTATTCATGTCAAGAGTACTTAACATTTTTAAGTTAATCATTGCAGCCTGAACAATTGCCAATAAATTCTCCATCAATAATTATAAATGTCACTTGTTATAAAACAAAACACCAAGGAATGCGATCGCCACTAGGTAGAACATCCAGAAATTGTAGTGGTGGTATTTCTTCGCAGACAGCGTCAAGTTGTTTGGACTAAAAGCGTTCGAGGTTAGGAATGTGACAGTAAGATTTCAACTGTAGACGTAATTTAACACTACTGTAAACATGTGTCATGATACATTTAGAAGCAAACACCTCTGACATTATTTATATGCTTACTTATTTGTACCAATGACGATTAATGGCCTTGGTGTGTTTTAGCAACTAGTGTGCTGTAGATTCAGTACGTACTACGTAACGTTTGCAATCGTTTTAATTAAGAAACGAATATCATATATAATTGATTAGGAAATCTTGTACTTTCTAACAGGGATGTTGCACTAAATCAAGAGAAGTAGGGCTTAATTTAAAAATAAATAAATACGATAATCTACTGTTAACAATTAATTAAACAACATAACACGGTTAAGATAAATAATACTGCGATGAAATAAATTTTGGTGTTATTAATATCATAAGCTTGAAAGGAACACACTTAGGGAATAAAAGCAAAACATTAATTTTAGTTTTAATTTCATTTACAGCTTCCTGTTTGTGAGGTAGTTTAGCCCGGAGTTATAATGTAATTATTTATTGAGTATTTGCTTTATTTGATGTAGGAATATTATCTGTGTAAATTTATCGTTAATAATTAAATTACCCCGTAACATATATTTATGCCTAGCTGGTTTTATCGGATAGCTCCACGTTCATAATTAATAGTAATTGAATTACTTTCAGTCTATCGATCTGCAATGGCGTTGACTGCCAAAATAAAACGTTAATCGTCATATTAACACTCGGATTATTGAAATTAATTTAAAGTATTATACTGGATCCTCCAGCTCAGTGTTTCTTAAACTTTTTACTCTGAGAACCCCTTCCAAAATTAAAAGATTACAGTGGACCCCAATGAATTGTTTTGTCGACAATATTTTTCTTGTATTGTTATATTTATTTGGATGATTTCGAACATTATACAAAAGACTCGGGGGACCCCTTCAGAAGGATTCAACGACCCCCGGAGGTGCGCGGTCCACACTTTAAGAAACACTGCTCTATAGCTTATCAAAAACAAGTACGTTAATAAAAATATTAAGTAACATTAATCAGGGCAGTAACGAGGGCGTGGCGAGAGAGGCGCCCGCCACGGGCGCAACTAGGGTAGGGGCGCAAAACGTAAAAAATAAAAATAAATAAATAGATATAAAAGTTCCCTGTTTTATAATGTATTTTTAAAAATATGCCTGGTACGAAAGCTACTGATGATTCGTTTGCCATGAATGAAACTACATTACTAAAAACAAAAATGTGTGAAGTTTTATATCTAATACTTATACAACTCAATGATAGATTTACTGCTTTACAAGAGTGTTCTAAATGGACATGCTTTAAAAATTATGCCGCATTAAAATATAAACCAAGCTTGGTGGCTGGTTGGTAAAACAACCTAATTTGTAATCGGGAGGACGGGAGGTCCTGGGTTCGATTCCCAGGGCCGACTGTCATTGTAGAGGTTTCAGGTGGTTTCCTCTATGGTTAAGGCAAATGCTGTGGCAGTACTTCCACCTATCCTTGCCCATCCTTGACTATCCACATCCCTACCCATTATCCTTGTACCTCTTACGACTGAAGAGGGGGTCAACCCAGGTCCATGTCCTGGGCCCCCCCACATTTGAAATGTAACTTTTTTTTAAATGTAGAAGGTTGTGCTAGCCTTGTGCTGGCGTGCTTTGTTAAAATTTTTGATTGTGCTGGTTTCGTTAGGCTACAAATTCAATTTTAATTTGGGGGGGCTGTGGACATGATAGCCCCCCCACCACGTAATTTAAACATTTTTTTTAGACAGATATGTTGTGCTAGCCTTGTGCTGGCGTGCTTTGTTAAAATTTTTGATTGTGCTGGTTCCGTTAGGCTAAAAATTCGATTTTAATTTGGGGGGGCTGTGGACATGATAGCCCCCCCACCACGTAATTCAAATATTTTTTTTAGGCAGATATGTTGTGCTAGCCTTGTGCTGGCGTGCTTTGTTAAAAATTTTGATTGTGCTGGTTCCATTACACGACAATTTTGATTTTAAATTGGAGGGGCTGTAGACATGATGGCCCCCCACCAAGTAATTTAAACATTTGTTTTAGACAGATGTATTGTGCTAGCCTTGTTCTGGCGTGTGCTGTTAAAATTTTTGATTGTGCTATTTCGTTACGCTACGATTTTGCTTTAAAATCTGAGGGGCTCTAGACATGATTAGATTTGCTTTTGTATACATTGAACCATTATTGTTATTTGTTATCTCTGAAAAGGGTGACTTCTAAAAAATGTATTGAATAATCTGTTTCTGTCTCACAGGTAAATTAAATTTTTGGATGGTAACTGTTGAATAAGTTTAAAATGTTATGGACTTTGGATTTTGGAACGCCTAAAATTAAATCGTCTACATATTTCTTTAAAAAAGGGATGTTGTCCTATAATTTTCGTCTATGTAAAACAATTTTATGTATTCTAAATGTGTCTTATGGCATCTACAAAAATTTATAACAGTTTCAATTAAAATTATTAATGACATAAATCAAAATAAAGCTTCATATCCCACTCATCAATTAAATAATACTGTAAAGTACAAGCACGTGTTTTTTTAAATTTTATTATAAGGACTTTTTGCTGATTTTTCATCACAGATGTACAATTTTAAATTTTAACTATACTTGCAAGTATTAAAGCATGTTCTCTGACTATGTTACAATCTACACTATACAGGGTGATTGATTGAGACCGGTACTTAAAAATATATGAAGAATGAAAAAGGGTATGGATCTGAAATTTTGGTTATGGCCATAATGGCATCTTGTCTGTTTATTGAAAATATTTTCAAGATGGCGACACTTCCGGAAACGCCAGAAGTTAATAACTTAATAACTCGAAAATTGTTGCAGATAGGTATAGGAAACGCTAACACAGATTGATGCAGAATGTAATTTTGCATTAGAAAATTAAAAAAAGTATGGGCACTGTATTTGAAAAAAACGAGTTTTAGTGGTCTGAAGTTGTATTAAAAGAAAATTAAGTTTTGGACACCCTGTAAGTAATGCATAGATTGCAAGAATTCCAGGATGTACTCCAAGGTTTTTTCTAGGCCTGGTCTAAATTTAAGCGTTTTTTCTTGAAAAATGGCGGTGTTAGATAATATTAAGCATCACGATGAAAATCTAAGAATTTTCAAAAAAGTCCACAAATTTTAATAACGACTGCACAGGTATAGGGAATGCTAATAAAAGTCCCTCTAAAATAACGTTTTAAATCCAAATACGCATTAAATAATATACCATTGTATTTGAAATAAGAAAGTAGACGTCAACTTCCGGTATTTTCGGAAGTGTCGCCATCTTGAAAATATTTTCAAATAACAGACCAGATGCCATTATGGACATAACCAAAATTTCAGATCCATACCCTTTTTCATTGTTCATATATTTTTAAGTACCGGTCTCAATCAATCATCCTGTATACAGGGTGCTTAAAAAATGGCGGATCAACGCCATACTACACTATCCAGTAGCACTTTCTGAGTATTAGAAAAATGTTAAAAAAATTCCACCTTCACTAAATCTTGGAGATATGAAGGTCTGAAGATTGAAATTTAACATTCTTATTATTAGCCATATTTGATTATTTCGACAACTTTCTGAAAGCAACGGGTTTTAAATTATGCCCAATAATAATTTTTATGTAAATTAGAGACAAAAATCCGTTTATGAAGGAATTTTAATTTTCATGTTTTGCAAAAAAAAATTATAATAATGATTTGGCAACCAAGCGATTATTTTCATAAGTTAGGTATTACATTTTAAGCTACCTATGAAATTTGATTGAATAAGTCAGTTGACATCAAAATTCCAACCTGTCATTCAAAACGTCATTATCCTCGTTGTACTTTAACCAACAAACGAAAATGTATTCAGCCCGAGAATACAGAGACATGTATTTGGCATTTGGCAGATGTAACGAAAACGCACATGCTGCTGCCAGGCTCTACGCTGAGAGATTCCCACAACGAAGACACCCATACCCCAATGTTTTTGCAAGACTGGACCAACGAGTACTGGAAACTGGAAACTTAGTTCCTACCGAACATGTCGATCGTGGACGTCCAAGATCTGTGCGAACTGCTGAAATGGAAAATTCTGTTCTTGCAAGAATTGATGAAGCGCCTGGAAGAAGTACCAGAGGAATCGCACAAGAGCTTGGTGTCAATCGCCGACTTGTTTGGGATGTTATTCATGATGAGAAACTTCACCCATACCATTACACTAAAGTGCAATCTCTGCAGCCACAAGACCTCGGCGCAAGATTAAATTATTGCAACTGGTTAATTGAAAGAGTCGAAGAAGACCGAACTTTTCAGTGTCATGTCACGTGGACGGATGAAGCAAACTTTAGCCGAGATGGTGTGTTTAATCAGCATAATGAGCATGTCTACAGCATTGAAAATCCTCACGTGACATACCAGAGAAACGATCAACGCCGCTTTAGTGTAAATGTATGGGCTGCAATTTTGGGTACCAACTTGCTTGGTCCAGTCTTTCTTCCGGAGAGGTTAAATGGGGAATCTTTTTTAAACTTTTTGGAAGAAACATATGTGGATCTTCTTAGCGAAATTCCATTAGCTGCAAGACGTAATTCTTGGTTTCAGCTGGATGGCGCTCCTGCTCATAATGCGGCCATAGTGAGAAATTGGCTAAATACCAATTACCTCAACAGGTGGATTGGTAGAAATGGTACTGTTTTATGGCCAGCGAGAAGTCCCGACTTGACTCCTTTGGACTTCTTTTTATGGGGTTTTGTAAAGAACCACGTCTACCAAACACCTGTTAACAACAGGGAAGAGCTTGTGCAGCGTATTCAAGAGGCCTTTCAGCTGATAACCAGGGATATACTGGAGCGAATTCCCCAGAATATTGTCAAGAGAGCTAGAGCTTGTATAGCTGCAGGTGGCAATAATTTCGAACATCTGCTTTAATGCCAAATACAAATCGGCTTTGTATACAAATCGATTAAAATTTTGTACCGAAAATTATTATAAATAAAATTTCAATTTCTTGTAACATCGTTTATGTATTGTAGCAATTATTTATTTTTCCTTCTAAATCTGACACACTAGGTATATCATGACATCAGTTAAGTGACTTGTTAACTTAGACGCCTACTCGGTATAATAACACAATTTCAATATCCTATAATTCGAGTGCTCGTCAGCAGCATCAGCACATAGTTGCCACATCTAGCGTAAATTAAAAGCTCTATATTTTCTGGAATTCATGAGGTAGAATTTTTTTAACATTTTTCTAATACTCAGAAGGTGCTTCTGGATAGTGTAGTAAGGCGTTGATCCGCCATTTTTTAAGCACCCTGTAGTGTACATTGTAACATAGTCAAAAAACATTCTTTAATACTTACAAGTATAGTTAAAATTAAAAATCAGCAAAAAGTCCTTATAATAATATTTAAAAAAACACGTGCTTGTACTTTACAGTATTATTTAATAGATGAGTGGGATATGAAGCTTTATTTTGATTAATTTCATTAATAATTTTTATTGAAACTGTTATAAATTTTTTTAGATGCCATAGACACATTTAGAATACATAAAATTGTTTTACATAGACGAAAATTATAGGACAAACATTGTTACAAGTTACAACACAGCACTTTAAAATATTTCTTACAAATGCCCCCCCCCCCCCCTATTATTGCAGAAATAATATTAGATGATTTATTAAAAACAATAATGCCAAAAATATCTGATAACATCCCTTTTTTAAAGAAACATGTAGACGATTTAATTTTAGGCGTTCCAAAATCCAAAGTCAATAATATTTTAAACTTATTCAACAGTTACCATCCAAAAATTTAATTTACCTGTGAGACAGAAACAGATTATTCAATACATTTTTTAGAAGTCACCCTTTTCAGAGATAACAAATAACAATAATGGTTCAATGTATACAAAAGCAAATCTAATCATGTCTAGAGCCCCTCAGATTTTAAACCAAAATCGTAGCGTAACGAAACAGCATAATAAAAAAATTTAACAGCACACGCCAGAACAAGGCTAGCACAATACATCTGTCTAAAACAAATGTTTAAATTACTTGGTGGGGGGCCATCATGTCTAGAGCCCCTCCAATTTAAAATCAAAATTGTCGTGTAATGGAACCAGCACAATCAAAAATTTTAACAAAGCACGCCAGCACAAGGCTAGCACAACATATCTGCCTAAAAAAAATATTTGAATTACGTGGTGGGGGGGCTATCATGTCCACAGCCCCCCCAAATTAAAATCGAATTTGTAGCCTAACGGAACCAGCACAATCAAAAATTTTAACAAAGCACGCCAGCACAAGGCTAGCACAACATATCTGTCTAAAAAAAATGTTTAAATTACGTGGTGGGGGGGCTATCATGTCCACAGCCCCCCCAAATTAAAATTGAATTTGTAGCCTAACGAAACCAGCACAATCAAAAATTTTAACAAAGCACGCCAGCACAAGGCTAGCACAACCTTCTACATTTAAAAAAAAGTTACATTTCAAATGTGGGGGGCCCAGGACATGGACCTGGTCAACCCCCCTATAGCAGTCTCCGCGCGAGCGGAAAAAACACGTGACCTTGAAATATAATAGAATTAGGCCCAGTTGCATAAAAGCTAAGCCCGGGATTTACCCTGGGTTAATCCCTGGTTCTAGGCGTTAACCTAGATTTAATCCCTAGTTTTAGGCGTCAACCCAGGGTTAATCCCAGGTTTAGCATTTATGAAATCAGACCTTTGATGCTCCAGAATTTGTATGTGAAATTTAAAATATCAAGTCATGGAAGTTTTTGAAAATTTAGGCGTTTCGACGCTTTTCAAATCTTGCAAAAAAAACTACGAACTCTCATTACAAAACACGTATCCAAATCTAGACAATCACAATACCAGTAACAACAGCGTCCTGCGAACGTTCGTTTAGCAAATTGAAAAATTACAAAAACGTTTTTTGGACAATTGTTGACATAATTAAAATCAATTTGTGCAGGTCATGACACCCTTAATATAAAACTAAATTTTGTTTAAAAAAAAATTTGAGGTTATAAAAATTAACCAAAATAGTGCATTTATATCCAAAATCGCTTCCTCTTTCCAAAAATGTAAAAATATACAGGGTGTTCCATTTAAAATAACAAAGTTTGGGTCATTTCCGGCGAAACCCATACCCGGTATACCTATTACTTTCGCTTTGTGTTAAATCTTTTATGAAATCCCTTTAATAGTAATTTCATGCGGTTTACTTTCCTGCTTCCAAGGAAAAAGGGACAAAGACAATTATTTACCATGCCGATTAGGAACTTTTCAAAATAAAATATTTGTTTTTGCCATTTTTAACAACAATTGTTTCAAAAAAGTGCCAAGTGTTATACATTGTTGAATTCAGAATAAAATGTTCTACAAATTGGCGTTAAAATCAGATATAGCGTCCATATGAAAAAATTGACCTGATGATGGTTTAAAAAAAGCGAAACGTCGCATGGGAAATATAATAGAGGATTTTGATTCCTTGCAAAAAGTGGCCATGAAAAAGTTTTTACAGTAATGAAATTCGATATCAAATAAAAAAGTTACGGCCAAAAAACAAAAATCCACTTTTTACTTTTTCACCTGTATCTCAAAAACTAAAAGAGCTAGATGAGTTCTGTTTATGTCAAATTATTAAGAACCTGAATATACAACTTTGCCCCAATTTAACCGAAGTCGTAACTCTTACCGTTTATGAGATCCCCATAGTGGCCCTCGAAAAACGAGAACCCTGTATAAGATATGCAGGGTGTTACAATTTCTATCGCATTATTAAGGCGACATATTTTGGTTATTAACGAAGTTACAACAAAATATTTGGACATTTTCGGTTGTGTACATTAACATATAGTAAAGTAACTTCATGGCGTTGTTTAATTTTTACAAAATCTGTTTTAAACAATAATTTTATCAAGTCTTTAATACACGAGTAAATTCTTAAACCCAATTGCATTTATTACAGCCTTTTTAATTTCGTAGTTGCTTCAATTTAGATAGTAATAATTGAAGTCATAAAAATTGTACTTATTAGAGTTAATACTTACTACATTTTACGTAGGTTTAAAAATAATTGTATTTTAACTCCACAAATTAACGATTAAAATGCGATACTTTATTAAGCCATCGTAATCAAACAATCAAATGAAGTGTGAAGAAATATTTAAATTTAAATTATTGTATAATAGGTACACGTACAGTTATTATCAAGGCAATGATGTAAACAAAAAATGATCATAACTAGCTGAAAACATGTGAAAAGGCTGCACGATCTGAACCATATTTGGAAAATACACACCACACATAGCCAATGTTCGTGACGCGGTTTTGTATTGATATTATCACAGGATAAAGTGTTTCTGTCGGCAATACGTGGGACAGTTATCTCTGGAAAGTGAGAAATAAAATGGTGACAACAGTATTTTTATGCATTTTTGCGGCCTACGTTTACTTGTTGTGGGAGATAATACGAGTTGTTTCGAAAAAACTGAAAGGCAACATTTTTATACGCCTTGCTTTCAAGATAACAGATAATGAATAATTACTTAATCTTGAGGACACACGCTCCCACACCCACGCACGTATTTACTGCTTATATTTTATTAAGGATTGAATTACTAATTGATATGTTTATTTAAATTACAAAACTATTACCCACTTTTCAAATATATAACTATTAAGATTAATATTCACTTACTTACCTACACCTAACCTAATGTAGGTGGTGCACCATATATCTAATAAACATATATCGCGCCTTCCCTATCTTCCAATGAGTGGAAAGTGAAGCCGATCGAATGAAATGGAAATATGTACCTCTCTTTCTCTAAGGTGTACTTTTCACAGTTGGCAGCAAACATAGAAAATCAAATAAAACTAGGATTACTAACAGAGCCTGCACGGAAATTGTTGAGGTCATGTTATAAAACGTGATTTTTGTAAATTACGCGTGCAGACACCGATGTTTAACAATCCGAGGCGAATTTGCGAATTAGTACAAACCTTAGAACAGGTTTTTGTATATTAATAAATTGTAGTTTTTACAAATCGTAGATCATCAACGTCAAATGTCATATTTTTTAACTGTCAAAAATGATGTGATCATTACGCGCGCTTCTCACGTTGTCCAATCCGATGTATATTAGCTGTCAATGGTCCAATCGCCGCATTAAAAAGAGAGGATGTATATCTGTACCGTTGACTATGTTACGCAAAATTTGAACAACTAGCAATATATGTTTATTAAGCCGGTGCCACACGATGCTACCAACGTTCGTCTCCAGTGTTGGATTCAAACGATTGGTGTACAAGTGCCCTTGCTACACGAGAAGCAAATGTTGGACCAAACACATTGGATTCAAATGTTGTCAAGTGTATACACAAGTGAAACTTGAGTTTTTTTTATATCTTTTTACATTTAATTAATTTTTTTACTTTAAATATGTAATAACCAACTGAAATATAAAAAGTAAAAGTAACATAAAGACTTATTTTAAACATAAATAATAAACTACAAACATTATAATATTTTAGTACTACAGTTTTATTAAAAACATAACAAATGTAAACAAAGTTTTTGCCCTTTCTTGCATGATAAGTATTTCTATAAGTATGTTTCTTAAATATAAAAGTTTAAATGTTTAGGGTAAAAATACATACCTGACAATAAAACAAATATATTATTATATAATGCCTATTCAATATAAAGCGCTCACAAAATAATTTTTAAATTTATCACTAGCATAACCTCAATATAAACATTTGAAAAGGTTGGACACAGGTTGGACGATTCGTGTAGCCGTGCATCAAATGTGGACCATGTCTGGTAGTGGGGGTAAAAAAGTCTCTTTGACTTGTGTCAAAATACCGACAACAGGCCGAACATGCTCCAACGCCAAAGTTGGACGCATGTATTGGACGCAAGTAGTTGGAGCATCGGCCACACGATGCTACCAATCAACAATCGTCCAACGTTGGAGGGTGTTGGTAGCATCGTTTGGCACCGGCTTTAGATATATGTGGTGGACCAAATTCGAATGTTTTACGGGGTATCTCGGTTACCATAATAATTAGCGGAAATCTGACATGGGTTTCTTGACATTTTTTTTTGAGAAAAAAACGTTTATGTAATTTTTATATTGCTTTCCATTTTGGCACTACAAAAAATTAAATTTCATCGTTTTTGAAAATGTACTATTATTTCTCTATTTATTAAAATAGAACCAAATGTTATCAATGTTTGTATACAGATTTCAATGCTTAACTTAAAAAAATAATCAATTTTTTTTAGCGACGTTGATTTTCGAGATATGATCAAGTAAACTTATACTTTTGAAACCCCAGTTGGCTATGGCTTCATATAAAAGAAATTTTTTTTGAGCTTTTCAGAAATATTTAGCTTTATACATTTGTTGCAAACAATAACCGAGGTAGGTATGACTAATTTTGTAAAAATGTCCTTATCAAAGTCTGTCATGATTTCGTAAACAAGTGATGTTTAAAATTTTTAAACAAAACGTCATTTCCAAGTAAATTCTGCAGCAGCCATTCGTTTTTATCACTTACAATGTGAATTTCTAACATATTAATCTTCTCCAAGTGTTCAAATTGAGCCATGTTCACAATACCTCAATAAATAGTTAAAAAATACAAACGAATACACGGATTTGCAAGTTATAAAATTTACTTGGATATGACGTTAACTTGTTTATTAATTGCAAACATCACTTGTTTACATAACCATGGCGCAAACTTTGATAAGGAAATTATCACAACATTAGCCATATCTCGCTTATTTTTTGCAACAAATATATGAAACTAATTATTTTTAAAAAGCTAAAAAAAATTCTTTACTTAATATAAAGTCATAGCCAACTAGGGTTTTCATTTCAAAAAACATAATTTTGTTCTATTTTAATTAATATAGAAGTTATAGTAAATTTTCAAAAATGATGAAATTTAATTTTTACTCTGTAGTGTTATGGAAAGCAAAATTAAAAAAATCTGATAACAGAGGCGTTCTTTTCTAAAAAAAAAAAAAAAAAAAAACCCAAGAGATCGATCTCAAATTTTCACGAACTATTACGGTAGCCGAGATACTCCGTAAAACATTCGAATTTGGTGCACCCTGGATAATACAATAGTATGATAAATCAGTTACATAACTTGTACTAATTCAGCGAAATATTCCCAAACAAATATTCTTGTAAATATTTGCGAACGAAGTAAAAAGTGAAGGCCAGTATTTCCGTACTACTAATGATGGTGTACGTGCTACACATGTGGTATTGTGAGCTTCTGTTTGTACTGAACCACTAAAAAGAAGCAGGTTTCGTCCTTTAGCTATGGCAATGATTCGTAAATTTAAAAAAAAAGCAAACGTACCTTAAAAATATTAAAATTTATGTGTTTTTCACGCAAGACAAATTTTTATTCCTACATTATTATACATTAAGCACCTAATAAATAACATCAAATATTTTTTTACGGAAGACGTTTTTATTTTGAATCTGCTAACATATTTATGTCAAGATTGTCGGTCAACAGAGTATTAAGACAATTTTACTAAGCTACTAAGCTACATAGCATTAACGAAATTCGTCTAAACTGTAAGTCCCAAGTAGAAATCAAGAATTAGCAATGTATGCGACCCGCTTTAAAGTTTCCGTTTACTATTTCGTACACAAGTTGCAACAATTTATTGTAGATCGTGAATGTTAAGACCCCTTCCAGACTAAGCCACATGCTCGTTTATTTTACTATGTAGTTTAGCTACTTAACAAATCTGAATTGTTCATGATCAGTAAGATAATACTGTAAGTTAGCTAGTTAGTTCACGGCATTGCAGTTGAACTTTCAATGTAACTCATCTCAGACGGATAGTTTCTACATGTTTCAGATAAACACTTTCATTAATTTATTTAATTAGTCATTATTTGGCATTTGTATCAAAAAGTTAGTTAATACAATTGCCAAGTACCTAATCGGTTTTAAGTAAGAATAAGCAATATACAGGGTGCACCACGACCCTGAGATTCTTCGATAGCTCCTTTATTAAAGAAAATATCAAAAAATATTTAATACAAATATTGTGCGAACCTATTTTCTACATAACCTAAAATTATTTTCAAATATACAGGGTGTTTCGTTTG